>OX244275.1:13902782-14502782 GCA_945867215.1 Epinotia demarniana
GGCGGCGGCGCGGTCGACGCAGCCGAACAGCGCGCCGAGCAGCAGCAGCTTGCCGGCCGCCGGGTGCACCGGCAGCCGCGCCAGGTGCCAGCCTAGGGGCGTCAGCCGCTCCGAGTCGTCTAGAGCGCCGCATCTACAAAATGCTGCTTACCAATGACTATATTAAAGGGGTCCTTAAACCCCCAGACGGCGGCGACGGCGGCGGCGCGGTCGACGCAGCCGAACAGCGCGCCGAGCAGCAGCAGCTTGCCGGCCGCCGGGTGCACCGGCAGCCGCGCCAGGTGCCAGCCTAGGGGCGTCAGCCGCTCCGAGTCGTCTAGAGCGCCGCATCTACAAAATGCTGCTTACCAATGACTATATTAAAGGGGTCCTTAAACCCCCAGACGGCGGCGACGGCGGCGGCGCGGTCGACGCAGCCGAACAGCGCGCCGAGCAGCAGCAGCTTGCCGGCCGCCGGGTGCACCGGCAGCCGCGCCAGGTGCCAGCCTAGGGGCGTCAGCCGCTCCGAGTCGTCTAGAGCGCCGGCATCTACAAAATGCTGCTTACCAATGACTATATTAAAGGGGTCCTTAAACCCCCAGACGGCGGCGACGGCGGCGGCGCGGTCGACGCAGCCGAACAGCGCGCCGAGCAGCAGCAGCTTGCCGGCCGCCGGGTGCACCGGCAGCCGCGCCAGGTGCCAGCCTAGGGGCGTCAGCCGCTCCGAGTCGTCTAGAGCGCCGCATCTACAAAATGCTGCTTACCAATGACTATATTAAAGGGGTCCTTAAACCCCCAGACGGCGGCGACGGCGGCGGCGCGGTCGACGCAGCCGAACAGCGCGCCGAGCAGCAGCAGCTTGCCGGCCGCCGGGTGCACCGGCAGCCGCGCCAGGTGCCAGCCTAGGGGCGTCAGCCGCTCCGAGTCGTCTAGAGCGCCGCATCTACAAAATGCTGCTTACCAATGACTATATTAAAGGGGTCCTTAAACCCCCAGACGGCGGCGACGGCGGCGGCGCGGTCGACGCAGCCGAACAGCGCGCCGAGCAGCAGCAGCTTGCCGGCCGCCGGGTGCACCGGCAGCCGCGCCAGGTGCCAGCCTAGGGGCGTCAGCCGCTCCGAGTCGTCTAGAGCGCCGCATCTACAAAATGCTGCTTACCAATGACTATATTAAAGGGGTCCTTAAACCCCCAGACGGCGGCGACGGCGGCGGCGCGGTCGACGCAGCCGAACAGCGCGCCGAGCAGCAGCAGCTTGCCGGCCGCCGGGTGCACCGGCAGCCGCGCCAGGTGCCAGCCTAGGGGCGTCAGCCGCTCCGAGTCGTCTAGAGCGCCGGCATCTACAAAATGCTGCTTACCAATGACTATATTAAAGGGGTCCTTAAACCCCCAGACGGCGGCGACGGCGGCGGCGCGGTCGACGCAGCCGAACAGCGCGCCGAGCAGCAGCAGCTTGCCGGCCGCCGGGTGCACCGGCAGCCGCGCCAGGTGCCAGCCTAGGGGCGTCAGCCGCTCCGAGTCGTCTAGAGCGCCGCATCTACAAAATGCTGCTTACCAATGACTATATTAAAGGGGTCCTTAAACCCCCAGACGGCGGCGACGGCGGCGGCGCGGTCGACGCAGCCGAACAGCGCGCCGAGCAGCAGCAGCTTGCCGGCCGCCGGGTGCACCGGCAGCCGCGCCAGGTGCCAGCCTAGGGGCGTCAGCCGCTCCGAGTCGTCTAGAGCGCCGCATCTACAAAATGCTGCTTACCAATGACTATATTAAAGGGGTCCTTAAACCCCCAGACGGCGGCGACGGCGGCGGCGCGGTCGACGCAGCCGAACAGCGCGCCGAGCAGCAGCAGCTTGCCGGCCGCCGGGTGCACCGCAGCCGCGCCAGGTGCCAGCCTAGGGGCGTCAGCCGCTCCGAGTCGTCTAGAGCGCCGCATCTACAAAATGCTGCTTACCAATGACTATATTAAAGGGGTCCTTAAACCCCCAGACGGCGGCGACGGCGGCGGCGCGGTCGACGCAGCCGAACAGCGCGCCGAGCAGCAGCAGCTTGCCGGCCGCCGGGTGCACCGGCAGCCGCGCCAGGTGCCAGCCTAGGGGCGTCAGCCGCTCCGAGTCGTCTAGAGCGCCGCATCTACAAAATGCTGCTTACCAATGACTATATTAAAGGGGTCCTTAAACCCCCAGACGGCGGCGACGGCGGCGGCGCGGTCGACGCAGCCGAACAGCGCGCCGAGCAGCAGCAGCTTGCCGGCCGCCGGGTGCACCGGCAGCCGCGCCAGGTGCCAGCCTAGGGGCGTCAGCCGCTCCGAGTCGTCTAGAGCGCCGCATCTACAAAATGCTGCTTACCAATGACTATATTAAAGGGGTCCTTAAACCCCCAGACGGCGGCGACGGCGGCGGCGCGGTCGACGCAGCCGAACAGCGCGCCGAGCAGCAGCAGCTTGCCGGCCGCCGGGTGCACCGGCAGCCGCGCCAGGTGCCAGCCTAGGGGCGTCAGCCGCTCCGAGTCGTCTAGAGCGCCGCATCTACAAAATGCTGCTTACCAATGACTATATTAAAGGGGTCCTTAAACCCCCAGACGGCGGCGACGGCGGCGGCGCGGTCGACGCAGCCGAACAGCGCGCCGAGCAGCAGCAGCTTGCCGGCCGCCGGGTGCACCGGCAGCCGCGCCAGGTGCCAGCCTAGGGGCGTCAGCCGCTCCGAGTCGTCTAGAGCGCCGCATCTACAAAATGCTGCTTACCAATGACTATATTAAAGGGGTCCTTAAACCCCCAGACGGCGGCGACGGCGGCGGCGCGGTCGACGCAGCCGAACAGCGCGCCGAGCAGCAGCAGCTTGCCGGCCGCCGGGTGCACCGGCAGCCGCGCCAGGTGCCAGCCTAGGGGCGTCAGCCGCTCCGAGTCGTCTAGAGCGCCGCATCTACAAAATGCTGCTTACCAATGACTATATTAAAGGGGTCCTTAAACCCCCAGACGGCGGCGACGGCGGCGGCGCGGTCGACGCAGCCGAACAGCGCGCCGAGCAGCAGCAGCTTGCCGGCCGCCGGGTGCACCGGCAGCCGCGCCAGGTGCCAGCCTAGGGGCGTCAGCCGCTCCGAGTCGTCTAGAGCGCCGCATCTACAAAATGCTGCTTACCAATGACTATATTAAAGGGGTCCTTAAACCCCCAGACGGCGGCGACGGCGGCGGCGCGGTCGACGCAGCCGAACAGCGCGCCGAGCAGCAGCAGCTTGCCGGCCGCCGGGTGCACCGGCAGCCGCGCCAGGTGCCAGCCTAGGGGCGTCAGCCGCTCCGGGTCGTCTAGAGCGCGGCATCTACAAAATGCTGCTTACCAATGACTATATTAAAGGGGTCCTTAAACCCCCAGACGGCGGCGACGGCGGCGGCGCGGTCGACGCAGCCGAACAGCGCGCCGAGCAGCAGCAGCTTGCCGGCCGCCGGGTGCACCGGCAGCCGCGCCAGGTGCCAGCCTAGGGGCGTCAGCCGCTCCGAGTCGTCTAGAGCGCCGCATCTACAAAATGCTGCTTACCAATGACTATATTAAAGGGGTCCTCAAACCCCCAGACGGCGGCGACGGCGGCGGCGCGGTCGACGCAGCCGAACAGCGCGCCGAGCAGCAGCAGCTTGCCGGCCGCCGGGTGCACCGGCAGCCGCGCCAGGTGCCAGCCTAGGGGCGTCAGCCGCTCCGAGTCGTCTAGAGCGCCGCATCTACAAAATGCTGCTTACCAATGACTATATTAAAGGGGTCCTTAAACCCCCAGACGGCGGCGACGGCGGCGGCGCGGTCGACGCAGCCGAACAGCGCGCCGAGCAGCAGCAGCTTGCCGGCCGCCGGGTGCACCGGCAGCCGCGCCAGGTGCCAGCCTAGGGGCGTCAGCCGCTCCGAGTCGTCTAGAGCGCCGCATCTACAAAATGCTGCTTACCAATGACTATATTAAAGGGGTCCTTAAACCCCCAGACGGCGGCGACGGCGGCGGCGCGGTCGACGCAGCCGAACAGCGCGCCGAGCAGCAGCAGCTTGCCGGCCGCCGGGTGCACCGGCAGCCGCGCCAGGTGCCAGCCTAGGGGCGTCAGCTGCTCCGAGTCGTCTAGAGCGCCGCATCTACAAAATGCTGCTTACCAATGACTATATTAAAGGGGTCCTTAAACCCCCAGACGGCGGCGACGGCGGCGGCGCGGTCGACGCAGCCGAACAGCGCGCCGAGCAGCAGCAGCTTGCCGGCCGCCGGGTGCACCGGCAGCCGCGCCAGGTGCCAGCCTAGGGGCGTCAGCCGCTCCGAGTCGTCTAGAGCGCCGCATCTACAAAATGCTGCTTACCAATGACTATATTAAAGGGGTCCTTAAACCCCCAGACGGCGGCGACGGCGGCGGCGCGGTCGACGCAGCCGAACAGCGCGCCGAGCAGCAGCAGCTTGCCGGCCGCCGGGTGCACCGGCAGCCGCGCCAGGTGCCAGCCTAGGGGCGTCAGCCGCTCCGAGTCGTCTAGAGCGCCGCATCTACAAAATGCTGCTTACCAATGACTATATTAAAGGGGTCCTTAAACCCCCAGACGGCGGCGACGGCGGCGGCGCGGTCGACGCAGCCGAACAGCGCGCCGAGCAGCAGCAGCTTGCCGGCCGCCGGGTGCACCGGCAGCCGCGCCAGGTGCCAGCCTAGGGGTGTCAGCCGCTCCGAGTCGTCTAGAGCGCCGCATCTACAAAATGCTGCTTACCAATGACTATATTAAAGGGGTCCTTAAACCCCCAGACGGCGGCGACGGCGGCGGCGTGGTCGACGCAGCCGAACAGCGCGCCGAGCAGCAGCAGCTTGCCGGCCGCCGGGTGCACCGGCAGCCGCGCCAGGTGCCAGCCTAGGGGCGTCAGCCGCTCCGAGTCGTCTAGAGCGCCGCATCTACAAAATGCTGCTTACCAATGACTATATTAAAGGGGTCCTTAAACCCTCAGACGGCGGCGACGGCGGCGGCGCGGTCGACGCAGCCGAACAGCGCGCCGAGCAGCAGCAGCTTGCCGGCCGCCGGGTGCACCGGCAGCCGCGCCAGGTGCCAGCCTAGGGGCGTCAGCCGCTCCGAGTCGTCTAGAGCGCCGCATCTACAAAATGCTGCTTACCAATGACTATATTAAAGGGGTCCTTAAACCCCCAGACGGCGGCGACGGCGGCGGCGCGGTCGACGCAGCCGAACAGCGCGCCGAGCAGCAGCAGCTTGCCGGCCGCCGGGTGCACCGGCAGCCGCGCCAGGTGCCAGCCTAGGGGTGTCAGCCGCTCCGAGTCGTCTAGAGCGCCGCATCTACAAAATGCTGCTTACCAATGACTATATTAAAGGGGTCCTTAAACCCCCAGACGGCGGCGACGGCGGCGGCGCGGTCGACGCAGCCGAACAGCGCGCCGAGCAGCAGCAGCTTGCCGGCCGCCGGGTGCACCGGCAGCCGCGCCAGGTGCCAGCCTAGGGGCGTCAGCCGCTCCGAGTCGTCTAGAGCGCCGCATCTACAAAATGCTGCTTACCAATGACTATATTAAAGGGGTCCTTAAACCCCCAGACGGCGGCGACGGCGGCGGCGCGGTCGACGCAGCCGAACAGCGCGCCGAGCAGCAGCAGCTTGCCGGCCGCCGGGTGCACCGGCAGCCGCGCCAGGTGCCAGCCTAGGGGCGTCAGCCGCTCCGAGTCGTCTAGAGCGCCGCATCTAAGAATTATTATTCGATTTTCTAAACAAAAAACAATCAAACGTAACGCGCACGGGGTCGCCTAACATGCAGCGAGGGCGCTAATAGAAAAAACCTGCGGCTAATATTTAAGAAACGACGTTCCTCGTATTAAATTAAAGTAAGGGCATAAACGTTACGAAAAAAGCGATATCATAACGTAGTATTTCGTTAGTGTTGAAATTTTTCGTTATAACATAAACAGTATGCCCCATAACGATATAAATATCATAACAGAAGTGATACGATAACATTTTAAAATAAAGTCATCGGATAACGTTATACTAGCGTTTTAAAATACGAGCCAAGCTGTCAAATGGGTGAAACTTAGTGCGAAAAGATACCCTATAACCCGTCCATTATTTTTTGTTTTGACTTACATACTTTTTTAGCGATTTGTCCACTCTGTGCGCATGAACGCCGGCGCGTTAAAAATTAGCTTTGGGATTCCCGTACTCACTGTATGGAAAAAGTTTTATTTGATTTCTGGGCGTTCTTAGTCGGTCCCAAAGAGTATTTTGATCCTTAATAGGAATGGGATCGAATGGCATTAAAAAAAATCGACAAAATTGATGATTTTGTCGCTAACTGTACTTTTTTTCACAAATCTGTGAATGTAGATTGTCATCACTTAAAAAGTTATGAATGAAATCCTAATGCCATTTTGCGTGGCGGCAAGGGATCTAGTAGCTGCCTTTACTGCCCCGTTTTAACTTTCTGCCCTGTATATAGTGTATATATAAAAAAAAACACCAATTTTGTATTTTCAAGTAATTTACTAACTGAGATATCGGTAAAACGGTACTCATCTAGTTGAATTCCCTGACCCCAGATATGTATATTTAGACACTAAGTTTGTGATTCTAAGTGACTTAGAACTCGAGGTATTAATAAATTAACAATTATTCAAAATGGCCGCCTTAAAACTAAATATGACCGACGAAGGAGTTGGTTCCTATTAAAAACTTAAAGCTATGGACCTAATAAGTACCTGAAACAAAAATGGTGCTATTGTCGAGCCTGTCCACATTTACGACAATTTGTTCGAGCACTCTGCCCCACTAATATATTAACATTATTATATTTTAAATACTCATTATTATAGAGGCTATAGTGACACATAATCTCCGGAAATTTCAAGTGTCTACATATTACGGTTCTAGAGATATACCGATTGTTATGGGCGGGCAAAAAAACGCCATAAAATTAAGTTTCATGTATGAGAGCACTGTTATTTTTTCTATTTTTGTGAATGTATGTTAAAGCAGCAATAGAAACACTACTTGTGTGAAAATTTTAACATTCTAGCTATTGCTGATACGCAGACAGCCGGATGGACAGCGGAAGCTCAAGAACAGGGTTCCGTTTGATATCCTTTGGGAACTCGACTCTAAAAACCATCTAGTTGAATTCCTTGACCCCAAACATGTATATTTAGACACTAAGTTTGTCATTCTACGTTAAATAGAACTCTGGATATTGATAAATTAACTAAAATTCAAAATTGCCGCCATAAAATTAAAGATGGCTGACGGAGGAGTTGGTTCCTATCAAAAACTTAAAGCTATGGACCTAACAAGTACCTGAAAAAAAATTGGTGCTTTTGTCCAGCGTGTCCACATTATCACCTGAAACTGCCCTACTAGTATCGATAATGATGAATAGAATCATATATCTGAAAATCAGACCTCATTGTTTCTTAATCTAGTCAGAACGGCGTTTCAAAGCACGCGATAATTTCTGATAAGCTGGCTGGTAAGGAATATACAGTATAGTTATTAGATCGCAAAACGAAAGTACCACTTACTTTTGCAAATGCCTCACAGCATTATCCACGGTAATCTCCGAGGGCGCGTCCGGCACAAGTTTGAACGCGTCCTGCGCGTTGCCCAGGCGCAGCTTCTTGACTTGCAGCACGGGCTCGAGCAGGTTGCTCCTCTGCAGTTCCGGCAGCAGGCGGTCGGGGATGTTGGCGGCACGGTACGATGTCAGCAGGTGGTAGGCGATGCCTGGCTGGCAACGGCCCGCGCGGCCTCGCCTGAGAGGTTTAAAAAAAATAAAAAAAAAATAAAGCGTTTATTCACAAAAACAGTACATATTTAAGTTTACTTTTCTACTTCCGCCAAACTGTACAACAGTTTGTTGGCAGAAATAAGCATATATATTTAGTTAGGTGCTAGCCCGGTTAAATGGACAAATGCTTTTATAGTGTTAATATATTTTTGGATTGTGTTTGACATGTTGATTGATATATTATTTTAATTTTCTCTCCGTTTCTCCTAATTATTGTACCTGACATTTTTTATTTCATTGTTATTTGACATTATTATCCTTGTTTGCATTTGATATTATTATAATTTTGACTTGTTAATGCAGTTTTTGTGATTATTATTATGGAATTTAACGCTCCTCAAAAAATGTTTTGCACGTTTGCACGCAGGCTGAATGCACTGAACTATGATATTGTAATTTTAAAAACTATGTAACTGCATTCCGAGCAAAATAAAAATCTTTGAATCTTTAGAGAACGAGAACTTCGAACTCGTAGAATAGTTAGGGGTGTAGACTCGAAAATTATTATTACTCCAAAAGAAGGCAAAATAATTTGCCTAGTGACGAAAACCCCATTCAGATATCTCAAAGAATTACGAAGCTACAACCGTTTTAATATTGCTTGTTAGAGAGAAAACGCAAACAGTTTGTGACGTCACGTTACGGGATGCTGCCGGGGGCCGCGTCGACGGCGGCGCCGAACACGATGGGCGCGGCACGTTGCCGTCTATTAGTAACGTCACAATCTTCCAGCGTCATCGTTTCATATGAAGTTGCGTTTTGCGAAAAAGGGACAGAACATACCGCTTCTTAAAACTTTGGACACTTATAACTTCGTGATTTAACCTTTTGTGTTGATTTTTTCTCCATTTGACTACATTTTTAATCCTTTTTCGAGAAAATGGACATTATTGTTTATTTTATTTAGTCGAATAGGGCGGGTTGCACCAATTTAAGTTTACAGACTGATCAACTTTATGTAAATATAGCCCGTGCAGCAGTCATCCGATAAAAAGGTGCGAGTGGTGTGTGTCATATGAATATGTCGTACTCAGTGTAAAGGGACTTATTGTTACGTCATTATTAGCAATGCTATCAACGTCAGGACCTCCCGTGATAAGGCTTTTTACCCAGACGTATTAGAAATTATGACATAGTAGGTATTAATAGTACAAAGTGGGTTAAAGGTTCATGTTTGTTTACCTTTGCATTAAATTAGCTTTGGACACAAATTCAGTCTTCAGCGTCGAAATATTGCTTTCCACATTTAACCCTGTCAACTTAATCCTGCCGCAATCCACAACATAGACAATATCGTCTATGGTAATAGACGTCTCTGCGATGTTCGTAGCTATGATTATCTTCCTAATGTGTTGTGGCGGCTTCTTGAATATCTTGTGCTGGTCCAGTGTAGGCAGTTTCGAATGCAGAGGATATATCTCGTACAATGATTCAGGAAACATCCCACATTCGTTCATTATCCTTACAAGTTTGGATATATCGCCGATGCCGGGTAAAAACACCAGTATGGCGCCTGGCGCGCCTTTGCATATGTGGATGAGGAGAGCCATGATTAAATCGACGTTTATATCTTCGATTCTTGAGTCTTGCAGTGTGACATATACATGCCTCTCCAGATTATTCTTCACGCTTTCCAGCCATGGACCTTAGGGGAGATTATTATTAAATAATTAGAACAGTTATTATCATTACGTATCTCAACTACTTCAAATACATACACACAAAGAGGCTGCCTAAACGAGCCTTAATTGAATGGAGAATACGGCAAGATATGGGGAAACATAATAGCTAATATTACTAGGTAACTTCAAGGAAGGCGAAACGAAATAGCACAAATTATTTTCTCAAACATGCAATGAAAAATAACGTTGTGTTCTTCATAATGGGCTTCGAAGTGTCACGTTACGGGCGCAGCGCAGCGAGACGAGAGACCCGTAACGGAATTTCATACAAGCCTGTAAAATGATCATTTTTAATTCCCATTCCACAACCTGTGGCACAGGATCACGGCGTTCAGCCATGAAAATTAATGTTTGATTTCTTGGAGATATTTTAATTTATTTCATTGCATGTTTGAGAAAAGCACTATAACAGAGCTGGGCATTATTGGAATAACATTTTATTTAAATAACTATTCGAATAAACAATCATTTGTTAAAAAAATATTTGCGAAATAATCATTCGGTTGCATTATCAAATAATAAATGATTTATTCGTTATTTTATTCGAATAAATACCACGAATGATACATTACATTACACAAATGTTCAGTTAATCGTTTCCATAATTTTTAAAATTATTTCATCAATTTATTTAAGCTGAATATGTTTTGTTGAATGTAGTGGTAAGGTAACATAGGTACATATAATATGCAACTATTCACTTCGTTTCAAGATCGCATTTTTTTAGCTCTCGTGTTTGTATTCTTAAAGAATAAAGATACTAAGTTTTATTAAGTGAAGTTTTCTAGATTTTTAGATATAAGTAGAATATAACATAAAAAGAAGTATGATTTATGTGTGTTTTTCATGTCTAAAGAAATAAATCCCATCCCTTGGATCTGTATTCATATGGTCCCACCGCCGACATGTCAGTTATGTTTTTCGAACTTTTCTGAGGTAGTTATTTTATTAGCTAATTATTCGACAATATTATTCACGAATAAATTATTCGTGGAATATTTTATTCGCGAATAAATCATTCGTGGAATATTTAATTTTGCCTGATTTCGAATGAGAATAATCATTCGATAAATGTATTCGTCATTCGCGAATGATTCTGTTATTCTCAATCGTTATTCGTTATTCGAATAAATTTTGCCCATCTCTGCACTATATATACCTCGGCGTGAAAAGGGGTTGCCAGCCTCATAACTATCCGACCTCGCTACTCTCGGCCGTCTATATGTACTCGGCCGGCAACCCCTTACTTCCCGGCCTCTGTAATAATATACTATTAAACATACCTATTTCAGCTCTGTACTGTATATCTTTTTCCATTTGATTCTTATTCATTTTTATCTGTCTCCAATGCTGGCCTCCACGACCCCGTTTCGGTGGTCCAACGTTGCGTTTCTGTTCCACTGGTAGTTGGTACTTGGTCAGTGCCAGAACCTCCTCCAAATAAACTGGCTTCACAGGATATGCGAGGCCTTCGATGTGCATGACAGGGCAATTGTTAAAGTATGCGGACAGTCTGTCACTGTCGATGGTTGCGCTCATGAGGATCAGTTTCAAGTCACTGCGTTTTTGTAGCACCTGTATATTAATAAGGATCTGTCAAAATTTTATTTTTTGGGTTTGCTTTCATTGCAAACTGTAATTTTCTGTTTACTGTCGTCAACTACTCATTGAAACCATCTTTTTAAAATACAACGACGGTGGCAAACAAGCATACGGCCCGCCTGATGGTAAGCGGACACCGCAGCCTGTAGACGCATGCAACTCCAAAGGAGTAACATGGGCGTTGCCGACCCTTGATATGTTTGAGAATTCGCCGTGTTGACAGCTGAAGGAGTCAATTCCCTCGCTGTCAACAACGCACCCTCGCAGGTCTGGCGACCTTGCTCACCTCCAGGAACACAACACTACTACAGAGCAAGCAGTAAATTAGTTATTACGGCAGAAAAGCAGTTATTATGGCTGTGGTCTTCTGCAAGGCGAAGGTATTTCCCCAGTTGGGCTGCTCCACATTTGAGCGGGATGACATTTCGCTGTGCCCTACCTCACCAATTCTAACGATCCCAAACTCCACAGGGTTACGTCAATTAAGTACTGAATACCCATGGCCACCTTCTGTCTCTATAATCAGATCAGTTTGTTGTACTACCATAAATATCGAATTGTCATGCCTTTACCCTTTACCCATTAAATAAAAGCTTGTTAAGAGATGTTTATCGTTATTAAAGGGCAGCGTGGGTAAACCCCCCACAACGTGGAATGATGACCTGGTAAACGTCGAGCGAATAGGCAGGTTGCGGGTTGCGCAGGACGTATCCCATTGTACTCTTTGGGGGAGGCCTATGGTGTCCAGCAGTGGACGTCTTTCGGTGGATATGATGGTGGTGATGAAAGGGCAGCTTACGGGTGCAAATTAGTTGCTGTGGCGGAGAATATCGAGGTGGTGGCCTTAGGGAGGTATTCTACTTGTCAGAGATGTTGGTCCAATGTGTATTTGCGTCTCACATTTTGCTTAAAGAGTGAGTGAGACGCAATGCACACTGGACAAGATCTGGGACAAGGTGGAATACCACCGTTAGATTCATTTTTTATTCCCCGACGCAAAAAGAGGGGTGTTATAAGTTTAACGTGTCTGTCTGTGCATCTGTCTGTGGTAGCGTAGCTCCCTAACGGCTGGGCCGATTTGAATGCGGTTTTTTTGTGTCATAGATAACTTTATCCCGCGTGTTCTTAACCATATTTCACGAAACTCTGTTCAGCCGGTTTTGAGATATTTGTCTTTGAAATGAAAATGTCGAGAGTTTTACAACTTTTCTAAGTTGAAGTTATATAGGTTCAACAACATCTGCGAGTGCGAATGTTCAATCTTTTGGATCATTTTGATGGAACAAGACACGCACCATATCCTCAAACCATATCAAATAACCCAAAATATCAAAATACAGACCATGGCAGTTTTTTGTACGACTTTCATCTCCATTGCCTTAAAATAAGGTTGGCTGTTGCGTAATCTATACCTGTTTCAACATGCACATTGAGAAGTCCATATGGCAGTCCCTCTCATGAGCCTCATCCAATATGATATGACTGTAGTTGGGTAAGCCCTGGTTCACTTCCAAGTCAGCCAGCAGCATACCGGTCGTCACGTACATGATGCTCCCACGAGGTCTTGAATCCGTCCTAAAAAAAAAGAAATTACTGATATCTTGGCCTCAGAGGCTACGGCAGCCTAGTGGTTTAGGCATGAGGCTGTCAAGCGGCGGTCGTGGGTTCGAATCCCTGCTCGTACGAATGAGTTTTTCGGAACAAATGCACGGAATAGTTATTTACGACGACGATACATGACTTGAACAAAAATTAGGCTTAAAAGCCCAATATCTGGCAAACTAAGTTGAAAAATGGTTTAAAGACCCATAATATTTTTTAACAAGCTTTCCAACGATACCCCACACTATAGGTTTACCGAGAAAAAAGTTTACATTACAAAAAAAAACAAAATTTAATTCTTCTGTTTTGTCTTTGTTTTCCAATTAGTTGTAAGGGTTACTGAGCAAAGCCGAAAACGGACAGACGGACGGACATGGCGAAACTATAAGGGTTCCTTGTTGACTACGGAGCCCTAAAAAGGAGTAAGAATTTCGAAATGTTGTATATAAAGCCCTTGGTTGAATTGTATTTTACTTAATGCGCTCTATATTTCATTCACATTACAATATTGTAGTAATTAGGTTATTTGTTATTAGGTTACATCTATAGCATACTTTTCTAATCGCACAGCATATCCAACTGAATTGCCCAGCCTCTCAGCTCTCTCCTCGGCAACTCTGATGGCTAATGATGAAGCGGCTATTCTTCTAGGCTGAGTCACTAGTATGTGTACATATGCACCTTGGTTTTTGCATATGGCATCATCTAGGATTATCTGTGGCACCTAAACAGGGGAAAATAAGTATGTAAATTTTCAGTTATTATTATTATTTCTGGTACTAGCTTCCAGACCGTGAGAGCCCTTATATGACCATTGCTGATCTATTGTGATCGCCACATTTTTTTAGTTACAAAGATTTGTATTTTAAGGTAACCCTTGGTTCATGTGCCATAAAAGCTACCTATTTATGACTGTAATGGTAACTGAGGCAGTCATAATATAAATAATCATGTGCCTTTTCGCTGATTGTATGGTATTTCTTTCCGCTTTTTGGTGGTGCAAAAGTTGCCTGATGAACACTGTTAAGCTACTTACGAATCTAAGCAGCCTCGAGTTGCGGCACGCACGGCTCACCTATTTTGTTCTAATTCGCACGCACTCACGAGCTGCGCGCGGGCTGCGCGGTGCGAGCCGTCCAGAGGCAGTCTTTTGACCGTGCTCAAAGGCGCCTCAGTGTGCCTGCCTCACTGAATTTGTTTAACTAGTAGACTATAAGTGTAAGGTAAAAATATGCTGTGCTGAGAGAGCATTACCCTTCTTTCACCAACAAATATTTCAGCAAATGAATGTTTTGCCAAATTTTCATTTCATTGAAAACAATTTTCTTCAGAAACAGTTAACGTTTCAGGATTGTTCTAAAACAACCTCCTGTCCTAACCTAACCTAATGGGTTTTAGTAAATTAACTTTACTTAAAAAGTTATCGGTTACTGAGAAAATTGTTTGCCCGCTAAGATCATCAGAACAGAGTTTTGTGAAACAATAAAATGTTATTACCTGTGTAGATTTACCACACCCTGTCTCACCACTTATCACGACCACCTGGTTGTTACTGATAACACTGAGAAGCTCGGCAGCCTTCTTGTATGTTGGGAGTTTCTGACGAAAAGTCATCATACTTTTAAACTGTTCTCTAGTAACCATATCCTTATATTCCTCGTGTATAGCAACACTTAAATTATCATTTTCATGAGTTTGTATAAAAACATTGACACCTTTAGCAAGGTTTTCGTCCAATTTTTCTTGAAATGTGCCTGTTAATATGTCTTGGTATCCATACTTGTAATGTCCACTATTTCTTAAGAGGAGCTGTCTCTCTGAAAGAGATTCATTTTCTTCCGATGTTTCCATTTTCACTGGGATAAATTCAGAACATTCCGCTGGTGGGTGTTTCAGTCCAGTGAGTGGCTTTGGGACTTTGAATTCAACTTCTGAACATTCTTCTGATGTGGAAGGCCCAGCTTGTGCCATGGCAGATATATTACTATTTCCTGACTGTGCCCTGCCATCGCATTCTAGTTCTTCCTTAATATTAACTTGAATTCTCCTTATTGGTATTTTCTGTTTTTCAGCCAAGCACTCTATAGCTTGTATATCAGAGGCTACCCGTTGTAAGACTGCCAAGGGTATATTCAGAACCACTTGTAACTAAAATAACAGTAGCATATATAATATCACAATCAAATAAATCACAATAAAGAAATATAAAACCAAATGTTCTTAACCCTAAATTATAGCCCTCTCAGACTACACTTAGGTAGAGTGGAAAATGGTCATATCGATGTGCAGTAACATATAGGCGCATTTGAATACTTACGGTACGTTCCTTTTTTTCACCAACCATTTTGGCTTGATCTCTATAGAAAAGGCCAATATCTCTGCCTTTTAAACCCGGCGGATGTCTGGGACCATTAACATTTTTTATGTTTCCCCAGGATTTGTTATTCCTCCTTGATTGCCAATTGTTAGGCATTGTTATTGTTTAGTTTAATTGTGGAAGAAAACTCAAGTAGCTTTTGTTTACAATATTCAAGTTACAAGAATTGTACACATTCGCAATTTCTTATGGATCTATAACTAACATGATAGCAAATCACAAACTTCGCAAAGTGAAAATGAAAATACTGAAATGTCACTGTCAAAAAGTTACGTTCTGTTGTGCGCAATGTTTGCGAGTGCAAAAAAAAGACTGACTGAATTTTAAAACCCCCAACACACTGTCAATCATTTCGTTTCATGCTAGAGTCTAGCCATCATGCTTCTCACTGTAAGAAGCATGATGGCTCCTCACAAGACGGCACGCGAGCTGTGTCACGGCAAGATAGACTATCCATGTCTTTCTAAGAGTTCTAATTAGCGAGAGAGGGATAGTCTATCTTGGCGCGACACAGCTCGCGGGCCGTCCAGTGATAGACGTGCAGGTAAATGTGAGCCTAGAAAAGAGCGGCAAATTTAAATGTAACAACGTGTTGCAACACCATGTATGACGCGACAAAGTAACAATGATACTTGCAAAATTATTATTTTTCTTCAATTCACACAATGCAATACTAAAATACTGATATTTACCGTTAGCTCTTCGGTGAAGGAGAAACATCGTGAGGAATCCTGCATACATCCACGAAGAAATTCAAAGATATATGTGAAGTCCCCAACACGCACTTGGCCAGCGTGGGGACTCTTGCCCGTTCCCTGTGGTGCCGGTTAATGTACAGCCATGATAATGTACAGCCCAATAATCCGCGTCCATACTGTACGTGGATTATCAGGCTGTACGTTATTGGGCCGTGCATTATCACCCTGAGCAAACTTGGTCCGGGGCAATAATTGGAAGCCAATTTCGTCCGGGCTGATAATGCACGACCCAATAATCCGAGTCCACAAAAAGTGGACGCGGATTATCAGGCTGTACATTATTGGACCGTGCATTGCATTATTGGTTCCCGTTCCCTCTCATCCATGAGAGGAGGCCTGTGCCCAGCAGTGGGACGTATATAGGCTGATTTATTATTATTATTATACTAAACTAACAGGGTCATGTAAGTCCCAACGTCGCGTGGGTGTAGACACCAAATATAATAATCAATAATGTTGACTTTCCCGAATAAGGATTAAAAATATTGTCAGATGGAGAAAAAGGTAAATCGGGGGATAACAAAGTTATAATACCTATAAGTGTCCAAAGTTTTAAGAGGGATAATATATTATATTGTCCTTTTTCCGCAAAACGCACGGCTGGTCATTTAGCTACTATGACGCTCGTTGGTCATGATGTCACGATCTTCGAGCTTTTTCTCTCTCTAACTAGCAGTATTAAAACAGTTGTAGCTTCGTAATTTTTTAGAGATATCTGAATGGACTTTCGTCACTATGCATATTTTTTGCCTTTTTTCTTTGGGTGTAATGATAAATTTTGATTCCCGTATTGTTACTAACACTATACTTAATATTATGAATCTCGGTCTGAAATAAACAATTTTTATTCAATTAATTTTAATGTAACTGATCAATCATAAGGAAGAAAAGTTATCCATACTAATCTTATAAATGGGAAAGTGTATACATGTGTTTGTTTGTTTGTCTGTCTTTCACGGGTATTGTATGGAGCGGCGATATAAACGAGTTCCACGCGGACGGAGTCGCGGGCAGAAGCTAGTACGAAATAAAACTCTCTTATGAGAATGTCGGGCGTTTTTCAACTTTTCTAAGTAGTTAATTATGACGAGACATAATCATATTTTTCAATGGGTGCAATATTATTTGTACCCTTTTGGATTCTTAAAAAGCAAAAACAGTCCAATTTATTATGGAACAGTTAATTTCTTAGCATATTTATTATCCAATTAACATTTTAAGTGGCGGTAGCATTTTTTTGCAAAATGTGGCACGCGTTACCGCAAACAATGGCCATTTATGAGTTCAGTTCAAAAATGTAGACTATCAATCTCTACTGTCTACTCAACTCGATCTATCACAAGCTTCCAATAGCCCACGCGAGAGGCAACTATCCGATCACATGCTCCGAGCCCAGACTAATATGGAAATGTAAATAAAGTTTTTGCAGTTATTCAGTAAGTTTTTCAATGCCACTAACCTACAAATTCCTATGTTCCTCTATCGCAGTGTTTTTCAAAGTGTGGGTCGCGGCCCCCAGGGGGGCCGCGGCACATATCCAGGGGGTCGCGAGGATCAGCTTCTAAAAAATCTCGTGACTACAAGGAATGATTTTTCTTTCAAGCATGTTCATTTTAATAATCAGTGTTGCGTGCGCGCTCGTCGATGGCGCACGGTTTCTCTCTGCGGTGTCGGCGCGTTTAGCGAGTATCGTAAACATGTCGAAAAAAGTGAAATGTTCTAAGTGTAACATTATTATCGATGAGTTACTGTCGTATATACAGAACAAAATTTCTAGTATAGGTGAAGATACTCTTGTGCGTCTGTGTACTACTTCGTTCACAAATGAAGAAATTCAAACGTCAAAGTCGTTGCTGTTTGAATCCGTACCAAAAAAGAAGCGTAATGTTGGGAATGTACCAAGAATGTACAACGAAAGGGTGACGGAAAGAGTCAACGTGAATTAAATGATATTATCCAGCTTATAAAAACAACGGATCCTGACCTAATACCAATTTTCGTGGCGAGAGATTTAGAAAAACTGCCGCCAGTGACGTTTGACCATCTAGATTGCACAAAACTATTAAAGGATCTAGTGCGTCTTCAAGCGGATATAGAAACTGTCAAGGAGACCTACGCAACTTCCCAGGACCTCAAGAATTTAAGGGAAGACTTCATAAAATCGAACAGTGTAGGCCCGTCGGCGCCGGCGCGTCTGTCATCCTGCAATGTAAACAATAGACGTGGGGCTTGGTGCATGGATAGTGGCCCCATTGGATTATCTCCGGCACATGACTCGACGAGAAGAGGTAGTCAATTCTCTTGTAAGGATGACACATCATTGTCTCCTGTTCAAAATAACGAACAATTGCAATATAGAACACTTGTAAAAGAAGGTAGAAATTCAACCGCGCAGAGCGGAGATAACGTGTTGCCGACCGGTGCAGCTAGTGAGATGAGTCACCGCAGTGATCAGCTGATTGGCCGACCCGATCCGTATATTTCTAATAACATGAATGCGGCGTCAAACAGCCAAGAGAAAGAAAGTTGCGTTAAAGAAATGGTGCAACATGAGTCAACGCCAACTTTAAAAGCAGATGGGGATGATTTCAAAGCCGTTACCTACAAGAAAAATAAACAGAAATATCGTTATAGGGGTCAATTTGGCTTGGCAAGTGAGTCTAATGTGAAATTTAAAGCCGCTGAGCGTAAAATACCCATATTTATCACGAACGTTCACATGGAAACTCGAGAGGAGGACATCGCTGAACATATTTTCGAAAAAACCCGAGAGAGTGTATCTTTGCAAAAGATAAACATTTTCAAAGAAAATACTAGTTATAAAGCGTACAAATTTTTCGTGGATTCAAGCAAACTGCCATTATTTTTAGACGAACATTTATGGCCTAAAGGTATTATTTTCCGCAGATTCGTACACTTTAAACAAAAGAAATCGATCGGAGCTAACTCCGAGTACGGCAATAAAACTGATAAGCCTCCTTCGGGTTAACCTTAAGGAGGGGATAATGACCAGCAGTTAATTAAGAGTATATTATGGCATATCGTTTCTGTAGTTTTAATTGCAAGAACGTGAAACGATCAATCGACGATATAAGGGAACTATGCCGAAAGTCAGACATTGTAGCTCTTCAGGAGACCTGGCTGCTTCCTGATGAAATTATGTACTTAAATACAATACACGACAATTTTTGTTCAACGGGGACTTCGGCGGTGGACACAGCGGCGGGCATGCTGCGCGGGCGACCGCACGGCGGCGTCGGGTTGTTATGGCGGCAGTCAGCATTTCACAATGTAGATGTAGTGCAGTGTAATAACGTGCGGCTGTGCGCGATTAAGATAACGACCTCGGACAATAGGCCTATTATAGTGGCGAGTGTTTACATGCCTACGGACTGCAGTGACAATATAACGGAATTTACGGATTGTCTATCGATGGTGAGTGCATTAATTGATGACTATGGCGTAGAAAACCTCTATCTTATGGGGGATTTTAATGCGCATCCGAGTGAACGTTTCTACAAGGAGCTAATAAACTATTGTGACGAACAAAAGTGGTACTGTATAGACATACTGAAACTTGGACTTACTTCGAACACATATACTTTCTTTAGCGACGCGCACCTATGTGAGCGTTGGTTAGATCACTTTGTAGTGTCTGAATCGGCAGTGCCTTCAGTACAACATATATATGTAGATAATTGTGTAACGTCGTCTGACCATTTCCCTATGTATTTAGAATGCAATCTAAATATTATAACTCCTAAAGTAAATATGACCGCTTCGGTAAATCACAATAGTAATGTAGTTTGGGGAGAAAGAACGCCGGACCAAATTGATATGTATAAAACTGAATGTAATCAAATGCTTAAACTTATTAATTTCCCGTCTACACTAAGGTCCTGTGCGGATAAATATTGTCAAGACTCTGAGCATAAAAAAGTTCTAGACGGTCTTTATAAGGATATCATCTGTGTACTTAGGAAAGCGGCGACTGTTAGAAGGCACAAAGTAGAAAACAGGGCTAGAAAACAGGTTGCGGGCTGGAATAAGTCGATCTGTGATGCTCACGGGGTGGCTAGGCAAAGGTTTCACGAATGGACGTTAGGTGGGAGACCTACGGTCGGCCCTCTTTTTACCCGACTGCGCGACGCAAAGGAGGGTAATGTGTTTATCAGCCTATATATGTATGTATGTATGTATGTATGTATGTATGTTTGTTCCTATGTGGCACTCCAGAGACCAAACGCGTGAACCGATTTTGATAATTCTTACGTCAATCGAACCGTCTTACTCTTGCGTGTGTCACTAAAGACATGACAGAAATCAAAATTCAATATGGCGACAACCAGACGCCAAAATTGAAAAAAAAAAGAAAAAAAAGTGAACGAAATATGTCGAGTGGGGTATCACTGAATAGGTATTTAAAAATCAGTTCTAGGTTTCTTTTACAGTTTTTCATTTAGAGTGACCATTTATATTCTATAACGTTATAAAGTTATAGTAATTCTGTTCAGTATTAATACTGCTCTGCGCGACGCAAAGGAGGGCCAATATGTGACTAATTAAATCTGATTAGAATAGGCACCTAAGAAAAATTAAATAAGCTTCGTGAAGTTATATAAGAATTAAATAAGAAAAAGTAAACGCAGTAGGTAGGGGAGACCGAGGTAAGTTGACACAAAGGTAAGTTGACACAACGTCAAAATCTCAAAAACTATAAGCAGTAGAAATCTGGCATCAACGTAGTTCTAACCGCGCCTTCCTGTTGACCAACTCGTCAGTACACGCCGAGGCCACTAGGCGAATGGTTGTGGAGCCACAGCATCAGTGCTCAAAATTTCACGAAAAGTAGGTTTTTACCCGACTGCGCGACGCAAAGGAGGGTAATGTGTTTATCAGCCTATATATGTATGTATGTATGTATGTATGTATGTATGTATGTTTGTTCCTATGTGGCACTCCAGAGACCAAACGCGTGAACCGATTTTGATAATTCTTACGTCAATCGAACCGTCTTACTCTTGCGTGTGTCACTAAAGACATGACAGAAATCAAAATTCAATATGGCGACAACCAGACGCCAAAATTGAAAAAAAAAAGAAAAAAAAGTGAACGACATATGTCGAGTGGGGTATCACTGAATAGGTATTTAAAAATCAGTTCTAGGTTTCTTTTACAGTTTTTCATTTAGAGTGACCATTTATATTCTATAACGTTATAAAGTTATAGTAATTCTGTTCAGTATTAATACTGCTCTGCGCGACGCAAAGGAGGGCCAATATGTGACTAATTAAATCTGATTAGAATAGGCACCTAAGAAAAATTAAATAAGCTTCGTGAAGTTATATAAGAATTAAATAAGAAAAAGTAAACGCAGTAGGTAGGGGAGACCGAGGTAAGTTGACACAAAGGTAAGTTGACACAACGTCAAAATCTCAAAAACTATAAGCAGTAGAAATCTGGCATCAACGTAGTTCTAACCGCGCCTTCCTGTTGACCAACTCGTCAGTACACGCCGAGGCCACTAGGCGAATGGTTGTGGAGCCACAGCATCAGTGCTCAAAATTTCACGAAAAGTAGGTTTTTTATGTTTTTTTCTACGCTGTTATATTACTTGTGGCGCGCATTGATCATTTTTAAAGCATATGTAGTTAATTAGGTTTTATGCAGTCACTTTATTTTTTAAATAAATTAATGGCATGTAGCTAAAAATCACGATGATATATACAATACCGTTAATTTCGAGGCAGAGGTAAATTGAAACACCTTGTTTCAACCCACCTCCCTTGTTGCAACTTGCCTCGATTTAGTATTAATTTGTATTAGGTTTTTGCTGACTGCTGACTTATATGAAGGAATGAAGATGAATAGAGGCGAAATCAGTGTTCAGATAAGTATACAAATAGGCCACAGAGGGAGTTACCTTACCTTATAACGAAAATATCTTGGGAATTCAGCAGTGTTAAACTCAAATTATGCATGGCTAATAAAAAAGGCACGAAACACCTACTTAATGTTAAACAATGAAAGCACCTTACTCAATTAATGAAGAAAAAACTATTTTAGGTAGGCAGGTAAGTTACACAAGTAATTAATTATTAGATCTGTAAGAAGTTGTATTCAAGTTTACATAGTTATAGTGACTTTACAGTCTAAATGTCACTTCAGTACAATGGATAATATTATATACTGTATATAACGCATGTCTTTTATTGTAAATTATGGCATTTTAGTATTTAATAATAAGGATATCAGGTACTACTAAGATACTTATTATTGATAACCCACTTAAAATGTGCCTAACTAATTACAATAAAAAATAAATTATTTTATAAAACGATTATACCTACTTATGTATACAGAGTATTGATCTCAGGGAAACTTTTCTGCAATATCAAACATGTATATTTTTGTTCATTAAAACTGATTACTCACATAAATCAGCATTTATTGTTCTCATAATCATAGTCTCTCATTGTGTGTCAACTCATCTTGGTACCTGTTTCAACTCACCTAACTACTAGGAGGGTTGAAACAGCGTGACTCAAAACAAGAACTAATGTATGTAACTTATATAAATATAGCTAAGAACAAGCTAGTGAAATTTTGTGAAACTCATACCTACACTTATACGCATACGTCCATACACACTCGTGCGCGAGCACACCCACACACAACCCACCCCCTCACTCACTCACACACACACACACACACACACACACACACACACACACACACACACACACACACACACACACACACACACACACACACACACACACACACACACACACACACACACACACACACATACACACACACACACATACACACAATAAATAACTACTTGTTGCTATGGAGGAGCGGGGCTTCCTAACACAGGTATTGTATACTTAACAGGAAGTCCCCACCTAGTATTATGTACACTGCTTAATAGTGAAATAAATATTTTTCATTTTTCATTTTTCATTTTATTTTCATTTTCATAAGCTACAAGGAACGACTTTAGACCGAGCTGTGGTTGATTTAAGTTCACGCATTTTTGCAAAAGGTTAAGCATATGTAGCTTTGAGCCGCGTTAGGTCGCTAAATGGATTAATTATCAGTAGTTTAGACCACCGCAAGCTACTGAATAATCCTCACGATATTAACTCCCTCAATGAAATGACAAGATTGCGAAATTTGCCGTCTTTTAATACTAACTAAAAAGTGTTAAATAAAAATAAAAAATTTAGAAAAAAAAAAACCCGACTGCAAAAATAAATGAAAAGAAAAAAACAAGTTCAGTAGTCGAGAACATTGAATCAGTTTCATGATTAACATTTCGTATGTCAATTTAGACCTTGGAGTTTAAAAATAATGTCCAAATCGCTTGTGACGGATCCGGAACGAGGCATACGAATCGTTATGACACAGATAAAACAAACTATACATTCTTATACGAAACAGCAACTTCAACAGTCGGGACCCATTAAAAGTCTAGGCTACGGCACTAATATTGACGACAATAATGGGTCCCGACTGTTGAAGTTGCTGTTTCGTATAAGAATGTATAGTTTGTTTTATCTGTGTCATAACGATTCGTATGCCTCGTTCCGGATCCGTCACAAGCGATTTGGACATTATTTTTAAACTCCAAGGTCTAAATTGACATACGAAATGTTAATCATGAAACTGATTCAATGTTTTCGACTACTGAACTTGTTTTTTTCTTTTCATTTATTTTTGCAGTCGGGTTTTTTTATTTTCTAAATTTTTTAAAGAAATGTATGAGAGTCGTAAGATCTTTAAATCACGTTTAAAATGGTGTCAAGATCACCAAAACCAAATTAAACTGGACATTATCACCTCTCATCACGCGAAAAAGGACTTTCGAGGTTTCTGGAAGGCGACTAGCAAGCTGAAACCTGTGGCTGGCCACCCGGTCAGCGTTGATGGCGTGAGCGATCCAAAAGGGATTGCTAATTTGTTTAAGGACCATTTCTTTATAGGGTCTCCATTAGGTCCGTCGCAGATGGAGAAGCTCGATGCTGAGGTCTGTAAAGGTGAACCAAGCCCTGGATTTACCGCCAAAGATATTGATAAAGTTATTAGATCTATGTCCAGAGGCAAATCCCCGGGTCATGACGGGCTCAGTATCGAGCACCTTCAGAACGCAGGTCCTCACATGTCCAGAGTGTTGGCAATGTTTTTTACGTTGTGTGTGAGACATTCGTATTTGCCTACAGATATGATGCGCACGATAGTGGTGCCGGTAGTGAAAAATAAAACCGGAGACCTTGCTGATAAAAATAACTACAGGCCCATATCATTAGCGACGATTGTAGCCAAAATATTGGACAGTGTGCTTAATACCCAGTTGAGCAAACATATTAAGTTGCAAGACAATCAATTTGGCTTCCGACCAGGTTTGTCGACGGAATCTGCGATACTGTCTCTTAAGCATACTGTCAAATATTACATCGGCCGTAAGACTCCTGTAATTGCCACTTTCTTGGATCTGTCTAAGGCTTTTGACCTGGTTTCCTATGACAAACTGTGGGATAAGCTTAAAAAAACCAGTATACCATCGGAAACGGTGCGTATACTTAGGTACTGGTACGCGAATCAGGTCAACAGCGTTAGGTGGATAAACTCGCTCTCTGACGAGTACAGGTTGGAGTGTGGGGTGAGGCAGGGCGGTCTGAGTTCACCAACGCTCTTCAACTTGTACATGAATGAGCTGATCGAGGCGCTCAGCAGCATCCATGTCGGCTGCCATGTTGACGGAGTATGTATCAATAACATAAGTTATGCGGACGATATGGTGTTGCTGAGTGCGTCGGTCTGTGGCATGCGTAAGTTACTTGAAGTGTGCGAGTCATATGCGACAAGTCATGGCCTAAAATATAACGACAAGAAAAGTCAGTACCTGGTCTTTGAGGTCGACCGCAATAAGACTACAGAGTTTCCTGTGATACGCCTGAATAGTAATCCGATGGACAGAGTAAGGCAATTTAAATATCTGGGCCACGTCGTTGCGGCCGATCTTAAAGATGACAGCGACATCGAACGTGAGCGCAGGGCGTTATCGGTACGTGCGAATATGATAGCTCGAAGGTTTGCGGGTTGCTCCAGAGATGTGAAGGTCACTCTTTTTAGAGCATTTTGTACCTCCCTCTATACATGCAGTCTATGGGTCAAGTATTCGCTACGTGCCTATAACGCCCTCAGGGTTCAATATAATAACGCGTTCCGGGTGATAGTGGGACTGCCTCGCTTCTGTAGCGCATCGGGGATGTTTGCGGAGGCGCGCGTGCAATGCTTCCATGCTACCATGCGTGGGCGCGCCGCATCCCTGATGCGTCGGGTGCGGGACAGTCCCAATATCATCCTGAAAATGATAGCGGACAAGCCTGACTGTCCTATAATGCTGCACTGTGCGGGACTACATGTACCCACCAGCATCATACAGTGGTAGCAATTTTTAGTTTGTAGTTCTAATTAGTGTATGTTGTTCTAACCCTGTAATTTAAGTCTACCAAGTACTAATACTAATACGATATGTGTCAAAGTTACACGAAATAAATTATTTGAATTTGAATTTGAATAAACCAGAAATAATTCTTAGACGTGTGCATTTATACGACGATTTATTACGACTTCATAGTCGTAATTAAATAAATACACACGTTTATGTCATTTGTATTTTTTTAATTAAGTGCGAAGAATGAGCTAGTTTCATTTTAACTAATTTATTAAAACGTGGTTCCTGTTGCGATACGCAGACGATTAAATCATTTTCCAAATTCAATCTATTCCTCTTCTTTGTTTTGATATCGACCATTGAAGGAAATGACAGCTAACACAAACAAGAAGTTCGAATGGTATCAAAATACTGTCCTTAGTATTTTGATACCATTCGAACTTCTTATTCCTTTGCTAGATCAGGATATTTAGCCATTCTCTGCACCCAAACGCACCGATTGATATGATACGGATACAAACTCGAATTTTAGCATCCTATCAGCTGCAAGTTCTAGATTCTAGAAGAGCTTCTTTCACAGTGTGGTTGAGATCGGCCAGCACCACGGATCTATTCCGAAAGGGATTTAATATCCAACACTTTCCGTCACCCGTCTGTGTTTCATTTTTGAAAGATAACTCAATAATAGTTTTTTTTAATCTTGCAAACACTCCTTCACGAAATTATCGAAGGAAATTTTTGAATAATTTGAGACATGCAAGGAAAAGATTCAAACTTCAAATTTTGCTATGTCCATAATTCAGTTTTCGCTATGAATCCATTAATTTTATCTTTTGCTGTAATCATGTTTTCGTCCCTTTCTTGTAGATTTTTGTTCATCCATTCAAATGGTCGAAAATATCTGCAAGATATGCTACTTTCAATAGCCAAGTATAGTCGAAATAATCCCCAAAATAACAGTCGCACAGCTTAAAAGAGATTTGCTTCATTTTACATTTAAAAAGGGGTAGGTTGGGTAACAGTAAAACTACCTTCAGATACCTAAATACAGGTTGCGTTCCAAAACGCATGACTGATTGAATGATAGAAAGGTGCAATACAAATCTGTGAAGTTAATTAAACTGGACATTATCACCTCTCATCACGCGAAAAAGGACTTTCGAGGTTTCTGGAAGGCGACTAGCAAGCTGAAACCTGTGGCTGGCCACCCGGTCAGCGTTGATGGCGTGAGCGATCCAAAAGGGATTGCTAATTTGTTTAAGGACCATTTCTTTATAGGGTCTCCATTAGGTCCGTCGCAGATGGAGAAGCTCGATGCTGAGGTCTGTAAAGGTGAACCAAGCCCTGGATTTACCGCCAAAGATATTGATAAAGTTATTAGATCTATGTCCAGAGGCAAATCCCCGGGTCATGACGGGCTCAGTATCGAGCACCTTCAGAACGCAGGTCCTCACATGTCCAGAGTGTTGGCAATGTTTTTTACGTTGTGTGTGAGACATTCGTATTTGCCTACAGATATGATGCGCACGATAGTGGTGCCGGTAGTGAAAAATAAAACCGGAGACCTTGCTGATAAAAATAACTACAGGCCCATATCATTAGCGACGATTGTAGCCAAAATATTGGACAGTGTGCTTAATACCCAGTTGAGCAAACATATTAAGTTGCAAGACAATCAATTTGGCTTCCGACCAGGTTTGTCGACGGAATCTGCGATACTGTCTCTTAAGCATACTGTCAAATATTACATCGGCCGTAAGACTCCTGTAATTGCCACTTTCTTGGATCTGTCTAAGGCTTTTGACCTGGTTTCCTATGACAAACTGTGGGATAAGCTTAAAAAAACCAGTATACCATCGGAAACGGTGCGTATACTTAGGTACTGGTACGCGAATCAGGTCAACAGCGTTAGGTGGATAAACTCGCTCTCTGACGAGTACAGGTTGGAGTGTGGGGTGAGGCAGGGCGGTCTGAGTTCACCAACGCTCTTCAACTTGTACATGAATGAGCTGATCGAGGCGCTCAGCAGCATCCATGTCGGCTGCCATGTTGACGGAGTATGTATCAATAACATAAGTTATGCGGACGATATGGTGTTGCTGAGTGCGTCGGTCTGTGGCATGCGTAAGTTACTTGAAGTGTGCGAGTCATATGCGACAAGTCATGGCCTAAAATATAACGACAAGAAAAGTCAGTACCTGGTCTTTGAGGTCGACCGCAATAAGACTACAGAGTTTCCTGTGATACGCCTGAATAGTAATCCGATGGACAGAGTAAGGCAATTTAAATATCTGGGCCACGTCGTTGCGGCCGATCTTAAAGATGACAGCGACATCGAACGTGAGCGCAGGGCGTTATCGGTACGTGCGAATATGATAGCTCGAAGGTTTGCGGGTTGCTCCAGAGATGTGAAGGTCACTCTTTTTAGAGCATTTTGTACCTCCCTCTATACATGCAGTCTATGGGTCAAGTATTCGCTACGTGCCTATAACGCCCTCAGGGTTCAATATAATAACGCGTTCCGGGTGATAGTGGGACTGCCTCGCTTCTGTAGCGCATCGGGGATGTTTGCGGAGGCGCGCGTGCAATGCTTCCATGCTACCATGCGTGGGCGCGCCGCATCCCTGATGCGTCGGGTGCGGGACAGTCCCAATATCATCCTGAAAATGATAGCGGACAAGCCTGACTGTCCTATAATGCTGCACTGTGCGGGACTACATGTACCCACCAGCATCATACAGTGGTAGCAATTTTTAGTTTGTAGTTCTAATTAGTGTATGTTGTTCTAACCCTGTAATTTAAGTCTACCAAGTACTAATACTAATACGATATGTGTCAAAGTTACACGAAATAAATTATTTGAATTTGAATTTGAATAAACCAGAAATAATTCTTAGACGTGTGCATTTATACGACGATTTATTACGACTTCATAGTCGTAATTAAATAAATACACACGTTTATGTCATTTGTATTTTTTTAATTAAGTGCGAAGAATGAGCTAGTTTCATTTTAACTAATTTATTAAAACGTGGTTCCTGTTGCGATACGCAGACGATTAAATCATTTTCCAAATTCAATCTATTCCTCTTCTTTGTTTTGATATCGACCATTGAAGGAAATGACAGCTCACACAAACAAGAAGTTCGAATGGTATCAAAATACTGTCCTTAGTATTTTGATACCATTCGAACTTCTTATTCCTTTGCTAGATCAGGATATTTAGCCATTCTCTGCACCCAAACGCACCGATTGATATGATACGGATACAAACTCGAATTTTAGCATCCTATCAGCTGCAAGTTCTAGATTCTAGAAGAGCTTCTTTCACAGTGTGGTTGAGATCGGCCAGCACCACGGATCTATTCCGAAAGGGATTTAATATCCAACACTTTCCGTCACCCGTCTGTGTTTCATTTTTGAAAGATAACTCAATAATAGTTTTTTTTAATCTTGCAAACACTCCTTCACGAAATTATCGAAGGAAATTTTTGAATAATTTGAGACATGCAAGGAAAAGATTCAAACTTCAAATTTTGCTATGTCCATAATTCAGTTTTCGCTATGAATCCATTAATTTTATCTTTTGCTGTAATCATGTTTTCGTCCCTTTCTTGTAGATTTTTGTTCATCCATTCAAATGGTCGAAAATATCTGCAAGATATGCTACTTTCAATAGCCAAGTATAGTCGAAATAATCCCCAAAATAACAGTCGCACAGCTTAAAAGAGATTTGCTTCATTTTACATTTAAAAAGGGGTAGGTTGGGTAACAGTAAAACTACCTTCAGATACCTAAATACAGGTTGCGTTCCAAAACGCATGACTGATTGAATGATAGAAAGGTGCAATACAAATCTGTGAAGTTAATAATTGGGTTTTAAGTTTAATCGTACAAATGGGGTTTTGGGGGGTCGCAAAGGAATTTTGATGGTCATGAAGGGCCGTGACGCCAAAAAGTTTGAAAAACACTGCTCTATCGCGTCTTTATTTAATTTTTATTGATTTGCTTCAGGCGACAAGGCCCATATTTACAAATACTTTTCCCCTCACTGCCTCGGAAAGCCGTCTTTTATCCTTTAAAACGCAGTGGGCAAAAACGCATTTTATCCCCTAGTGGGAAAAGGAATTTGACCTTGGATCGTGTTTAAGTAGCTTTTGACAGATACTTAACAAAATGTAAAACGCTCCTTAATACAAAATGTTTACACATGATGTATTTCTGTTGCCGCTATAACAATAAATATTAAAAAACAGAATAAAATGATTATTTGATTATTATATAAAAATAATTTTTCGAAGTAGATGTCCTAGGTGGTATGTGCCACAGCGAAACGACGGGAGTAATTATAATGATTTATTTATTAAGTCGAGTGTTCAGTGTGCGCGTCGGGCAAGGACTAACTGTGGGACGGGCGTAATGCTTAGTCGCGCGAAATGCCTACTAAGCAATCTGCGTCCCTATATCAATGTTTAAATTAATTAAAGTTGATATGCATGTTGCACTTTCCTCGCTACAGTGAGGTGAAAAGTTTTGTGTTACACACGGGTGCAAATGTATTTTACTTCCCGTGTGTTGAAACACTCGCTACGCTCAGGATTCTAATTTAGAATCACTCGCTTGCTCGTGTTTCAATTCCACACTCGCGTTGTATTTTACTACAACGTTGCACCCTTTTATAACAAATAACTACTACAGCCTAACATACATATGAATATACAATACTTAATATAACACAATAACACGTTAAGACGGCGACGCGCGGCGCAAGTTCTGCGTATCAAAAGCCGGCCTCAATATAACCGGAAAACTACACCTTTTATGTAGCTAACAAATTTTGAGTGGGATCGACATTTGGATGGATGGCCAGACGTCACTTCGAGGAGAGGGATTAGATCAGGTGGTTAGTAGCAGGTAAGTACCTAGTAATGTTCGCAAAGTTTCTGTGCGATGAATCAGCAGGTGAAATTTAAGAGCATAGAGAAAGATTTTCATATACATTTCCTCTTTTCTACTTAAGCGCATAGACACGATGCAATTTATCACAACAACTGATTTAGACGCAGGTCTGTCTCTGCATCTTTACAATAGGTAAGCTTGGTAAAAAATAGATCGTCATTGAAGAAAAAAAACACAATTTAATCATGTATTTTTAGACTTATTATAGCTATCACTACTACTACTTAATCAATAACAATAATGTCTCCCCCAAGCCTACCCTCGCCAATTATTTCACAATCATTATCAGAATCGGTATCTTTATCTTCCAAGCCCTCTGGTCTCTCATCTTCCAATGTCATCAGATTTATCACCGCCCTGAAAATGTCAACATATGTTAGAAACTTAGAAGTATTGTTAGTGGTAAACAAAGCGATTGTCTTGTATTGTTGAGTGTATCCTCTAATTGATATAGTAAAGGGTTAGTGCAAATTATTTAGAATGATGTGTATTAAGATAAGTTTTGTTACACTTTTATTGATGTATAATTTTCGCACTAATAAATTATTTTCTTTCTTTCTTTCTTTTCTTTAAAATAAACGTAGTAAAAATCATCACTTTTCCAACCAAAAGGCGGCTTTTATTGTCTTAAGCTTAAGTCTAAAAGGACCGAGGTGTCAAGGGGGTCACATAAAAATGCTACTTAGTTTAACCATATTTTGTATTTAATACAATAGATAATTTAACAATAGAGTTAAATTATCTACTATAGCGAGCGCTATTCGAGTAAAGTATTGTTTGTGGCACGTGTCTATTGTGGCTATACAATCGCTTTGTTGCACTGATGGGTCTTAAGATAATCCAGTCTAGAGAAATAATCCGCACTATACATTCATTTGTTAATTGGTAATGACGAAATATCCGTCAATAATATCCGTAAAGCAGAGAGGTATTATTATTAATATTTATTATTAGTCTGGTAGTGGCTTCCGGACTGTGAGAGCCCTTATATTACTGCGACCATTATCGACTTCTATCGATATTAAATGGTGGCACTCTGAGGCGTGCTCGACCACGTGAAAGTAACAATTAAAATTAAAGAACCTGCTTTTATCGAAAATTACTTACAGATCTTACAACTTAATTTCTAAAGTAGTTCTACTTACTTGAAAACCAAGTTATCGAATTCACTATATCGAGTAGATCTATCGCTGGACTCTTCCACCATGGACGCGAGGACTTGGTCCAGCAAAGTCCTGAGTCGGAAGATCACGTCTGCCGTTCCTTTTAGGCAGCGCACTTTCACTGTTGACACGGACAGGTAGCATTCTTCGGGCGAATTTTCCACTGAAATTCATTATTTTTTATGGATATAATTTACTCTAAAAACAAAGTTTTAACCGACTTCAATTTAGTACTCCGCCAAGCCACGAGAACATTTCCTATTTTATTTATTTTACAATTTACCACATGAACTGATTTCCTATAGCAAATGCGTTGCTTACTATAGAAAAAAACCGAATCGCTGTAAGTGGGCCGATAATATTTGAGGACTTCCATCGATTCCCCAAGATCATCACCAATGGCACTTCATTAGTTCCTATTTCAACGGAATCTTATGAGAACCTGTGACGTACTTTTGCACTTTTAAGTACATAATTGAGGAATTCGATAAGTCATCTGTGGTCTTCATCATCAATTCCTCGCCACCAAATTTATGATTCCGGATGTAAATACACCAGAAGGCGTAGCACGGCTGCCATTTTATCACTTATCGTTGTGGATAAAGCATCCGTCACTCTCGCACTCGCATACTTGTCAGAGCGTGATGGACGTCTTTACCACAACGATAAGTGATAAAATGGCAGCCGTGCTACGGCCACAGTTATAACAGAAAATACCAAAATCACTACACGCGTGACTAATAAAATTGAGGGATCCCCTCAATTCCTCATGGATCCCATCATCTAACTGAATTTTGAAAAAAATGGGACCCACCTGGAAGTATATACATACGAACAAAAAAAAAAAAATTTCGAGTCGGCTCATCAATGACGGAGTTCTCAGGTAACAAACATTGAAAAAAAAATACAGCCTAATTGAGAACATCCTTTTTTTGAAGTCGGTTAAAAAAAGGCTCGCACAATATTGCACGCGAGATATAAATACCTGTCTTTAGAAGTGTTTTGTATAGAACGAGACGGATAGTCTATCTCGCGTGTGGTCTTGTTGTACGAAATGCCATAAAAGGCGCGACACATAATATGTAGAACATTTTTTAGGGGTTATTCCCACCTGTTAACACCAGTTTGTTACCAGCGGTAACAGCTTGGTTTTTTTTTCACCGTCATATCCGGTTGGATCTAATTAATCTAGCGAATTAATGATTAATTAGCGCCCCTTCTCTTACTACGATCGCTAAAATAATATATGTAAATGATTAAATATGCCTGCAAATAAATTACACTCACCTTCACCCACTTCCAACTGTCCAAACAACATCAAGGGTAAAGTAAACACCAATGTGACCTCAAAAAGAAACAATGCCGACGATTTCTGCTTCATCCAATATACCAGCCAGTTGGCTCCCGGTTTCTGACACAGCTCCACTCTCGGGCCGGGTCGGGGATTAACGTACATCATGCTGCTTGGATGCAGCTGTACTCTACCGTCCTCTGGTGTTGAGACGATGATTCTTTGCTGATTTAGGGTTTTCTCTAGGTTTGTCCATCTATGATAAAAAGGGGTTAGGCTCGTAAAACACGCTTTCCCAAAATGAGCACTATCTGTAAAGGTGCATTTTTTAGAATGATAATTTTTCCGGAAAGTAAACTATCTCTAAAAGTGCACTTCCCGATATGTACACTTTGTCAATAGGTGCACTTTCCCGGAATGTGCACTTTCGCAGAAGGTATATTTTCCCGGAAAGTACACTTAGGGGTAGGGGGTGACCCTGTTTATAGTACTAAGGGTTCCTTTGAAATAGTGCAAATGCAAACAGACGAACAGACGGACGGATGGACAGACGGACGGACAGAAAAACCGAAACTATAAGCTTAAATGAGTACCTTTTGAGAAAGTGCTCTAAATGGGAAAGTGTACATTTTGGGAAAGCGTGCGATTTGGAAAAGTGCACTGTTTTAAAAAAAGTGCACTTTTCGGGAAAGTTTCCCAATTGGGCTAGTGTACATTTTGGGAGTGTAAATTTTGCGGAAAGTGCATCTTGCCAGAAAGTGCACAATTCGGGAAAGTGTGTTTACGAGCCTAATAACCCATAAAAAGCATGTTATTGAGCATTGGTACTGTACAAGCCAAAACTATACGACCAGTGATTGATCTTGTCTTGCTGCTTTATGGAGGTTCACGAAAGGTCAGTTAAGTGCTGTCGGTGGTACTACACTTAGTACTCAGGTATGTAAATAAAAGTGAATAACCCCTGATTCTTGGTTTCATTTCCAATGTGATCAATTCAGATAGAAATGAAACCAAAAACCACTTTAAAATTAAACTTTCAATAATGTATTTCCTTGCCTATGTTTCTGCTACTAGCTGCTACGCGCTAAAAGCTGAATTATTATACTAAAATAACTTTTTTTTAACTACATTCCGCCCGCGACTTCGTCTGCGTGGACCCGGGATAAAAACCATCCTTAATCCGGGCCATAAACTAACTTCGTGCAACATTTCATCCAAATCGGTTAAGTGATAATGATAAGGTAACAAACATCCAAACTTACGCAATTATAACATTCTTTTAAAAAACATTTATTTTCTAAAGTATATACAAGATGATAACTATAACATTAACTAAATTAAAGCTAAGTTAAATCTAAAAAAGGCCCTCGAGGCATTGTACCGAGGATGCTGGCGGCATTTCCTCGCTGAATTGCAATGCTGATGCGTTGCGCGAGAAAACCGCCAGCTCTTCGGTCACCAGTTACGTCAACCAGACGTTTCGCGATTTCCGCAAATAACTTTTGCGCACTGGGACCCCATGGACCGAGGGTCTCGACGCCAAAAGGTACAAAGTTGTACTCTCTGCCGAGGCCACTATATTTAATGCGTTTCAGATTTTCGGCTTTATAACATTAGTTGAATAGTAGCATTCACTTACCTGACAATACCGACATTCGGATACAACGCCGCGGCCACAATTGCCTTGAAGATGCAAAGGTTCCCCGCATTACGATTCTCCCAGGACACGCGAACATTCTTCGAAGCCAAGAAGCCCATTTGGCGCAAGTTATCGCACAACTGTTTCTTCATTTGACATAGGAGTCCGAGTGTGTTTTCCGAGAGGAAATGGTCGCGAGCGAATCGGCCCTGCTCTTCGCGATCCAGTTGTTCCCATTGCATTATGGCCTCTGATACAGCGACGTGGTCACTCGGCTCGCCGAGAGCTAGTAAGCGCTTGGCTTTATGTATTTCCTGCTCCTTGCCTAAGAGAGACATAAATAATTGCTAAGCAAAACACATCATGGATCTGAAGGAGTATTTTAATCCGGTTTGTTTAAGTAATTTTTATAAAATCACAAACGAAAGGGGTCCTTAAACCCCCAGACGGCGGCGACAGCGGCGGCGCGGTCGACGCAGCCGAACAGCGCGCCGAGCAGCAGCAGCTTGCCGGCCGCCGGGTGCACCGGCAGCCGCGCCAGGTGCCAGCCTAGGGGCGTCAGCCGCTCCGAGTCGTCTAGAGCGCGGCATCTACAAAATGCTGCTTACCAATGACTATATTAAAGGGGTCCTTAAACCCCCAGACGGCGGCGACGGCGGCGGCGCGGTCGACGCAGCCGAACAGCGCGCCGAGCAGCAGCAGCTTGCCGGCCGCCGGGTGCACCGGCAGCCGCGCCAGGTGCCAGCCTAGGGGCGTCAGCCGCTCCGAGTCGTCTAGAGCGCGGCATCTACAAAATGCTGCTTACCAATGACTATATTAAAGGGGTCCTTAAACCCCCAGACGGCGGCGACGGCGGCGGCGCGGTCGACGCAGCCGAACAGCGCGCCGAGCAGCAGCAGCTTGCCGGCCGCCGGGTGCACCGGCAGCCGCGCCAGGTGCCAGCCTAGGGGCGTCAGCCGCTCCGAGTCGTCTAGAGCGCCGCATCTACAAAATGCTGCTTACCAATGACTATATTAAAGGGGTCCTTAAACCCCCAGACGGCGGCGACAGCGGCGGCGCGGTCGACGCAGCCGAACAGCGCGCCGAGCAGCAGCAGCTTGCCGGCCGCCGGGTGCACCGGCAGCCGCGCCAGGTGCCAGCCTAGGGGCGTCAGCCGCTCCGAGTCGTCTAGAGCGCGGCATCTACAAAATGCTGCTTACCAATGACTATATTAAAGGGGTCCTTAAACCCCCAGACGGCGGCGACAGCGGCGGCGCGGTCGACGCAGCCGAACAGCGCGCCGAGCAGCAGCAGCTTGCCGGCCGCCGGGTGCACCGGCAGCCGCGCCAGGTGCCAGCCTAGGGGCGTCAGCCGCTCCGAGTCGTCTAGAGCGCGGCATCTACAAAATGCTGCTTACCAATGACTATATTAAAGGGGTCCTTAAACCCCCAGACGGCGGCGACGGCGGCGGCGCGGTCGACGCAGCCGAACAGCGCGCCGAGCAGCAGCAGCTTGCCGGCCGCCGGGTGCACCGGCAGCCGCGCCAGGTGCCAGCCTAGGGGCGTCAGCCGCTCCGAGTCGTCTAGAGCGCGGCATCTACAAAATGCTGCTTACCAATGACTATATTAAAGGGGTCCTTAAACCCCCAGACGGCGGCGACGGCGGCGGCGCGGTCGACGCAGCCGAACAGCGCGCCGAGCAGCAGCAGCTTGCCGGCCGCCGGGTGCACCGGCAGCCGCGCCAGGTGCCAGCCTAGGGGCGTCAGCCGCTCCGAGTCGTCTAGAGCGCGGCATCTACAAAATGCTGCTTACCAATGACTATATTAAAGGGGTCCTTAAACCCCCAGACGGCGGCGACGGCGGCGGCGCGGTCGACGCAGCCGAACAGCGCGCCGAGCAGCAGCAGCTTGCCGGCCGCCGGGTGCACCGGCAGCCGCGCCAGGTGCCAGCCTAGGGGCGTCAGCCGCTCCGAGTCGTCTAGAGCGCGGCATCTACAAAATGCTGCTTACCAATGACTATATTAAAGGGGTCCTTAAACCCCCAGACGGCGGCGACGGCGGCGGCGCGGTCGACGCAGCCGAACAGCGCGCCGAGCAGCAGCAGCTTGCCGGCCGCCGGGTGCACCGGCAGCCGCGCCAGGTGCCAGCCTAGGGGCGTCAGCCGCTCCGAGTCGTCTAGAGCGCGGCATCTACAAAATGCTGCTTACCAATGACTATATTAAAGGGGTCCTTAAACCCCCAGACGGCGGCGACGGCGGCGGCGCGGTCGACGCAGCCGAACAGCGCGCCGAGCAGCAGCAGCTTGCCGGCCGCCGGGTGCACCGGCAGCCGCGCCAGGTGCCAGCCTAGGGGCGTCAGCCGCTCCGAGTCGTCTAGAGCGCGGCATCTACAAAATGCTGCTTACCAATGACTATATTAAAGGGGTCCTTAAACCCCCAGACGGCGGCGACGGCGGCGGCGTGGTCGACGCAGCCGAACAGCGCGCCGAGCAGCAGCAGCTTGCCGGCCGCCGGGTGCACCGGCAGCCGCGCCAGGTGCCAGCCTAGGGGCGTCAGCCGCTCCGAGTCGTCTAGAGCGCGGCATCTACAAAATGCTGCTTACCAATGACTATATTAAAGGGGTCCTTAAACCCCCAGACGGCGGCGACGGCGGCGGCGCGGTCGACGCAGCCGAACAGCGCGCCGAGCAGCAGCAGCTTGCCGGCCGCCGGGTGCACCGGCAGCCGCGCCAGGTGCCAGCCTAGGGGCGTCAGCCGCTCCGAGTCGTCTAGAGCGCGGCATCTACAAAATGCTGCTTACCAATGACTATATTAAAGGGGTCCTTAAACCCCCAGACGGCGGCGACGGCGGCGGCGCGGTCGACGCAGCCGAACAGCGCGCCGAGCAGCAGCAGCTTGCCGGCCGCCGGGTGCACCGGCAGCCGCGCCAGGTGCCAGCCTAGGGGCGTCAGCCGCTCCGAGTCGTCTAGAGCGCGGCATCTACAAAATGCTGCTTACCAATGACTATATTAAAGGGGTCCTTAAACCCCCAGACGGCGGCGACGGCGGCGGCGCGGTCGACGCAGCCGAACAGCGCGCCGAGCAGCAGCAGCTTGCCGGCCGCCGGGTGCACCGGCAGCCGCGCCAGGTGCCAGCCTAGGGGCGTCAGCCGCTCCGAGTCGTCTAGAGCGCGGCATCTACAAAATGCTGCTTACCAATGACTATATTAAAGGGGTCCTTAAACCCCCAGACGGCGGCGACGGCAGCGGCGCGGTCGACGCAGCCGAACAGCGCGCCGAGCAGCAGCAGCTTGCCGGCCGCCGGGTGCACCGGCAGCCGCGCCAGGTGCCAGCCTAGGGGCGTCAGCCGCGCCGAGTCGTCTAGAGCGCCGCATCTACAAAATGCTGCTTACCAATGACTATATTAAAGGGGTCCTTAAACCCCCAGACGGCGGCGACGGCGGCGGCGCGGTCGACGCAGCCGAACAGCGCGCCGAGCAGCAGCAGCTTGCCGGCCGCCGGGTGCACCGGCAGCCGCGCCAGGTGCCAGCCTAGGGGCGTCAGCCGCTCCGAGTCGTCTAGAGCGCCGCATCTACAAAATGCTGCTTACCAATGACTATATTAAAGGGGTCCTTAAACCCCCAGACGGCGGCGACGGCGGCGGCGCGGTCGACGCAGCCGAACAGCGCGCCGAGCAGCAGCAGCTTGCCGGCCGCCGGGTGCACCGGCAGCCGCGCCAGGTGCCAGCCTAGGGGCGTCAGCCGCTCCGAGTCGTCTAGAGCGCCGCATCTACAAAATGCTGCTTACCAATGACTATATTAAAGGGGTCCTTAAACCCCCAGACGGCGGCGACGGCGGCGGCGCGGTCGACGCAGCCGAACAGCGCGCCGAGCAGCAACAGCTTGCCGGCCGCCGGGTGCACCGGCAGCCGCGCCAGGTGCCAGCCTAGGGGCGTCAGCCGCTCCGAGTCGTCTAGAGCGCGGCATCTACAAAATGCTGCTTACCAATGACTATATTAAAGGGGTCCTTAAACCCCCAGACGGCGGCGACGGCGGCGGCGCGGTCGACGCAGCCGAACAGCGCGCCGAGCAGCAGCAGCTTGCCGGCCGCCGGGTGCACCGGCAGCCGCGCCAGGTGCCAGCCTAGGGGCGTCAGCCGCTCCGAGTCGTCTAGAGCGCGGCATCTACAAAATGCTGCTTACCAATGACTATATTAAAGGGGTCCTTAAACCCCCAGACGGCGGCGACGGCGGCGGCGCGGTCGACGCAGCCGAACAGCGCGCCGAGCAGCAGCAGCTTGCCGGCCGCCGGGTGCACCGGCAGCCGCGCCAGGTGCCAGCCTAGGGGCGTCAGCCGCTCCGAGTCGTCTAGAGCGCGGCATCTACAAAATGCTGCTTACCAATGACTATATTAAAGGGGTCCTTAAACCCCCAGACGGCGGCGACGGCGGCGGCGCGGTCGACGCAGCCGAACAGCGCGCCGAGCAGCAGCAGCTTGCCGGCCGCCGGGTGCACCGGCAGCCGCGCCAGGTGCCAGCCTAGGGGCGTCAGCCGCTCCGAGTCGTCTAGAGCGCCGCATCTACAAAATGCTGCTTACCAATGACTATATTAAAGGGGTCCTTAAACCCCCAGACGGCGGCGACGGCGGCGGCGCGGTCGACGCAGCCGAACAGCGCGCCGAGCAGCAGCAGCTTGCCGGCCGCCGGGTGCACCGGCAGCCGCGCCAGGTGCCAGCCTAGGGGCGTCAGCCGCTCCGAGTCGTCTAGAGCGCCGCATCTACAAAATGCTGCTTACCAATGACTATATTAAAGGGGTCCTTAAACCCCCAGACGGCGGCGACGGCGGCGGCGCGGTCGACGCAGCCGAACAGCGCGCCGAGCAGCAGCAGCTTGCCGGCCGCCGGGTGCACCGGCAGCCGCGCCAGGTGCCAGCCTAGGGGCGTCAGCCGCTCCGAGTCGTCTAGAGCGCCGCATCTACAAAATGCTGCTTACCAATGACTATATTAAAGGGGTCCTTAAACCCCCAGACGGCGGCGACGGCGGCGGCGCGGTCGACGCAGCCGAACAGCGCGCCGAGCAGCAGCAGCTTGCCGGCCGCCGGGTGCACCGGCAGCCGCGCCAGGTGCCAGCCTAGGGGCGTCAGCCGCTCCGAGTCGTCTAGAGCGCCGCATCTACAAAATGCTGCTTACCAATGACTATATTAAAGGGGTCCTTAAACCCCCAGACGGCGGCGACGGCGGCGGCGCGGTCGACGCAGCCGAACAGCGCGCCGAGCAGCAGCAGCTTGCCGGCCGCCGGGTGCACCGGCAGCCGCGCCAGGTGCCAGCCTAGGGGCGTCAGCCGCTCCGAGTCGTCTAGAGCGCCGCATCTACAAAATGCTGCTTACCAATGACTATATTAAAGGGGTCCTTAAACCCCCAGACGGCGGCGACGGCGGCGGCGCGGTCGACGCAGCCGAACAGCGCGCCGAGCAGCAGCAGCTTGCCGGCCGCCGGGTGCACCGGCAGCCGCGCCAGGTGCCAGCCTAGGGGCGTCAGCCGCTCCGAGTCGTCTAGAGCGCCGCATCTACAAAATGCTGCTTACCAATGACTATATTAAAGGGGTCCTTAAACCCCCAGACGGCGGCGACGGCGGCGGCGCGGTCGACGCAGCCGAACAGCGCGCCGAGCAGCAGCAGCTTGCCGGCCGCCGGGTGCACCGGCAGCCGCGCCAGGTGCCAGCCTAGGGGCGTCAGCCGCTCCGAGTCGTCTAGAGCGCGGCATCTACAAAATGCTGCTTACCAATGACTATATTAAAGGGGTCCTTAAACCCCCAGACGGCGGCGACGGCGGCGGCGCGGTCGACGCAGCCGAACAGCGCGCCGAGCAGCAGCAGCTTGCCGGCCGCCGGGTGCACCGGCAGCCGCGCCAGGTGCCAGCCTAGGGGCGTCAGCCGCTCCGAGTCGTCTAGAGCGCCGCATCTACAAAATGCTGCTTACCAATGACTATATTAAAGGGGTCCTTAAACCCCCAGACGGCGGCGACGGCGGCGGCGCGGTCGACGCAGCCGAACAGCGCGCCGAGCAGCAGCAGCTTGCCGGCCGCCGGGTGCACCGGCAGCCGCGCCAGGTGCCAGCCTAGGGGCGTCAGCCGCTCCGAGTCGTCTAGAGCGCGGCATCTACAAAATGCTGCTTACCAATGACTATATTAAAGGGGTCCTTAAACTCCCAGACGGCGGCGACGGCGGCGGCGCGGTCGACGCAGCCGAACAGCGCGCCGAGCAGCAGCAGCTTGCCGGCCGCCGGGTGCACCGGCAGCCGCGCCAGGTGCCAGCCTAAGGGCGTCAGCCGCTCCGAGTCGTCTAGAGCGCCGCATCTACAAAATGCTGCTTACCAATGACTATATTAAAGGGGTCCTTAAACCCCCAGACGGCGGCGACGGCGGCGGCGCGGTCGACGCAGCCGAACAGCGCGCCGAGCAGCAGCAGCTTGCCGGCCGCCGGGTGCACCGGCAGCCGCGCCAGGTGCCAGCCTAGGGGCGTCAGCCGCTCCGAGTCGTCTAGAGCGCCGCATCTACAAAATGCTGCTTACCAATGACTATATTAAAGGGGTCCTTAAACCCCCAGACGGCGGCGACGGCGGCGGCGCGGTCGACGCAGCCGAACAGCGCGCCGAGCAGCAGCAGCTTGCCGGCCGCCGGGTGCACCGGCAGCCGCGCCAGGTGCCAGCCTAGGGGCGTCAGCCGCTCCGAGTCGTCTAGAGCGCGGCATCTACAAAATGCTGCTTACCAATGACTATATTAAAGGGGTCCTTAAACCCCCAGACGGCGGCGACGGCAGCGGCGCGGTCGACGCAGCCGAACAGCGCGCCGAGCAGCAGCAGCTTGCCGGCCGCCGGGTGCACCGGCAGCCGCGCCAGGTGCCAGCCTAGGGGCGTCAGCCGCGCCGAGTCGTCTAGAGCGCCGCATCTACAAAATGCTGCTTACCAATGACTATATTAAAGGGGTCCTTAAACCCCCAGACGGCGGCGACGGCGGCGGCGCGGTCGACGCAGCCGAACAGCGCGCCGAGCAGCAGCAGCTTGCCGGCCGCCGGGTGCACCGGCAGCCGCGCCAGGTGCCAGCCTAGGGGCGTCAGCCGCTCCGAGTCGTCTAGAGCGCCGCATCTACAAAATGCTGCTTACCAATGACTATATTAAAGGGGTCCTTAAACCCCCAGACGGCGGCGACGGCGGCGGCGCGGTCGACGCAGCCGAACAGCGCGCCGAGCAGCAGCAGCTTGCCGGCCGCCGGGTGCACCGGCAGCCGCGCCAGGTGCCAGCCTAGGGGCGTCAGCCGCTCCGAGTCGTCTAGAGCGCCGCATCTACAAAATGCTGCTTACCAATGACTATATTAAAGGGGTCCTTAAACCCCCAGACGGCGGCGACGGCGGCGGCGCGGTCGACGCAGCCGAACAGCGCGCCGAGCAGCAACAGCTTGCCGGCCGCCGGGTGCACCGGCAGCCGCGCCAGGTGCCAGCCTAGGGGCGTCAGCCGCTCCGAGTCGTCTAGAGCGCGGCATCTACAAAATGCTGCTTACCAATGACTATATTAAAGGGGTCCTTAAACCCCCAGACGGCGGCGACGGCGGCGGCGCGGTCGACGCAGCCGAACAGCGCGCCGAGCAGCAGCAGCTTGCCGGCCGCCGGGTGCACCGGCAGCCGCGCCAGGTGCCAGCCTAGGGGCGTCAGCCGCTCCGAGTCGTCTAGAGCGCGGCATCTACAAAATGCTGCTTACCAATGACTATATTAAAGGGGTCCTTAAACCCCCAGACGGCGGCGACGGCGGCGGCGCGGTCGACGCAGCCGAACAGCGCGCCGAGCAGCAGCAGCTTGCCGGCCGCCGGGTGCACCGGCAGCCGCGCCAGGTGCCAGCCTAGGGGCGTCAGCCGCTCCGAGTCGTCTAGAGCGCGGCATCTACAAAATGCTGCTTACCAATGACTATATTAAAGGGGTCCTTAAACCCCCAGACGGCGGCGACGGCGGCGGCGCGGTCGACGCAGCCGAACAGCGCGCCGAGCAGCAGCAGCTTGCCGGCCGCCGGGTGCACCGGCAGCCGCGCCAGGTGCCAGCCTAGGGGCGTCAGCCGCTCCGAGTCGTCTAGAGCGCCGCATCTACAAAATGCTGCTTACCAATGACTATATTAAAGGGGTCCTTAAACCCCCAGACGGCGGCGACGGCGGCGGCGCGGTCGACGCAGCCGAACAGCGCGCCGAGCAGCAGCAGCTTGCCGGCCGCCGGGTGCACCGGCAGCCGCGCCAGGTGCCAGCCTAGGGGCGTCAGCCGCTCCGAGTCGTCTAGAGCGCCGCATCTACAAAATGCTGCTTACCAATGACTATATTAAAGGGGTCCTTAAACCCCCAGACGGCGGCGACGGCGGCGGCGCGGTCGACGCAGCCGAACAGCGCGCCGAGCAGCAGCAGCTTGCCGGCCGCCGGGTGCACCGGCAGCCGCGCCAGGTGCCAGCCTAGGGGCGTCAGCCGCTCCGAGTCGTCTAGAGCGCCGCATCTACAAAATGCTGCTTACCAATGACTATATTAAAGGGGTCCTTAAACCCCCAGACGGCGGCGACGGCGGCGGCGCGGTCGACGCAGCCGAACAGCGCGCCGAGCAGCAGCAGCTTGCCGGCCGCCGGGTGCACCGGCAGCCGCGCCAGGTGCCAGCCTAGGGGCGTCAGCCGCTCCGAGTCGTCTAGAGCGCGGCATCTACAAAATGCTGCTTACCAATGACTATATTAAAGGGGTCCTTAAACCCCCAGACGGCGGCGACGGCAGCGGCGCGGTCGACGCAGCCGAACAGCGCGCCGAGCAGCAGCAGCTTGCCGGCCGCCGGGTGCACCGGCAGCCGCGCCAGGTGCCAGCCTAGGGGCGTCAGCCGCGCCGAGTCGTCTAGAGCGCCGCATCTACAAAATGCTGCTTACCAATGACTATATTAAAGGGGTCCTTAAACCCCCAGACGGCGGCGACGGCGGCGGCGCGGTCGACGCAGCCGAACAGCGCGCCGAGCAGCAGCAGCTTGCCGGCCGCCGGGTGCACCGGCAGCCGCGCCAGGTGCCAGCCTAGGGGCGTCAGCCGCTCCGAGTCGTCTAGAGCGCCGCATCTACAAAATGCTGCTTACCAATGACTATATTAAAGGGGTCCTTAAACCCCCAGACGGCGGCGACGGCGGCGGCGCGGTCGACGCAGCCGAACAGCGCGCCGAGCAGCAGCAGCTTGCCGGCCGCCGGGTGCACCGGCAGCCGCGCCAGGTGCCAGCCTAGGGGCGTCAGCCGCTCCGAGTCGTCTAGAGCGCGGCATCTACAAAATGCTGCTTACCAATGACTATATTAAAGGGGTCCTTAAACCCCCAGACGGCGGCGACGGCGGCGGCGCGGTCGACGCAGCCGAACAGCGCGCCGAGCAGCAGCAGCTTGCCGGCCGCCGGGTGCACCGGCAGCCGCGCCAGGTGCCAGCCTAAGGGCGTCAGCCGCTCCGAGTCGTCTAGAGCGCCGCATCTACAAAATGCTGCTTACCAATGACTATATTAAAGGGGTCCTTAAACCCCCAGACGGCGGCGACGGCGGCGGCGCGGTCGACGCAGCCGAACAGCGCGCCGAGCAGCAGCAGCTTGCCGGCCGCCGGGTGCACCGGCAGCCGCGCCAGGTGCCAGCCTAGGGGCGTCAGCCGCTCCGAGTCGTCTAGAGCGCCGCATCTACAAAATGCTGCTTACCAATGACTATATTAAAGGGGTCCTTAAACCCCCAGACGGCGGCGACGGCGGCGGCGCGGTCGACGCAGCCGAACAGCGCGCCGAGCAGCAGCAGCTTGCCGGCCGCCGGGTGCACCGGCAGCCGCGCCAGGTGCCAGCCTAGGGGCGTCAGCCGCTCCGAGTCGTCTAGAGCGCCGCATCTACAAAATGCTGCTTACCAATGACTATATTAAAGGGGTCCTTAAACCCCCAGACGGCGGCGACGGCGGCGGCGCGGTCGACGCAGCCGAACAGCGCGCCGAGCAGCAGCAGCTTGCCGGCCGCCGGGTGCACCGGCAGCCGCGCCAGGTGCCAGCCTAGGGGCGTCAGCCGCTCCGAGTCGTCTAGAGCGCCGCATCTACAAAATGCTGCTTACCAATGACTATATTAAAGGGGTCCTTAAACCCCCAGACGGCGGCGACGGCGGCGGCGCGGTCGACGCAGCCGAACAGCGCGCCGAGCAGCAGCAGCTTGCCGGCCGCCGGGTGCACCGGCAGCCGCGCCAGGTGCCAGCCTAGGGGCGTCAGCCGCTCCGAGTCGTCTAGAGCGCCGCATCTACAAAATGCTGCTTACCAATGACTATATTAAAGGGGTCCTTAAACCCCCAGACGGCGGCGACGGCGGCGGCGCGGTCGACGCAGCCGAACAGCGCGCCGAGCAGCAGCAGCTTGCCGGCCGCCGGGTGCACCGGCAGCCGCGCCAGGTGCCAGCCTAGGGGCGTCAGCCGCTCCGAGTCGTCTAGAGCGCCGCATCTACAAAATGCTGCTTACCAATGACTATATTAAAGGGGTCCTTAAACCCCCAGACGGCGGCGACGGCGGCGGCGCGGTCGACGCAGCCGAACAGCGCGCCGAGCAGCAGCAGCTTGCCGGCCGCCGGGTGCACCGGCAGCCGCGCCAGGTGCCAGCCTAGGGGCGTCAGCCGCTCCGAGTCGTCTAGAGCGCCGCATCTACAAAATGCTGCTTACCAATGACTATATTAAAGGGGTCCTTAAACCCCCAGACGGCGGCGACGGCGGCGGCGCGGTCGACGCAGCCGAACAGCGCGCCGAGCAGCAGCAGCTTGCCGGCCGCCGGGTGCACCGGCAGCCGCGCCAGGTGCCAGCCTAGGGGCGTCAGCCGCTCCGAGTCGTCTAGAGCGCGGCATCTACAAAATGCTGCTTACCAATGACTATATTAAAGGGGTCCTTAAACCCCCAGACGGCGGCGACGGCGGCGGCGCGGTCGACGCAGCCGAACAGCGCGCCGAGCAGCAGCAGCTTGCCGGCCGCCGGGTGCACCGGCAGCCGCGCCAGGTGCCAGCCTAGGGGCGTCAGCCGCTCCGAGTCGTCTAGAGCGCCGCATCTACAAAATGCTGCTTACCAATGACTATATTAAAGGGGTCCTTAAACCCCCAGACGGCGGCGACGGCGGCGGCGCGGTCGACGCAGCCGAACAGCGCGCCGAGCAGCAGCAGCTTGCCGGCCGCCGGGTGCACCGGCAGCCGCGCCAGGTGCCAGCCTAGGGGCGTCAGCCGCTCCGAGTCGTCTAGAGCGCGGCATCTACAAAATGCTGCTTACCAATGACTATATTAAAGGGGTCCTTAAACTCCCAGACGGCGGCGACGGCGGCGGCGCGGTCGACGCAGCCGAACAGCGCGCCGAGCAGCAGCAGCTTGCCGGCCGCCGGGTGCACCGGCAGCCGCGCCAGGTGCCAGCCTAAGGGCGTCAGCCGCTCCGAGTCGTCTAGAGCGCCGCATCTACAAAATGCTGCTTACCAATGACTATATTAAAGGGGTCCTTAAACCCCCAGACGGCGGCGACGGCGGCGGCGCGGTCGACGCAGCCGAACAGCGCGCCGAGCAGCAGCAGCTTGCCGGCCGCCGGGTGCACCGGCAGCCGCGCCAGGTGCCAGCCTAGGGGCGTCAGCCGCTCCGAGTCGTCTAGAGCGCCGCATCTACAAAATGCTGCTTACCAATGACTATATTAAAGGGGTCCTTAAACCCCCAGACGGCGGCGACGGCGGCGGCGCGGTCGACGCAGCCGAACAGCGCGCCGAGCAGCAGCAGCTTGCCGGCCGCCGGGTGCACCGGCAGCCGCGCCAGGTGCCAGCCTAGGGGCGTCAGCCGCTCCGAGTCGTCTAGAGCGCCGCATCTATATAATTCAATCGGTAAAAGCAACTTATCTATAATGCAAAATTTTCTCCCATGATAAATAACTCATCATCACATCAGCCGAAAGACGTCCTGGGAGGCCAGAGTGTCACAATGACCCCTTCCTGCGCCGCCCGCATCCAGCGGATTCCCGCGACCTTTAAGCCTCGAACAGACTGCCAGCGGGACGGTAGCGGGGCTTGATGAGCGCGTGTTGCACGCCCGATCACACATAGCACGCGCGCATCGCGATGGCCTCGCACCATTAACCAGCCATCGTCGCGAGGGTCATGCACCTTCTTACAGGAGTCCGTGCTTGGAACTGGTAGCACACTTCGACGTGTGACATTGTCAGATCATTTTGTATGGGGACGTTGAACGTGTTAAGACATATTTCTTTGCCCCTGTTAATCGTTCAGTCAAAGTCAAATATTTCCTTTTTGGTACAAAGCTTTTATTGCCGACTGTACTTTTCTGTATACCATCATCAACTACTCATTGAGATGATTCTAACGAACCCAAACTCAACGGGGTCACGTCGGTTAAGAACTGAATTCCCATGGCCACCTTCAGTCTCCATCATCAGATCAGCTCGATGGTATCATAATATTGAATTGTCATCCTAACCCAACCTGACCCAAAATTTCAGCTCAGTCGGTCGCTGGGAAGTGGGTCAAATTGAACTTGCAAGATTTGTCCCATTCATACTAACAGGGCAAATTAATATGAGTAAAGCTTGTAAAAAATGTTTTTAAACCATAGAATTACCATTGCATTTGACAAAATATCTGACTCAAAACAATCACTCACTGTTTCAAATGTCTAACGGCTTTCTCCACGGTGATCTCCGAGGGCGCGTCCGGCACAAGTTTGAACGCGTCCTGCGCGTTGCCCAGGCGCAGCTTCTTGACTTGCAGCACGGGCTCGAGCAGGTCGCTCCTCTGCAGTTCTGGCAGCATTCGGTCGGGGATCTTTTGTGAGCGGTATGAAGTCATCAAGTGGTAGGCTATGCCTGGCTGACAACGACCTGCACGACCACGCCTGAAGAAAATATTACTTTTGATCACAAAAATACACAGATCAAATTGTAAATTCACATATTTCTTTGCATTATAAAGCGCAGTGCTTTTTAGATCACCGGTTGAAAGTTAACATTCGCAACCAAGAACCCGCCTGGTAGGCACTGTAATGTGTGCTAAGATGTGTGCTTGCTAGGCGGGCAGTAGTATAAACCTACATGCCTAGCGAGTGTCTGGTGTGTTGTTCCATTTTTAGTCCGTTTGCGAAAGTGTTAAACTAAGTAAATGAACATACATGTTTGACAGGGAGTGGCTTTTTGCTATAGGTAACATGCATTTTCTTTCAACTCCTGTGAGTTGAAAGAAAATACATGTTAGACAGTCAGTGAGTTTTTTTAAAACTCTATGCTCTCCTGTGCCCAGCAATATAAGTTGATGATGACGATCCTATAGGTCCGCTATTTGCATTACATTTCTGAAACTGTTAGCTTTTAGAAATAGCATCTTACTTATACGACACGAGCAATCAGATGAGAGAGAGGCTGGTTCGATTGGTCTCGGCTGGAAAGAGCTAGAAGTCGCAATATCGCAAGATCGTATAAAATCTTCTGTGAGTCCTATGATGGAAAACAGGAATACATACATCATCATCATCTTACTTACGAGTACATAAAATAAAACCGGCCAAGTGCGGCGTCTGACTTTGTTACATCGACACGCGGGCGCGAAATAAATCCCAACTTGGAAAGATCGGTGAGGAAAAATTAATAAAACAAAAAGCGCCAAATAAATGGTGGGGTTGCGTCGGCCGAATTTGTACGAAAGTTGGCCTTTCCAATTACATTTTAAGTTAGTCGACTATTACTGGTTACTAGTTATGCCTTAGGGCTTTAAAGCCCAATATCACGCAAACGGATTACTGTGTTGAATATGGTTTTGAGAAACCCATGATATTTTTGGCCAAGCTATCCAACGATACTTCACATCATCATCATATCAGCCGAAAGACGTCCACTGCTGGAGATATGTTTCCCCAAAGAGTGCCAAAGTGACCGGTCCTGCGCCTCCCGCATCCAGCGGACTCCAGCAACCTTTAACACTTTTAACAGGTCATCGGTTCACCTTGTGGGGGCCTACCCACGCCTCGACCAAATACCGGAAGGATATCGGTTACCTTGGTTCTACTGCGGATAGCCTTATTTCTGATGCAATCACGCAGAGAAACTCCCAACATGGCCCTCTCCATTGCCCTTTGGGTGACTTTGAGCCTTCTTATGAAGCCCATAGTAAGCGACCACGTTTCAGTGCCATATGTCATCGCTGGCAACACACACTGGTCAAAGACTCTCGTCTTGAGACACTGCGGAATATTGGACGAGAAAATGTGCCGCCAAGCCGAGCTTCCCGAACGCTGACCAGCCTTTTTTTTTTTTTGAACCCTACTGTTGCTATAATAGGACGGACCCAATATAGCGGTCGAACTGCGTGGTTGGAGGGTGGCCTGGGGAAAATCCAGGGGAAGCCTCCGGCACGACCACGCGGGGAAGTTTGTACACTGGAATACTCAAACGGCCGTATTCATAAACGTGCTACAAGCCTGTTTTAACTAAAATGGCGTTAAAATTCGTTTGTCCTTATCTGTCACTTTGACATTTGTATTCATTTCATTTTCATTTATTTATTCATTAACAATACAAGATTGTGTTTGAACTTAAGACTAAAACTAAAAACCTAGCAAGTAAAATCATGATACATAACACTTAAATAAATAAAAATTTTTCAATTAAGTTAAAACACATTAAAACAGAATCAGTAAAATAAATTAAAACACTATCAGTCAAATACCTATCACTAAAATTATAATTACAATTTAAATAATTAAAATACATGTTCAATATACAGTTCAATGTCATTTTGAAAGTATTCTGCTAGCGTATCGCAGTCCCAATCAACAGTTTTGTTACACCTTTTTCATAAAATCTTCTACCGAATACAGGCATTGTTCCAATAAAATTATTTTAAGTTTGTTAGCAATCATGTTTGCATTTGTAAGTAACTTCAATTCGCACGGCAGTTTGTTGTATAGACCGATTCCCTGGTAGTCTTCGGAGTGCTTGACTACCCGGAGTCGCGCCACAATGGTCTGTGGGAGATCCTTACGTCTACTAGCTATTCGTTTGTCTCTTTCTTCTGGCGTTTCCATTTTTTGTATATGTTTCACTAGGTCCTTGAGCACTACTAGGACATAAAGGCTGGGAACAGTGAGAATTGCAAAATTCTTGAAATGGTCTCTGCAAGAAACCCACTGTGGTATTTTGGCCATTATCCTGATTGCTCTTTTCTGAGCAATAAAAGCAGACTGGACATTGTAACTATAGCTATTTCCCCATAACATAATACTATAACGTAGTTTTGACTCTACTAGCGCATGATACACAGCTTTGAGCTGATTAATCTTTAATACATTTCTGAGACTTCTTAATGCATAGCATGAAGAGCTAAGTGAGCTAACAAGAGAAGACAACTCTTGCTTCCAGTTTAGCATCGAATCAATTTCAATGCCCAGAAATTTAGCAGATTCCACTTGATCTATTTTAACTCCCTCAATTACTACATCTAGTGCATCTTCGTTTCTCGCTGTTGTCCTAAAGAGCAGAACTTTTGTCTTAGTGCAGTTCAGTTTAAGGTTATTGATCCGGAACCAGGTACTAAAAGAAACAAGGGCTTTGTTCACCCTGCCATTCAGCTCCACAATGTTGTCAGAAGAGATAACCGCATTTGTATCATCAGCAAAAACTGTAACTTGTGTGTCTGGTATAATGTCATATATGTGATTAATCATGTCATTTGTAAATATAATGAAGAGAATAGGTTCCAATATTGAGCCCTGTGGAACTCCTCTGAACACGCTTGCTGTTCTGGATTTAAACCCTTTCTCAGTGTCGTCATGTGTGCACTTGATCTCGACAAACTGTTTCCTGTTGGTAAGATATGATTTAAGGAGAGACAATATCTTACCTCTAACGCCATAGTGCTGCAGTTTAGCTAAAAGAATGCCATGGTTAACGGTATCAAAAGCTGAGCTAAGGTCCATAAAGATGCCCGCAGTCTTCCTTTTCTCATTTAATTGTTGAACAACATCCCTGACTAGTGTACGTGTTGCATCACCCGTACCTAAGCTTTTTTGGTAACCAAATTGGCGTTCACTTAATATGTTGTTGAGGTATAAATGCCTAACAAGCCTGTCCTTGATAATTCTTTCAAGTAGTTTGGAGAGAGTTGGTAGAAGTGAGATAGGCCTATAGTTTTTTGAGTCGGTTTTCGAACCCTTCTTGTGAATGGGTATGACTTTAGCTATCTTTAACTGATCAGGGAAGCAGCCTTCCTCAAAACACTCATTGAAGAACTGTGCAAGGGGAAACTCAAGTAAGTCAATGTTCTCCTTGATTATCGTAATTGGGATCTCATCGTATCCACAAGACGTTTTAGATTTTAACTTCTTAACCAAAGATCCTACTTCTAAAGGAGTAACCGGTTCACATATAAAGTCATTTTCAACACTCGGTACGTGCCTCTCAAGCAATTCTAATGCTTGATCAACATTGTTGACACCCGCATCCTTACCGTAGTCAAACTGGTCTAAGAATATATTACAAATGTCAGTCGGTTTACTTATGATTTCAGTAAAATTATTTTGCGTCACAGTTTTCAATTTTAAGTTATCACTTATACTAATTACCGTTTTATTACGATGTCTATTTATTATTTTCCAGATCTCCTTTGGAGAGTTCTTTGATTTTTCAATATGTGTTTGGACCGCGAGGCGCTTTGCAGCCCTAGTTACACGTCTAAAAATACTAATATACTCCTGCCTATATTTTTTTATTGAGTCTGAAATTGGCGCTATGTTTGTGACAAGTATGCGCTTCATGCTACTCGAAACCTTCACGCCTTTCGTTATCCAATTAATCTTGGAGTTTGATGTGATTGATACCTTCTTCTTCCGCTTCTTAAAGCTTTCCTCAAATATCATGTTAAATTTATTAATAAATGAATTTATACCGATGTTAGTCAGATTGATATTCATCAGTTTTTGCCTAAAATTCTTATTTGCTATCGTGTTGATCTTTCTTGTCTGCTTCCATATTTGCCCTCTTTTATCCGGTTTGTTCACTTCATTTACATTAAAAGTACTCAATAGACCTGCATGGCCGTCAGCTATCCCATTGTGATCCACCAGTGGATGACTGATACTGTCTTCTGGTAAATTAGTCAGGACATTATCCAAGCAAGATTTCGTTTCATTGCGTATGAAGGTCGCTGTCGTGATGAGATGTCTAAAATTATAGGACTTTAGCAGAGATAAGAAGTTAACAGTTCTTTGGTCGTCTTTAAGTAGATTAATATTGAAGTCACCACAGATGATGCAGTCTTTATTGAAGAAGTGATCCAAAAGTAGTTCAAGACTTTCCATAAATTTACTCAAGTTAGCGTCAATGGGATTGCGATAGCAGCAAACTAAGTTTACATTCGTGTTATGGTCTTTAATTCCACACACCTCAAAAAATTCGTCCTTATATAATTTTTTACAGATTTTAAGCTCCTCACCCTTCCTGTCCATGTGACCCAAAACTAGAGTGCCACCCCTTTTCTTTTTTGACCTTGTATTAAAAGTTATCAATCGATACTGAGCTAAGTTAAATAGTGGAGCTGATGTAGGGTTAAGAAAATGCTCGCTTACGCATACATAGTGTTGTAAGTTACTACACATATCTAGATACAACTCTAATTCACATTTCTTGTTAGTTATTCCACACAAATTTTGATAGTAAATGCATAATAGAGATTTCTTGTGCGATGCTATGTTACTGGTTGATTTATGGGGTGACTCGGATCTAAAAAATAATCTATAAACATTTTAATGCTTTTGAATATATCCTTCATCCCGGAGGTTAATATTTTACCAGATTTTAGCGAGAACATATCGAAATTTAAGCTCCAATTCGAGTCGACGAAATGTGCAGTCTTATTTGTTTTCAGATACTGGTTTAAACCAGTATTGAAAAGCTCCACTCTATAATTATATAGCGGAGCGCCGCATATATACGTCGGCGTGCAGATAATTATGTTAGTGTTTGTTATCACCTCTAATGCTGATCTTATTTCTTGCACAAGCTCTGCATGCTCGTAGCTTTCCTTTAGATCGAAGTCTTGCTCGCCAATCAGTAGAACACAGTAGTCCTGGCTCGTGTAACCTTTAAGCGTGAGGGGTAAACCAGCCAATAATTCACGAATTCTGGCACCAGGTGAAGCAAAGTGTATACAGTCGTAGTCTTCGTCAAAGTTCTGTAGCATAGCTGCCCGTATTTTAGTGCGAATTTTACCACTAATGTTGCTCACAACACAAAATTTATGTGATTTATTCACTTTTCTTGAGTTACAGTTGTGACGCATTTGTGCATCATATATTGTTCTTATGGTATTCATGTTTTGGGGTTGTTCTTCAGCTTTCTTGGTGCATGGTGTGTAGCTACCGTTATCAGAAACACGGATTTCCTTTGAGAGAAACAACTCCTGTTCCAAATCCTTGATGACAACATTCAGAGCGCATATGTCACGCTGGGCCTCAAGTAGTTTGCTTTGCAATTGTTTTATCTTTGATTCCATACAAAAAATATTCTCAGTGTTCCCTGGTCTCAAAGAACAAGGACTGCTTGTGGAGGGGTCAACAAGGCAGTTGACAAGACTGGATGACAAGCTTTTGCGATCTTTTTTTGATGTGCGAGGGGTTTTACATATATTTTTCAGTGTACATACCTCACGAGTTAGTTTTTCTACTTGTCGTATGTATTGATTTTTTTCAATAATGGAATTATGTAGTTCTTGTTCAGTGCTTGTCAGATCTAGTTTCAATTTATTAATTTCTATTTTCAGCTCTGTCACAATGTCGAGATCATTCGTTGATAAATCTAGACTTTTGGACAGCTCATCTTCAAACAGAAAGGTGGAGGTCTGAATGGAGTCTGTTTTTATAGGTGATTCAATAGACTTTGCTTCTGTCGGATCCCTTTGTGGATGCGGTGAGCAGGGTGTAGTGGTCCGAAGCTCCTCCGTGCGTGCCGTAGCAGAGGACGTGCTGGTGTTGGGCGTACTCGCCGCACTCGCCGTGATCAGAGGCTCCTCCATGCCAGTGGTAGCAGGGGACGTGCTACTGGTGGGTGTACTCACCGGATTGTCGCTACGGATAGCGCGAAACTTTTTTCTCGTCGTAATGTATTGTTCGTCTGGTTTGTGTGCGGCACTTGCAAGTTTTTTTGTCAAACTCGAGTTTGTGTTTGAGATAGCACTCGTAAGAAAGGGACAAAGCATATTTTATTTAGCAGAGGCATTTTAAGTTTTATGAATAAGGGGGGTAAGAGTTTGCGCTCCAGTGAGATTGGTGCTGACCAGCCGAGTCGGATTCGACGATTGACCTATGTCTCGAAGTTGGACCTACCTAAATCGATAGTCTGTCCTAGGTATACATAAAATCGTCTACAACTTCGAGCGTAAAGTGTCCGATTGTAATGGGAGTTGGTACTACATGGGCATTTGACATGATCTTAGACTTATCCATGTTCACTCTTAGACTAACTCGCTCGGAAGCTTTACTGAGGTCATCGAGCATCGTACTTAGTCCTCCATGGTCTCAGCCAAGACAACTATATCGTCAGCAAACCGAAGGTAGCCTTCTCTAGTCCACATCATGGGTTTAAAAAGAAAATAAAAAAAAAATACCTCACCACTTTAGGTGTAGGGGAGGTACACCTTTTTTTTTTTTAAACTATCGTTTTGTCGGCGTGATTGATTTGTACACCCATGCCGAATTACAGCTTTCTAGTGGTAAGGGTTATTGAGCTAAGCCGCAGACGGACAGACGGATGGACGGACATGGCGAAACTATAGGTAAGGGTTCCTTGTTAACTACGGAACCCAAAAAAACTACCTAACATTCTAATATTCACAGGTGTAGGTAAGTACCCAAATATATTTTCTACAAAACTTTGTTAAATTATATTAGTAACTTTAATAAAATACCTTTGCCTTAAATTTGCCTTGGACTCGAATTCAGTCTTTAGGGTTGAAATGTTGCGTTCCACATTCAACCCTTTCATTTTAACCCTGCCGCAGTCTACGACGTACACAATATCGTCTATGGTTATAGATGTCTCCGCTATGTTCGTAGCTATGATTATTTTTCTAATATGTGGCGGGGGTCTCTTAAATATCCTGTGCTGGTCTGTCGTAGATAGTTTCGAGTGTAAAGGATATATTTGGCACATTGAACTGGGAAACTCTTCACTTTCGTTCATAGTTCGAATAAGTTTGAATATGTCACCGATACCGGGTAAAAAAACAAGTACGGCGCCGGGTGGACCCCTGGATATGTGGACTAGCAGGGACACAATCAAATAGACGTTTAGCTTTTCGATCCTTCGATCTTGGAGTGTCGAATACACATCTGGTTCCAGTCTACCATTGAAACTTCTCAGCCAGGGACCTTAAATCAAATTATCTTGTATGAAAATGAAAGCAAGCAGTGTATATCTGAAATTGATATGGGGTTTATTTTTGGTACTCCCCAAAGCAAAGTACGTATTGGTTACCTACCAGACTTACATTCATCTACTGCTGGACATCCTAAGAACTACATTGCTCATGGGATCTCACTTTTAGATGTTGAAATAAGCTTTGCTTACTTTAAGAAAGGACCAAACAGATAGGATTATCATCATCATATCAGCCGAAAGACGTCCACTGCTGAACATATGCCTCCCCCAAAGAGTGCCAAACTGACCGATCCCGCGCCACCCGCATCTAGCGGACTCCCGCGACCTTTACCAGGTCATCAGTCCACCTTCCGGACCGGAAGGCGCCGCGTGGGTAGCCACGCTGCGCCTTCCGGTACGTGGCCGCCACTCGAGGACTCGATAGGACTACAGTAATAAATATTCATACCAATTTCATCCTGGTATTGTAGGTCTTTTTCCTGTGCAGTAAAGTTTTTCTGAACTTCCTCATCAAAGTCGCCGTTTTCCTGTGGTTCAGACTGAACATGTCCTATTGCAGGTAACCTATATCCTGTCATAGTCAAGATATCTTCCAAATAATAGTCCTGTACTGGGTATGCCATTCCTTTTATGTGCAGCATGGGGCAGTGGTCGAAGTAAGTGCACAGCCGGCGACTATCGATAGTCGCGCTCATTAGGATAAGTTTCAAGTCCCTGCGTTTTTTAAGTACCTGGAATAAACGTTTGACATCCCCAAATCACACAAATTCTTTGATGTATCTTCGCTATCTTAGAATAAGAGAAGGTTCACATTATTTATTTTATATATTTTTTAAATTCAGGTTCAGATTTTATTATTTTATTTTAGGGAACTGAGGAAAATCGCCTATTCCGAAGCGCTGGTAGGTTATGGCTTTAAAAAGTACCATTGCCGCCTCATCATCACATTAGCCGAAAGACGTCCACTGCGTGACATAGACCTCCCCGAAAAAGTACCACAATGCCCAGTCCCGCGCCACCCGCATCCAGCGGACTCCCGCGACCTCTACCAGGTCATCAGTCCACCTTGTGGGGGGCCTACCCACGCTGCGCCTTCCGGTGAGTGGCCGCTACTTGAGAACCTTTCCGCCCCAACGGCCATCGGTTCTACGTGCAATGTGCCCCGCCCACTGCCACTTAAGTTTAGTGATTCGGAGGGCTATATCGGTTATCTTGGCTCTGCTGCGGATAGCCTCATTCCTTTGCCACCTAGTGCAGGATAAAGTTAATTTATCATATCTAGCATGGTCGCGTTTGTAACGGACGTACAGCCTTCTTCCTTGTCTAGCAAGTATGTAAGGCGGCAGAGGAGATGCATACACACATAGAATAAATGTATGACATTCATGATTTATATACCTGTTTCAACATGCACATAGATAAGTCCAAATGGCAATCCCTCTCATGTGCCTCATCCAATATGATATGACTGTAGTTCGTTAAGCCCTGGTTCACTTCCATTTCAGCCAGTAAAATGCCAGTTGTTACGTACTTGATGCTCCCGGTTGGTCTGCATCCAGTTCTGAAGAACAAGAATGAACAATTAACAAACGGTTCTAAACTTTAAGAACGAAGAAGACTAATAAAACGTAGGTCTAATGTTGTAAAGGTTTGAGCACCAATGATACTACTCTTCATTGAATTAAAGGCGCGTGGCGGGCGAATATTCAGCGTTTTTATGGCGTTTTTTTCGTCATTGTCGGAGACAGCAAATACTATTAAAAGGTACGAGTATCAGAGTCTACTTTTGATGAAGATGTTAGCCAATACCAGTACTGGATCTTTTTTGATTAAAAGTTCTGTGGTACGTTTTACCTCTGATGAAATAATCTTGAGACGACAATGACGTTAAAACCGAGCGGTTCAAACCCTCGGAGAATCGCCCGTGCGTTTGAACGACTAATTGGGCATTTAACCCTTTTTCAAACAGAGGCGTTATATCGACTATATATTGCCTATCAATCTTATATCTAAACTTGTTACATTAAGACTACCATTAATATAAAATTTTCTAAAGTATGTACAGAATTATTACTAATATTAACTAAATTAAATTAAAACTAAGTGAAATCTAAATAAGGCCTTCGAGGCATCTTGTACCGAGGATGCTGATGGCATTTCCTCGCTGAATTGCAATGCTGATACGTTGCGCGACAAAGCCGCCAGCTCTTCGGTCACCAGTAACGTCAACCAGACGTTTCGCGATTTCCGCAAAAATTTTTACGCACTGGGACCCCACGGACCGAGGGTCTCAACGCCAAATGGTACAAATTTGTACTCTCTGCCGAGGCCTCTTTATTTAATGCGTTTCTTATTTTCGCCATTTTCCGCTGCTGCACCCACTTTAGAAGTAGTCCGTTGGTGGTGAGACGGTGCCAGTGTGTCTACACAGGTAGCGTCCCACACAAGCATCCGTCCCAAACTCCACGGAACCAGAGACACTCCATCAGGTCTTTTGCCATCAAGAGCAGGCACATTGATGGTGGCAAGAGACCGGCGGATTATGTCATTATAAGAGTCGCATGTCTTGAAAAGCGGCCTGCACTTTTTTGACAACATATTCCGTGGTGACCCAGTCGGTCCTCGTCCGTGCCACAAGGGCATATGTGTGGAGTGCATACTGTGACCCCGAGCCGTAGACTACCATTAGGTTTTACCTAATTCGTCATTATCATTATTTATTTTACATCCAAGGTTTGCATACCAAAGATACAGATACACATTTGCAAGATATATTACATATATGCATACATACATATTTGTGTTGCTTGCTAGCCTGGGGCTGACGGGGACAGCGCACAAGATTCCAAATATTGACAATGTGTATTCGACCCTTTTCTGAATGACATAAGGTTTATATTTCTATGTTGAACGCGCTGCACCTAGACGCGCTCGGAACATTTTCATGTGAATGAAATTAAAACTTTATTTCAGTTGCCATATCGTACATTGTTCATTAACAAATTAACACTCTTCTCCCCTATCTGCAGCGATCCTAATGTAACGATACTTTAATAATTTTAAAAAAAGTGAAAAGGTAGTGTCTTTTTCTTAATGGACTGTATTTACGAGATTAAAATATACGAAAATGTACGAAATAAAGTTTGTGTGGGATAGTCTCTAAGTCAATATAATTGAGCACTTACCAGGCTTGTCTGCGATTGTAGTAGGCAGAAGTCGGTGTCAGCAAACAGGGCAGAGTACTTTCACCAACTTTCAGCTAGCCGACTTACCTACAGTTCGCGAAATACCTTTCCTGAAGCTTCCACCGATAGGAGTCTTGTCGGCACTCAACTGAATTGACTTAAAATGGTTGTGTCCTGCTTCCACACTCGGTTTATATATTAAAATTATGTTATTTGCAACTGCGACGCGACAATCAGTTGTTTTACGGAATAATTCAGAGCAAGCCAATCGAAAATGACACGACAACTTTGGCTGCTACTAAACGACTCAAATTCGACTGGTCATTGCATAGACAATATATCTATTTTTTTTACTTTTAAAAAATCTTAGACCGATAATGTTGCTAGGCGATAATTGGTTAATTGCAATCTTTAACATTCCGCCCACCAAAATACGTGTTATTTTGAAATTTACTATAGCTATATGGGTTGGATCTCTTTAGAGGCACTACAATTCTACTAGGTACGTTATCTATAACTTACACTAGATAAGAGCGACGATAAAACTATTTAATTTTGTAAAGGAAGAGGACACAGTTTTACAACTGGTCTTTTAAGTTCACCAGACTCGGTGCGGACTGTCACAACCCTACAAATACCATCCGTTCCTGGATGGAGATGAACCACCCGACCCATTTTCCATTTCATTGGACTACATTGCTCATTAACAATGAGAACAAGAGTCCCGACATCTATTTTGTTTTGACCATCGTACCATTTGTGGCGCTGTTGTAGAGTGTGCAAATATTCTAAGTGCCACTTACGCCAGAAATCTTGGTGGATTTTTTGAATCAGTTTCCACCTCTGAAGGGGGCCTAACTTTGCATCAACTAAATTACTTTCAGGTAATATAGTGAGCGGCTCCATCGTCAGAAAGTGGCCAGCTGTCAACACCGAAAAATCGTTTGGGTCGGAACTAACGGGTGATAGAGGCCTCGAATTCAACATGGCTTCTATTTGAGTCAAAACGGTATATAGTTCCTCGAAAGTGAGGCGCTGCGATCCTAATACACGCGATAAGTGTGTTTTGACCGACTTTACACCGGCTTCTGCCAAGCCGGAAAAATGCGGGCTACCCGGGGGATTGAACACGAATTCAATTTGCTCGGAACGCGCAGCTTTGGTCATCAAACCGTGCAATGCATTGGAGGCACCGACAAAGTTCCTGCCTTGATCCGAGACGAGTCTTGAGCAGCGACCACGACGCGCGATAAACCGGCGCAGAGCGGCCAAGTACGCTTCCGTCGTAAGCTCGGAAACAAGCTCTAGATGCATTGCTTTTGTGACCGTGCACACGAACAGGCAAATATACGATTTGAATGTGCGTAGGCCGCGACCGCGACCTAGACTAGTGTCAAATGGACCCGCGTAATCAACCGCCGAAGACGAGAAGGGTTTAACTTGGTTGATTCGAAAGGCTGGCAGATTGCCCATGATAGGAGGCTCAGCAAGCTTCGGATGAGCGCGAAAACATTTCATGCAAGATGAAGTCACAGAGTTTATAGCCCTTTTCGACGACATAATCCAAAAATCTTGGGCTATTAGATTTTGCAGCGTTTGCAATCCAGGATGCATAAGCCGATTGTGATAATCCTCAATGACCAGCGTTGTTAACCTATGATCACGAGGCAGCAAGAGCGGATGTTTAACATCAAACGACAAAGTACCTTTAGAAAGGCGACCGCCCACCCTTAAACAACCAGATTCGTCCAAAAAAGGCGACAATTTTCGGATCGGTTTGGCCACAGAGCGGAGCGACTTTTCCTTCGACAAACAACGAAGTACTGAAGCGAAAGCACATTCTTGGACATGCTTCACGAGAAAATGGAGAACACTGTGAAGTTCTTCAGGCGACAAATTAGGGTTTGTATTTTTCGACGAAGGATTTTGCAGGTTGTGCAAATATCGAAAACAATAAGCCAAAGTGCGCAATACCTTCTGCAACGACGAAAATCGATTTAAAATTGTGTCTATAAACGAGACGTTAGATGCTGTGAATAGACTATAAATCTTCTGTTCACTGGAAGCAGCGTCGTCCAGAATCATCTCTGACTGTGGCCAATACTTTTGGGGAAGGGGAAGCCAGGAAGGCCCCGCCCACCATAACGGGTTCTGGACCAAGTCAGCGGGTAGCAAACCGCGGGAACCAGAATCCGCTGGGTTTTCCAAACCAGAAACGTGATGCCAACATTCAGGGGGAACCTGTTCCTGTATGTGCGCAACCCTGTTTGCCACAAAGGTTTTCCACCTGGAGGGACACGATCGAATCCAGGTCAGGGCTACAGTGGAGTCCGACCAAGCATAGACACTGTCAAAGGTGTGGAAATCTTTTAAAGCTTCAGTGAACGAAGCGAGCAGGTCCGACAATAACACGGCTGATAACAACTCCAAACGAGGTATCGAGCACTTACGCAGGGGAGCCACCTTCGATTTTGCGCAGCAAAGACGCACGACAATGGAACCGTCATTTTGAACGACACGACAATAAACGACGGCACAGTAGCCCCTCTCCGAAGCGTCGCAGTACCCGTGGAGCTGCAACGACACGAAAGTTTCAATCATTCTACGGGGAATGGACAGTAAGCTTAACTCCGACAATTGTGACTTCAACTTACGCCACTCCTGAGCGATAGCACTGGGGATTTCACTGTCCCATTCGACACCAGAAACCCATAAGCGTTGTATTAAGTATTTTGCGAAAAATACAACAGGCGATAACAAACCCAATGGGTCGAAAATACGAGCGATGTCAGAGAGGATCGACCGCTTCGTACAGCGACAGTCATTTTGAACTGTCTTAAATGTGAACTTATCTTCCTTCGGGAGCCACGAAAGACCCAAAATTTTGAGCGACAAGTCATGAACATCTTCGAAGTTATGAAGTTGCTCCGAATATAGCTCCGACCCAGGCAGACTTCCAAGGAATTGAGGACTATTAGAGGTCCATTTACGCAAGTAAAGCTGAGCGGATGACAAAATTTCCACCAACTCCTTGCGCAAGTTTATCGCACTCTCGACCGAATCCGTCCCTGAAACAATATCGTCGACATATGCATCCCTGGCTAGCACTGCAGCACCGTGGGGCGCCCGAGCTGAGAATTCCTTCGCCAACTTCGACACACACCAGAGCGCCTGGTAGGGGGCACAGGACACGCCATAACTAACTGTGAGCAAGCGATAGTCCTTGATAGGTTCATCAGGGGATGGACGCCATAAAATCCGTTGATAGTTACAGTCTTGCAGATCGACTAGAAACTGGCGATACATCTGCTTGATATCTCCTGTGAAGACTATCGCATGCCACCGAAATCGAACCAACAAATCGAATATACTTTTTTGTAACTTGGGACCTGGCAGCAAGGTAGAATTTAAGGATTTCCCGGTAGCATCCACGGAACTCGCATCAAAAACTGTGCGCAAAGGCGTTGTAACAGAGTCACGCAAAATTCCCTGATGAGGTATATAGAAGAAGTGACCCTCAGACGATAACGGGGGATCCACTTCCGCCATGTGACCACACTCCAAATAATCATCCATGAAATTTACGTAAGCTTGCCGAAAATTGGGATTTACGATAAACTTCTTTTCTAAATTTAAGAGCCGCTTGAGGGCAATCTCTCGAGACCCTGAAAACTTAGGCTTGTCCTCAGTGTCAACAAAAGTTAATGGTACCACCATCCTTCCATCAGGATTGCGACAGTACGAAGATTCCATTAACTGTTCACACAACAATTCCGATTTCGAAAAAACAACAGCTCTAGGAGTATCAACACTTTCCAACTCCCAGAACCGCTTTATATTATTGTCCAACGAAAGACTCGACACGAGAAGGCAGTCTTTCGTCTCAACACTGGAACCACGACGAGAACGAGAACGAGAAGAAGCAACACCTAAGGCACACTCGCCCATTACAATCCAGCCGAACACTGTGCGGATGGCAATAGGCTGCCCTGCATTGCCTTTGACAACACCGGGTTGTAGAGCGGAAGCGAGAATATTCACACTAACCAGCATGTCAATAGGTCCAGGTTTGAAGAATAATGGATCTGCAAGATTTAAATTTCTATTATGCCCCCAAGAGGCGACATCAATTTGTTCCGAGGGCATATCAGAGCAAATCCGCGACAAAATGAATGCTTCCAACGAAAATTCATAATGGGACTCGCTATTTGTAGGGACAATTTCACAATCGACAGATCCCAGAGTCTCCGTTGACGTTTGGCCAATGCCATTCACTGATTGCCCACTAGCATTCTTTATGGACAATCCAAGTTTTTGAGCGCATCTCAATGTCATGAAATTGCAAGCACTTGCACTATCTAGCAATATTCGAATTGGTACCAATTTATTATATTTATTTTTTATCAGCACAATAGCTGTCGAGAATAAGACCTGTGCATTACAGTTTGGAACAGCCAAGGTTACCGGAGCATCTGAGACCTCTGATAATGCAGGTTCCGAGTCGCTGCTTTTATCAAAATGCAACAATTTGTGATGTTTGCCATTACATGTATGGCACATGACAGTTGATTTACAATTTTTTACCCCATGTGATGGCCGACAACAGAGGATACAAAGTTTCTTATCTTTTACCCTATTAAATCTCTCCATCGGAGACAATTTCAGAAATTGAGTACAGCTTTCCAAACCGTGGCCCGAAGCAGCACAAATTACACATTGGCTGACAGGCGGCACAACAAATGACGATTTAGATTTAACTACGGGCTTGTTAACAACACTATTGGCCCAAGACACCGAATTTTCCAAGGCCTGACTCCGCTTCTCGATGAAAGCAATTAACACTCCATAATCTGGTATGTCAATATTTGATTCGAGATGCAACTCGAAGGCTTCTCTGGTCAAAACATCCAACTTAGACCACAACAAATGATACAACATGAAGTTTTTATCAGGTAACTGATATTTTTCCAATATTTCTAAATTTTCTTTAAAGGTGCGACAAACACGATTCAATTCAACACTATTTTTCGATTTAACAGACTCGCAATTAAGCAACTTTTCATAAAACATTGAAGCAATTACTCTTTTCCGTTCATAATGCTGCTTCAATGTGTTATAAGCAGCAACATAATTCTCGTCACACAAGGGATAGTTTTTTATTAGGTTAAACGCCTCACCTTGCACATTGGTTAACAAATAATGGAACTTCTCAACTGCAGGAATGTCTTTCTTGTGAATTAATGAATCGAATATTTGAATAAAAGACACCCACTGTTCCATCTTCCCACTAAATGGGGCAATAACAATACGAGGCAATTGCACACACGAGCTCGGACTGGAAAGTGGCGGCTTTTGTTCTAACACTTGATTAGTGAATCGCAATTTAATAGCTTTTACCATCATTTCGAATTGCGATGACACTTGTAGCTCACTTTTCCTATCTCCGCTCGACAGCGACGATAACAATTCTATTTGGAATGCGTGGAATTCCCTCTCAAGTGCCTTGACATCATCAGGCGAGTACCCGGCCAAATCCGAGCTCGCGATGTATTCCATTCGAGCGAACGCATAATCACGACCTACGCGGTTTCTATCACACTTGTCACTAACGTTATCACTATTTCCAGTTCCAGTCATTTTACCCGTACGAAACACAATAACACTTCACAATAAACGAAAACACCGACAATTATTATTTATTCTAACCTCAACTGATTTTTTTTTTTTTTTTTTTTTAAATTCGTCCATTCGGACAGGCTAAGACCATGGGCCATACTGCCTAGTCTTCAGTAAGTATAATTTCATTTGATCTAACCTCAACTGAAGAACTAAACAATAACCGATTTGACAGCTTAGAAACGTTCCGAAACTAGATTTTATTCTATTTGACAGATCGCGACGTATACCAACACACAGAAACGAAACGCGTCTTCTATCCAAAGAGAATCAACCCAAACGTTTCTAAGATTACCCTCAAATTTGTACGAGAAAAAAAAACTATATGAACCTACAAAATCTTGTTAAAAACACCAAATATTCCACGATCGCCTTACAATACTATGCGGCTCGAAGACCAAATGTCTTTTTCTTAATGGACTGTATTTACGAGATTAAAATATACGAAAATGTACGAAATAAAGTTTGTGTGGGATAGTCTCTAAGTCAATATAATTGAGCACTTACCAGGCTTGTCTGCGATTGTAGTAGGCAGAAGTCGGTGTCAGCAAACAGGGCAGAGTACTTTCACCAACTTTCAGCTAGCCGACTTACCTACAGTTCGCGAAATACCTTTCCTGAAGCTTCCACCGATAGGAGTCTTGTCGGCACTCAACTGAATTGACTTAAAATGGTTGTGTCCTGCTTCCACACTCGGTTTATATATTAAAATTATGTTATTTGCAACTGCGACGCGACAATCAGTTGTTTTACGGAATAATTCAGAGCAAGCCAATCGAAAATGACACGACAACTTTGGCTGCTACTAAACGACTCAAATTCGACTGGTCATTGCATAGACAATATATCTATTTTTTTTACTTTTAAAAAATCTTAGACCGATAATGTTGCTAGGCGATAATTGGTTAATTGCAATCTTTAACAGGTAGGAATTTTGCTGGCTTCCTCCACATACCGTTCGATGCTCTTGCCAACTGAACTATCGTGGGTCTCACTTGTAGGGACGAATTTTCTCAACAAAATGATACCAATATAAAACAGCTGTATAATAAAAATTCTTACTTTTCTAATCGCACAGCATATCCGACAGAATTGCCCAGCCTCTCAGCTCTCTCCTCGGCAACTCTGATGGCTAATGACGAAGCAGCTATTCTTCTAGGCTGAGTCACTAATATGTGTGTGTAGGCACCTTTGTTTTGGCATATGGCACTATCTAGGATTATCTGTGGCACCTAAATATGGGAAGAGAATCATTAGGAGACGCTACACGGGCGAATATCGGCAGGACTGCATGCAGGCTGCCGCGTGATTCGGCCCGTGTGGATACGTGTCGGAAACACGGCAGCCTACCAAATCAATGTCACTCCATACTAGATTTTCTATAGTACAGATTTTTAATTTATGTTTCTATAAGGCTGCATTGAGTGAGAGTGAGTGCAGTGCCATAATAATCAAAAGAATGTGAAAAAAGATACATCATTTGGTCATTTAACAGATCAAGAAACTCGAGTGCCCTGTTTATAAGGTGTAAATTCCAATGACATTGATAAGTCCCCTTTTCCCAATGTAAAAAACATCCTATCAAATGTTGTTTTCATTTGAATCATGTTTCCTACACATAAGATGTCAATTTATGTTTATGTTAATACAAAGGATAAGAAGAGTTATGAGAAAATGAAGGATTTACAATAAAATTTATACAGAATATAAAAACATATAACAAGTATATCATTTCTTCACAAAAGGTGATATTTTTATCAATGGTCAATGGCACTTTGCAAAATTTATTATGATGATGAATTATAAATTACAAATAGATAATCTATTGGAATGGTAAGAAATAGTTATTTACGATACAAGTGCCGAAAATAGGAAATTCGCAACGAGTGGTGATAAATTAAAACACGACCGAAGGGAGTGTTTTAAATCGACACGAGTTGTGAATTACCTATTTGCACGTGTATCGTACAACGTTTTACTGTACATATGGCTCTTTAAAGTTTCGACATATGCATGAAAAGTGCTCCTTTCCGCACTAGTGCAGGAAAGTAGCACCATATGTACTGTAAAAATAAATACCTGTGTAGATTTGCCACAGCCAGTTTCACCACTTATAACCACCACCTGATTATTGTCTATGACATTAAGAAGTTCTTCAGACTTCTTAAATGCTGGCAGTTGCTCGCGAAATACCATCATATCCTTAAATTGAGGTCTTGTAATCATATCCTGGAATTCTTCAAGCAAAGCAACACTCAAGCAATCATTTCCCTGAGTTTTTGCACAAATACAGACACCTTCAGCGAGGTTTTCATCCAATTTTTCATCAAAGGTTCCTGTTATAATGTCTTGGTATCCATACTTATAATGACTTCCACTTTTTAAGAACAGTGTTTCCTTCATTTCATCTTTTGATTCTCTTTTAACTGAGGTAAAATTTGTTTTCATTTTTTTATTTTCATATTTGGGAAATTGTTTTTCTGGTACATACTCTATTTCATCTGATGGTTCAGTTTTGAGTCCTTGGCTTGTATAATGACTAGGTTGTGCAATATACTCCGGGTTTCTCTTATATTTTGGAGCTTGATGAAATTTGCTCGGGGCTTTTGACCTAAATGAAATGAAATCGAGATTTTCTACTTTCAGTGTAGGAAGCACAATGTTGTTTTCACATTTTGTTTCAGGTTTTACTGAAATAACATCAAGCCATTGGACTTTTGACTCCACAGGTCTAGGCTGTGATGTGGCTGGCAATCTGTTATTATCATATTTTTTACTTTTCTTACAATTTGTATTGATAGGTATGAAATCAAGAGTCTTTGCCGGTAGCCGCTTCAAGCCCCCCAACATCCAACCATTTGGCTGAGATTCACTTGTCACTGTCTCTTCCTTTAGAAAAGATTGTGCTCTCCTTAATGGTATTTTCTTTTTTTCTGCAAGGTTTTCAATTTCTTTTATGTCTGAGACCACCTGGGTTATAACAACCAATGGTATATCCAGAACCATTTGTAGCTACAAGAGAAGAAGTATTTATGTATTGTATTTATTGTTGAGATTATTTAACCTGACCATTGCTTTTTTAAAAAACTGTCATTGCAATTTGAATCTTATAGCTTGGGTGGTAGAGATGCTTTTGAATGGACTACTTTGATGCAATTCAGTCAGCTTAAACAACCTTATTTTCTAATTTTATTAGACATTAGACACACAAGTACTTAGTGATACCAACAATAAGTGTTTTCAATATTATTTCATATATTGGTAGTGCATCACAAATATCACAATAATAATCTATTAGTAACTTACTCATTAATTATATAAAGGGTAGGTACCAATATTTACAAAGTACACATTCGTTTTCGAAGGGTAGGTAAATAGATTAAAACTTTTTCGGCCATCACAAAACACTAAGTATATTTTTATTTCCAACATCGTAATATTGCTAAATTTACTTTTCTGAACTTGTTAATACTTTGTATACATACCAGTTTATGTGTCTTTTTTTCGTCATTCTGGTGTAAAATTCCAGGTGCTTCAGGATTGTTTACATTCTCCGAATTAAAAAGATTAAAATACCGTCCCCTGCCTCCCTTTACTTTCTTTTTTTTCGCTGCTGGCTTGGTCCTACCTTCTTCATTCCTTATTCTTCGCTTTACTTTTCTCGGCATGGTTTGTTTTGGTTTTGCCATTGGATTGACAGACTTCTATTCCCCACTTCACTTGACGATAACTAAGAGGCGGAATCATATACTTATTATACTCTTTGGGCGGAATAAAATTTCAAAGTGTCGGTCGGTAGCGTGTAGTTAAATGTCAGATGAAATGTCCTTATTGAGCACACTTTAAGCATAACAAAACAACGGCCCACCGAGACAGCCAAGCTTATTGTGCAATAAACATGCAATCCTGTATTCACAAGAACTACACAAACCAATTCGTCACAAAAATTTGCTATGGTTGAAATAAGAAAGCAATATATACCGTATATTCTAACAATAGGAAGTTACTGTAATAATAAATTACTAGGTGTGTAAACCCTGACCAATTTTATATTAGCCCTACGTAGCAAGCCTATGTATTTACGTCAAACTTCACTATATGATCGAATTCATATGTCATTATGACAAGGTTCTACGTAGGGCTAATATAAAATTATTGGTAACGGTTTAACAGCTATAACTCAAGGAGGAAATATCGAAATCGTTCAGAAACAACAGCAGAACATCGACTATAAATAAACTATCCGAATCCGAACGTTCCCTGTAAATTGACACTTGACACTTGACAGATGCTTTCGAAGTTTTCGTCATAGCCACAGAGTACTTTTCTATATATAGTAATAGAGACCTATCTCGTGGGTTAAAATGGGTAAGAGGTAAGGTGTCGCTCTCATGCGGGAAGTTTTGTAACTACTATGACGTATATATATTTATGAACGCCAATGCCCTATACAGGTACAGTACAGCAGGCACAGCTCGACCGAAATATCTGCAGATATTTCGATCGGGATGTAACAATGCTGTATAGGGAAAATAGTTATCCTGCAGAGTTTTCCAAATATATGTATATATATCCTACCTAATTTACAGTACAAACTAAGAAGAAAAACTCCAATTATATACCAATGTACTTTTAATTTTTTGGCAAACTTATCCGTAACAATGTATTATGTTTACATATGTGAAAACTTAAGTATAATAATAATAATAAATACTCTTTATTGCACCGCGACAAGAGAGCAACATCTTACAAAAATTTGCTTAATAAATAATGGTAACAACAGGCGGTCTTATCGCTTTAAAGCGATCTCTTTCAGACAATCTTTGTATGCAGGAAACATTATAGTATATTCGAATGAGCAGCTTAATAAGTTTAACGATGGCTCAGGATGAATTAGTCTATATTAATTATTATATAACTACGGCAGGTACACATGTTTATAAATGTGGTTGATACGTATAGGAATGTGAGCCACATAGGAATGTTGACATGTTATTTGAAATTGCATGTTAGTTGCAAATTAGCACTTGGGACAAAATCATCCCCCGTCTATCATTAGACGGCCGCGGCATTCTCTCGGTTTTTCTCGCACTATCTGTCTCTTTCTTATTACAACACTTAGAACAAAAGGTATGGTGCGAGAAAAATCGAGAGTACGTCGCGGCCGTCTCATGATAAACGTGCTGCCCTAGCAATTACACATATTGCAAAGATTGCATTTACTATATACGCCTTGTTATGTAAAGATAAAGATGACAATCAATTGTGGATTTTTGTAGATAGGTAAGTAGATACTTGAAGTTACGAATAAGGTAAACTTTTAAAAGGTAAGCTGGGCGCAACAAACAAGCACAGCGACAAGCGCGCTGTTGAGCGCTCTGTCTTCGCGAGGAATGGACGTAATATTTAGGCCACATTCACGGATGGAACACACCACGTTGTTTGTTCCACTTGTTCCTGGTGAGATTGGCCAGAGGCTACAATTTGCTTGGCGCCGTGGTGTGTTGCAACGTTGAAATTTTACATACGTGTGTAGTGTAACATAAAGATCGGTCGATAGAAAATGGAATCAAGAACACCTTTATCAAGTCGAATAAAGAAAACAGCAAAAATATGAATGCGAAAAGTCCATTCGCGTAAGAGAAAGTAATCAATAATCCGATCTTTTTCATACACTAAACTAGGTAGTCATAGCGCGTCTTCTATAATCAAGTTAAAAGAGTGAGACGACAGCGTGAACTATCCATACAAAGGTTTTTGGACTACATTACTCAAATAAATAACAAAACATTTTAATTTTACTTTAAGTAGTAGGTACATATTCTTCATGACAGTCTTATTTTTTTTTGTGGGAAAAATTACGTGAAACGATTTACTAAATAAAAATCGATATAAACATGAAAAAAAAACGCTGTAGTTCACCTGTCAAACGAGTTGCACTGAGAAATTGCAAGCACATGTGGTCCTATAATTACATTTGTACGCCACACCTACTTATGACTTCCATGTGTTGTAATGACAAATTGGGGTAAAATCACGTAATCTGTATACCCATCATCATTTTCTGAAGGTGCACTCTGCATTTTTTTGCAGGGATGTTAAATACGCGTCCTATTTTGCCTTTTGACTTTGTCAATACAATACACGCACAAATGACAGCTTATATAGCTAGTTAGTAAATAAGTAGTGGACCCGAGGTAAACTAATAAGTTTACCTCGGGACAAGGGCGGCAATACACGTGCAAGTTCACTTCTGATAGTCGCTCCATGCATAAAATACATTATTATATTTACTATCTATGTACTTATCCAAAATAATGACGAACTTATACGTAAAGGCTGAACAAGATGTTAACATGAATATTACGGGGGAGACACTTTTGGTTTCCCCTCGTTATCAAGTCTTCAGGCAGGTTTCGCATGTTGGTTTTTCTTGACATTGAGTTGTCTGCCATCTATTTGGATTCCAATGGCAGCATGCCTTTGCCTGTAAAATAAGTAACATGGTATTGAGATTCACGAGTAGGTAGGTATGAATATTTCAATCTGATTATAAGGGTGAGTAGCCACCAGAGCGGTGCGAGGTGTCGGAGTGATGAGCGGGGAAAAAATCCACCAATAGCATTGCAGTATCGTCGTATTGGTAGTTTTTTCCTGAACACTCGCATTTACATGCACTGTAGCCAAGCGGTGAGACACGCGGTGGCGGTGAGGCAAGCGTGTAGCCGGCGGTCGTGGGTTTCAAACCCAGCTCTTACTCGCAGGTGGTGGGACCAGAGCCCACCGCCTGCGAGTAAGCGAGGTTACTACGTACAGTCAAGTGCAAAAATATGTATCGATAACATCCTCTCATAAATAAGTACCAAAACCTTAATCCGCTGACATAAGAGTTATGGGACATATTTATGAGTAAGTTGTATGCACCCATATTTTTACACTTGACTGTACTATTCGCTCAAGCGAGTTAAGCCTTGTTGACATTTGCTGCATGTACGAGTAGCTTTTGTATGGACTAACAATTACCATGAGAGTAGGTACTCGCTACTCGCCGGCGGTGGAATACCTGTGCCTAACATCGGGGTTTATTTTAATGTACTTACGTAATATATCTGATATTTAACAGTGGCAGGCAACCGGTCTAATAAGATCTCGTTTATACGTAGGTACATAACTATCAACCCACCCTACCTACGCCTACGCGCCGTCGCCCGGCTAAGGCTCGCGCTGTTCCTGAACACTATCTCTCGACTTTTATGAAATAGTATTTAAATATAACGAAACGGGTCACATACGGGTCTGATACCAGCGGGACTATTTTATATATCATAACATAGGTCATATGAGCACCTAACAAAATTCAGCATAATTAGGTATGACCGCACACACACCCGCACTTACATAATTATTACACCCCATGAGAGAAGGCCTGTGCCCCGCTGTGGATGGTACCTATAATGTAGGCTGATGATGATGATAACGATGATGATTATTCCCATGCTTTTGATGTTAGTACTATTTAAAATAAGTCTATCAGAAATTGCATTTTTGGTACAAGCTCGCGACGACTCTAACGAGCCCACACTGAACGGGGTTACGTCGGTTAAGTAATTATTTCCGATGGCCACCTTCTGTCTCCAGCGTCTGATTATATCGATGGTACCATATTATTGAATTATCATCCAAACTATACCAATATCCAAAATTTCAGCTCAATCGATTGAGGTTAAAAATTATGCTCCAAGATTTGTCCCACACTAACAAACAAACGAACAGGTCAAGTTTAGTAAAGCTTGTAATGAGTTTCTTTTGAAAAACTGTAAATTCTATTTGATGACTTGTAAATGAGATGTACATTTATCAATAACTAATCTGCAATTTTCCTTCTGGATTGAAAACCAGATTCCTTTAGAGCACAACTGGGAAAAACGTTATAGCTCTGCCATATATCATTCTTGAGTATTTGATATTTATTAAATGTCTTCTTAAATAATACTTACTTCCGCCCGTCCATAAGTGTAGGTACTGTGCACACAGAGCAAAGGTAGCGACGACGACGAAGACGGGAGAGGAATGTGCCTGCTACCGCGTCCGCTCGCTTCGCAATCGTGTTCGATTCGAATCGCCTACTAGGACCCTGCATTTTACAAAAAAAACACAATTAGGCGGGGACTAGTACTAGTTCGAGCGTCTCTGTTCGGTTCACTCGTATTCAGTTGTCAAATACCAATTTACTGCTTTCTTAGTAGTAAAAGCCACTGAGCTTATTAGCCGCAGACGGACAGACGGATATGGCGTAACTATAAGGGTTCCTATTGTTGACCACGGATAACTCGAGTATTATATTATTATGCCAAACGTGTATGAGAAGTCCCCAACACGCATCGGGCCAGCGTGGGGAATATCGCCCATTCCCTCCCATCCATGGCAGGAGGCCTGTGCCCAGCGCCACAATATAGGCTGATGATGATGATAATGAACCTATTTTTATATTATAAAGAGATAAGAGTAATGTAACTTTGTATGTAGAGATACTAATAATATCAGGATTGCAATTTTGTTTCACATACTTATGTACATAGAATGGACTTTCTGGATGGCCATAGCGTACGTTTCATCCCACGGGTTAGCCTGCATCGTTCACAATATGCGGGTGGAGACGCACGACCAGCTAGTATACCTGATATAATTTTACTACAGAGCAATGCAGCGGGTTACAAAATACACCTGTATTCCAAATTCTATTTTTTATACACCTTACGGTTTTCGAGTAAAATGGCTGTAATATACGGACGAAAAGACAGTTGGTATGGCGAAACCATAAACCCCTCTAAGGGTTCCGATTTTCTTCCGTCATGTTGTTCCGGCTACGGAACCTTAAAAGTTACCAACTTAATTTACATATTTGAATTAAAGGCGAGTTTTAACTGTAGGTACATAAATGCGTTAGTTAGTTAGTTATACTGCGCTCTTTTCCGCAAGTCGACATCCAGTGTGCCTATTTTGCGTGAAATGGTGGGGTAGCGCTACTCTAACCACCCCAGCTCCTCCAGAAAGTTGGTGAGTGCCTTTGTGTTTTTGACTGCGTCCCGTAGTGTGTCCGGGGACCCTAGGTGCTTTTTCCTGTATACTTCTACCTGCTTGCAGTCCAGTAGAATATGTTTGGTTGTTTCTTCCGCCATAAAGATAAAGACGGTTATACTGACCCCGAAGACACGCGTTTATTATACAAGTATATATATATATGTGTGTATTAGATACACCATTTACAAGTCAAGAACGGCTGGAATCGGCTGAACCGATTTCTATGATGTCTGGGGGATGTTAAATACATGTGTTATTTTGCCTTTCGACTTTGTCAATACATATCTACATATGAATCCAATATTAACATTAACATTACCGGGAGACAGTTTTGGTACCTACTTTTGGTTTCCTCTCAGCCCTTGTTATCGCCATATATATAAACCATCAGGTCGGTATGGCATGATGGATTTTCTTGGAAAAGCTTCCATTGACCGATTGAAATATACGATCAAAACATCAAGATGTCTGCCGTCTCTTTGGATTCCAATAGCTTTCTCTGCGAAATAAGTATAATGGTATTGAGATTCACGAGTGGTTATGAATACCAATTTTGATCAAACTAAGTAGTTTATCAGCACCAGAGCTGTGCGAGGTAGTGAAGTGGTGAGCGACGAAACAGCCACCAGTATTTCTAGCCTTACTCACCAGAATCTTCGTATTGGTATATGATAATGATGATGTTAATTACAAATAATAACATTACAACAAATAATTGATCGTCATTTTTTAATAACAAATAAGCGCAAATTTTATCCCCTCTTAAATCAGCTTGCGCGGTAGTGCTGCAAGAAAGCATCCATCCTGCCAGCGCCAGTAGCGCCACGAACCGTGTTCAGAGCGCCTACCGCGTTACACCAACTTTGCACGTTCATATATCTCTTACTCTGTACTTGCATATTTGAATTGAAATTGAGTGTCAGAGAGACAAATACACGAACGAACAACGTTCGCTTTTCGCGGTGGCCGCTCAGTTTCTGTTAAACTATGATATGCTGCCAATTAGTCTAAACCGTCGACATAAATAGAAGATTTAGGCGTCTCCATCAGACGGCAGTCCGTTATATAGGCCCGTGTAGTCAGTTGCAGCCTGCTCAGCGTTCGGCAAAACCAAGGTCACACCGTACTAGACTAGATCCACGTTGATCTTCATCGGCGAGTTGACCTCGACTCGCCCGACCTGAGCACGCCTATCACGCGACGGCGCGCGAGCTCTCTTGATTTTTTTGGCACTATCCGTCTCTTTTTCTTATTTTAGAACAAAGAGGTATCATCATCATCATCATCATCATATCAGCCGAAAGACGTCCACTGCTGGACATAGGCCTCCCCCAAAGAGTGCCAAAGAGGTATAGTGCAAGAAAAATCTAGAGTATATCGCGGCCGTCCGTATCAGTAGTGGACGACTATCAGAAGTGAATTCGGACGTGTATTGCCGCTCTTGTCCCGAGGTAAACAAATAAATGCTCCATGCATAAAATACATTATTAAGTATATTTACTATGTATCCAAAATAATGAAGCCAACTTATAAATACTAAATAAAATGATACCATTAATATTAAGACTAGGGAGGCACTTTTGTCTTCCCTCGTTATCAGGTCTTCAGGCAGGCTTGGCATACAGTCGGTTTCTCTTGACAAGCTTCCTTTGACCGAGCCAAATCCACGGTCAAAAACTTTGAAATATCTGCCATGGCAGCATGCCTTTGTCTGTGAAATAAGTAATTTGATTTGATTTGATTTGAATATTTCAATCTGATTATAACGGCGCCAGACCAGAGCGGTGCGAGGTATTGGAGTGTTGAGGAAGAAAAAAAACCGGCCAAGTGCGGATCGGACTCGCGCACCGTGGGTTCCGTACAAACCTGTAGGTATTAAAGGTTTGTTAGATGTTTTACTCGAAATCCTTATTTCATTGTAGCAAAATTTCGGATCGCATTTTTCCGCGATCGTAAATTTTGCAGTCGTTTTAATTATTTGGCTACCATTTTAACACAAGTTATTTTCATTGCTCGCGGTTTTCCGCGAGTTGCCTTTTTCTCTGCAGTTTTTTTTACCATAGTCGTATTTTCGTGTATCAAAATTCCGTGCAGTTCTTTTCCATTGCTTGTATTTTTTATAGAGGCAAGTTTTCTTTGTAGATCATTTTAATACTCTCATTTCTCCGCATGCATAACCTTTGTATGGACAATATCTACATGAAACGATGATATATTAAAATGTGTTGTTCCTTGTCACTGACATGCCAACCTTTTTTTCCACAAGAGAGTGACTAGGTATGAACCTTATATGAAAGACAGGTTTTTTTGACAGCGGCTGTCAGAACCCTTAAAGGCGTTCTTGGCGCTGCGGGCACCACAATACACGATAACTTTAGGCGTTCAAAGGGTTATAGCGTGCGAAAATATCTGATACAACTCTATTTATAGTAGAGTGTTAGAATGTGTCAGATATTTCTGTAAATACCCTTTGTCCTCAAATATTATTACTGTTAATTATAAAAAGTCTCGTATCCGCTTGGCTTTAAATATTGTTTGCATCAGACGCATGGTGTCATGTTTTATTCATATCTAAAGTATTTTAATAAGTTTCATAAACCAACAATACCTGGAAATAAAACAAAATTTTGTGTAAAAATATTGTTTATGTTCTTATTCGCATCTAGTCTTGCGTCTTAAAATAAACTTATTTCAACATAACAACTAAATGATTAAACTTAATTATACTTTAAACAAAACAGTCTTTCGATGCACTTTTCTAAAGACATTGTCGCAACCAAACCTAATGATTAAACTTAATTATACTTTAAACGAGACAATCTTTCGATGCACTTTTCTAAAGACATTGTCGCAACCAAATATTCGTTCACGATATTTTGAATGCAGTCGTCCATATCTACGAACTTTTTAACTCTTTTACGCTCAGTTTCAATATTCATTTCGGCTTGAATTATATTAAAATTCACGGTCATAGCTTGCTCTTTCAATTTTGAAATAAGATATAAGAGATTCTGTCTGTGTCGAACTTCTTTATTCATCTTGCTATGCCAGCCCTCAGCAACATTGTCCGTCCTATGACGCTGCCCATAACATGACAGGACATTCATGTTTTTCACGTTAAACCATTGTGATGACATGTACTGATTAAATGCCTCAATTTTGTTTATTGCCGGTGCACTTTGTAAAACACACAACCATCCTTCAATGATTTTTAAATTCGGCAAATGTGCAATAGAAATGCACTTCGAGACGTACTGGCTCCCTTCACGGCTGTAGGATATACCTAGGTCAGCTGCATGCTTCCAAACAGCATGGCTAAAGTGGTAAAAACATCCACTCACTTTAGTTTCGGAAAAAGTGGTTGATATTGCGTTTATGATAGCCATCTCGAAATCAGTTTTTATTATCTTTGGACAAAAATTTGGAACATGTAATTTCAACGCATTAAAGAAAGCTTCATAAGTCTTTTGCGTCTTGTTCGGCAACAAAGCGTAAATCAGGGGTACAACTTTGGTGTACTCGCTATTGGAACCAATATCTCCGTGGATGGTAAAAAGTTGCAAAAATGGCTTAGGGGCAATTTTAAAAGTGCCATCACAAAAATAATTATCAATGTTTTTGATGTGTTCTTGGCATTTCGGACTGATGAAAATGTGAATATTTTTAATTTTTGCACATAGAAATTGGTCCGCTAAATCCTCGGGAAGGACAACATCCTCACAAGTCTGGAAGTTAAAGCTGGATATGTTGCTGTTCGGAGCTCTATATAAGGCGTCTCTTTTTGAGTAAAAAGAAGGCAATTTTCCGGCATATTCGTCTGACATGTAACGTGACATCTTTTCTTTATATAATTGTGGAATAGGCCTATAATCCACTGACACTTTTTTTTTCAGTTCTGAGATACTTTTTTCTATATCTATTGATTGAAAATCTGGTATGCAATCATGGATTTCTTCTTTCAGTAATTGGCTTTGGGTTGCATCTAATAAAGCAGACCCCTTACACGGTTTTTTCGTACAACGCCATGCCGTTGTGTTTTTATTTACTCTATTGAGGTACAATCTATAACCGGCCCTTATCAAAATTTTACCGCCATGGGTACTTTCCACAAAGCTGAAACTCGTGGTGCTACTTCGTGATGTTGAAGGCGTGTCCTCCATAATTAACGGCGTTAGATTTTATATTTGTACGGCACACTACAAAACTCACTTCTAGTTAGTTAGTTAATAATGAAGTGGCAGCCTCAGGGGCCTTTGCCAGACAGTTTTGATTTGACATTTGAAAGGATCTTTGTTGAAATGACAACGTCAAACTTCAAATTTAAATTATATTCTTGGGAATATCTGTTTTTTTAGCAAGGTTTACGGCCATTACTCATGAAGGAGGCTGAGGAACAACACATTTTAATATATCATCGTTTCATGTAGATATTGTCCATACAAAGGTTATGCATGCGGAGAAATGAGAGTATTAAAATGATCTACAAAGAAAACTTGCCTCTATAAAAATACAAGCAATGGAAAAGAACTGCACGGAATTTTGATACACGAAAATACGACTATGGTAAAAAAAACTGCAGAGAAAAAGGCAACTCGCGGAAAACCGCGAGCAATGAAAATAACTTGTGTTAAAATGGTAGCCAAATAATTAAAACGACTGCAAAATTTACGATCGCGGAAAAATGCGATCCGAAATTTTGCTACAATGAAATAAGGATTTCGAGTAAAACATCTAACAAACCGTATTAAAGGTATTATAGACCTTAGTATTTGATATTAATTTCAATTTAATACCTCTACTTTAAGATTAACGGGAAGTACCCTGTAGGTTTTGATTCCCGTGCGAGTTTCGAAAATTTGCTGAAATGTGCGGCATAAGCGGCTGTATCTTTTGATTGCGTTGGCTTAGAAGTTTGATTTTTTCACAGCTCCAAGGGACAGTAGAGCTGAGTATTTGGTATACATTTTAGCTTGATACCTCCGTTCCTGAGAAAAAGGGTCTTGACAGAAGGATGGACGGACGGACGGACAACAAAGTGATACTATAAGGGTTCCGTTGGCTACTACTAACTATATATGACGCTCACTGTTCAAGCAAAGCAACTATACATGTGAAAATAAGTACAAGATAGTAAACCTACCAACCAGTGTTGTCTAGAGTCACGCACACGCACATAGTTCACTCCGAACCCAAGTAGGCTGCTCTAACGCTACTTCTGCGCGCACGCGCAAGGCCGTAACCCTGCAATTGCGGAAAAAAATACATCATCGGGCCTTTAATTGCATATACCCAATGACAGATCACCTGCGTTACGGTAGAGTTGGAAATGCCTGCAATATGGCATTTTTATTTCAGATCCTTCCAAGAGGTCATTACTGTTATTAGCGCATTTACCATCATCATCCTCCTAGCGTTATTCCCGGTAGTGCCCCTAAAGAAGCCCGGGGTCCGCTTTGACACCTAATCCCAAGATTTGGCATAGGCACTAGTTTTACGAAAGTGACTGCCGTCTAACCTTACAACCCAAAGGGAAAACTAGACCATATTGGGATTAGTTCTTATTTTCAATATGCCTTTACTAAAATAAATCCTTGGTGTAAGTACCTACCTAGTTATCGTTAAAAAGTTTCGTAGTTAGGTATGTGTTACATGTTATACAACAAACGTCATACCTATGTGATTTTTGTCTACATTTTCCACCTCACCAAAATGGCTACCGAGAGTGAATGCATGAAATTACAATATAAAATAAGTACCTACCCGATACCTCTACCGTATCATGTGTATAATAAGTAGAGGAGTTCCTTCGATACCTAATTAAAAATATCGAAACCGCTTTTACGTCGACCGATAATATACATATGTGATTCAGCCGATTACTTAAGGATCTCATTACCACATTTCCTACTTCTTCATCTGCTCCACGTTAAAATGTGGATTTTGATGTGCATTTGTCACTCCGCGAGAATACCGACATCGACATCACCATATGCTAACCATATTTGAAGAGTTTATTTCCGTCCGTTCCTTATGATCATCCTCTGATAATTATTAAAATCCGATAAAGTGGTGAAGAATGTTAATATACCTTGATTAATTTATATTAATAATCCCTGGAAAAAATATTTAAAAAAAAAGTTTACCCAGCTCGATGGTTTGACTATATTAGGAAGATCAATAGGCATTCCGGATAAAACTAACTCAGGATCGGGACGGGTGGCGTATCGATTCGAAGAGAAGCCTATTCATAGCAGCAGTGGGTGATTACGGGCTGAAAATGACGTTTAAATAAGTTTCAGTCAAAAATTTCATTTTTGGTACAAGCTTTTATAATTGCCGGCTGTACTTTTCTGTATACCATGCATCATGAACTACTCATTGAGACGATTCTAACGAACCCAAACTCAACGGGGTTACGTAGGTTAAGTACTGAATTCCCATGGCCACCATCTGTCTCCATCATCAAATCAGCTCGATGGTACTATAATAATGAATTGTCATCCAAACTATACTTATACCCAAAATTTCAGCTCGATCGGTGACCGGGAAGTGGGTCAAATTTAACTCGCAAGATTTGTCCCATATTAACAGGGCAAGTTAAATAAAAGCTTGTAAAAAAGCTTAAGTCTAGTAGGTAGGTATGTACTTGGTACTAGAGTCTACTCAAATTCTAATAAATGCGGCTAAAAACTCACATATCATTTACAAAAAGTTATATACTTACTTAATTATCGAACCTTGCGACCTATAGAGAACGGTGGGATAGCGTGACATTCGGACATACGAACGATTTTCAAGACAATCTGAAGCATAGAACTTAGTTTGCTTCGCTCGCTCGTTCGGGTATGTATTCTCGTTCTCACATACGGCTCTAACAATTTCGATTAAGTACCTATGGAATATGGGGGTGTTTCCAGATTGGGTAAAAAACCCTAAAATGGTGAGGTTCCCGTAGAAATACTTAACGTACGTCGTACGTCCTTAGAAGTACTTAGTAAAATTAATAGTGGGCTAGTAGCGTAAGCTCAACGAGTTCAACTCAAATCACCTGACGGCAGCAGGAGTCCTTTGCACGGCACAATGCGGTTATCTACTGCCGGTGCGTTTATTATGTGCAACGTAACTACTTACCCACTTTTCTCACTCTCTCTCAAAATAAAGGAAATCAATATGTATATATTTAAATGGACAGGTTAAAACCCAATATACCTTTCAGTTGCACGACCACATTCCTGGTCTGGATAAATGATTTTCTTCACATCTTCGAAGATTGCTGGACCATCACGTTAGGACGGTTGTTCTTCAAGTACTGATGATTTGAGATATACGTAGAAGTTACCATCCCCGAGACTCTACCCGCGCCCAACCAAATAAATTAATGTTACGTGCATACTTATTAAATAAATAAATATAAGCTTCTATATTCTTATTTTTTTGGCACAAGCTTTTATTGCCAACTGTACTTCTCTGTATACCGTCGTCGAACTACTCATCGGGACGACTCTAACGAGCCCAAATTCAAGGGGGTTACGTCAGTTAAATACTGAATTCCCATGGCCACATTCTCTCTCCATCATCAAATTCAACCACATAAAAAAACAGCTCAGTTGATTACCGGGAAGTGACTCAAATTTAACTTGCAAGTTTTGATTACAGACAGGGACAAGGTAAAACTAAATATTTAAAAGCTGAAACATAAATAGGTTTGCGAAATAATGTATAATAAAAATAAAAATAATGTATTGGCTTAAAGTAAAAGTACAAATCTCCATAAGGATCAGAGGCACAAGAAGACAAAATCCGACCTTTCGAATGTTAAGATGGAGCTGGCCTCTTCTGAAGATAGTCTGTGATAGTCGCCAATCATCATCACAACTTTATTACCAGTAAATGTAATGATCTAATGATATAATAAGTAGTGAAAAATATATACGTAATATGTAGAAAATATACATATATATTATACATAATGTAGATACTTATTAAATAAGTCTCTAACTACATCCCGATGTTTCTAACCCTTACCATCGAATACCCAAATTCTTATGTGTTTTAATAGTGCGCTTAATGTAATAACCCCTATAATGCAACTAAGTATATATATCGCTATTTACTTGCATCTGCCTGCGACTTCGTCCGCGTGTAACTTTTTTATATTGTCGTTTCACACAAACTTTCACCCACTTAGGGGATGATTTCCGGGATAAAAATCTACCTTATTTTCTTCCCCAGGAATGAAATACCAAATTTCATCAAAATCGGTTCAGCGGTTTAGGCGTGAAGAGGTAACCGACAGACAGACAGACGGACAATTTTAGTATGGATATGGATGTCATCCTCCCAGCGTTTCTTCCGCTAGTGCTCAAATGAGCCCAGGGTCCGCTTTGGCACCTAATCCCATAATTTGGTTATATATATATATATATATATATATATATATATATATATATATATATATATATATATATAGCTTGGGTCCGCGACTCCGTCCGAGTCAAACTCGTTTATATCTTAGCTCCATACAAACTTTCACCCCCTTAGGCGACTCAAACTATCACTGTACCAAATTTCATCTAAATCGGTTCAGTGGTTAGACAGACAGACAGATAGATAGACAGAGAGACAGACAGACAGACACTTTCGCATTTATAATATTAGTATGGATATATGTATATATTTATGTGGCCCGTGTGGTTTCAAAATGAAAGTGCGTAACCTAACTAATACATCGGTTTGCAACCTTCTAAGTGATATATTAATTTCTTCATATTCATATCATTAAATTGCCTGTTTATCGTAATTAAGAAGCGTGGCGAAGCTGTGATAATAAGTGTTGCCGACTCCACCATCGATGTGCGAGGACGCTGAGGGAAACGAGAATGCGTAGCAAAGCTTAACAATAAATTACATCCGTTATATGAATATCATCCCTTCTTTATGTACCATAGGGGGTAGGTACTGTACATTCTAGTTTTTCCGGATTTAATTCTATCGTTTTGTCAGTGTCATTGAATTAAGTACGTACTATAAACCCATGCCGAATTACAGCTTTCTAGTAGTAAGGGTCCCGAGCTAGTCCGCAGACGGACAGACGGATAGACGCACATGGTGAAGCTATAAGGATTCCTTGTTGACTATGGAACCCTAAAAAAAGACTTAATTTTCGTACATCGCCAAGCCACATACCCATATTAACATTTACACATTTCCTTTCCACTTCACCATAGAAACTGCTCACAGTGTCTGCGTCCTAGGATTCTGAAAAAAAATTTGATATGAAGGAACATTCAAAGGCTTGTAACTTGTGCTACAACTCTTTTTGACTTATTTTATTAGAAAAAGTCAATGTCAATGCTCACCCACAAATATATTTTAGAATAGAATACTTTATTGCTCTCATGTAGACATATATTACATCAGGTCTTAAATATCTTACAACATGACACCCTGTAAGGGTATTGCAAATCATTTGTCTTAAACATAGGTACACATAAATTTTGACACCGCGATGTGTAGTAAGTAACTAAGCGTAGGTAGAGATCTATAATCAGCTCGGCGAACCTTGATCCCTATGACACTGACAGTTATTCCCACGACACAATCTTGTAGTAGCGTCACCGTTATATTATAATCGAATTGGCGGTGTCTAAAAATGATATTTATTAATTTTAGGCAGATATATGCAATTACAATAATATCCCGTTGGAATTATAATAATTATTAACACTTACAAGAAATTATCTCAATCAGACTTTACGTTGACGTCCTGCAAAAGTTACTCCGTTTGGAAGATATCGACTAGTGCGGAAAAGTATCGATAAACAAATATCGAAAATGGAAACGAGTGTACAAAATACATCAATAGAGTACCTACGCTCTTAGTGTCAGATTTATAATCATTTAAGTTGTTTGCGATAATAAAATAAAGGAGATTTAACAAATTTATTGTATATACCTACTCAAATAAAACAAAAGCGGTTTATTAATGATTTTTTAATATACATTAATTAATCTGAATCTGACAATGATGTCACTGATTGCGTCTCAGACTCGGAATCCGAACTGCAGCTGCTTTCTCCTATGTTTATTAAAAACGGCTGGTCTACTATATTGTCGTATCGCACGTCTCGATTCCAATCATCTAAGCATAGTTTTTTCGTCTTTTCAACCACTTTCCTCCAATTGTCCGGAGTCACTTGACTACATGCCTCTTGTAGCAACGTAAGCATTTTATTAGCTGTGAATGGCGGAGTGGTGTTAAGCCTGGCTGCACAACCTGAAACAATAATGGTTTAGATTAAAAATGATGCAAAGTCAAAGAGCGAGATCGGGGTAAGTACATTATAAGTACATAATTTTGTACGTTAAAAGTGTGTAATTGATATAAGCACATGGATAAAAATAAAAATGCAATTTGCTAGTGAAATAAAATAGCTTTAAATAGTACTAGCCGACTAGACAGTCACCAGTGACCTAAATAAAAACATGTTAAAATAAATACAAATCAACCCACCTTTGATCTGCGCCCATATCATTTCGATTGCATTATATTGGCAGTGGTAGGGCGGTAGCCGAATCACGGTGTGCCCTTTTGATTTTGCCATCTCATCCAAGAAATATTTCTTCTTTGTTTGCTGTTTATGAAGGTTCAACAATCTAACTAATTCCTTTTTCAGCATTTGAGTATTAGCTGCCACACCATTGTTTTGCAGCCACTCTATTATTTCGCCTTTATTGTTGTTCGCGGTAGGCGCTTTATTAATTTGCACAGAGTGGTATGGGGCGTTGTCCATTAAAATGTAGTGGGGCTCGTTTAAATTGTCTAATAGTTTTGTGAACCATTTCTTGAAATTCTCAAAATTCATCTCTTCGTGATAATCAGTTGTTTTCACGGATTTGAAGGCCCACAAGCAGTTAGGTACAAAACCTTTGGCTGTGCCAGCGTGGCAGATAATCAAACGCTGGCCCTTGCCTTCTGGTGCTTTGGTACAGGATTTCTCTGTGTCGTCTGTCCATGTTTTGGAGACTGAGTGATTGGCGTTGAGCCACGTTTCGTCCAGATAAACCACCTTGTCCCAGTTCTCGATGTTTTTTATTTGTCGTAGAAAATCACACCTCATCAATCCAATGTCTTTCCGCTCCATTATCACTTTTCTTTTGTCACACTTCCCATAACGAAATCCACATTTTTTTATAACCTGTCTGAGAGAAGTGAATCCACCTTTAAATAAATCAGCCGATTTCAGCGACGCTAATAATTTTGTGCAAGTCGGCAGTTCACCTCGAAAATAATAGCCGTAAATATGGTTTCGTATCGCTGCCATGTCGAAATCATCGGGGTTAGTTACGGGTCGTGCCCTATTATGTTTTTTCTTCTTTGGAGTTGATAGTTTGTTCTCCTCCATCGACGATTCGCCGAACTTCTCCTTTGTAATTCGGGAAACGGTAGCTTTGCCAATTCCCAAAGCATCAGCAACACGGTCGCGTACGTTGTCAAGTGGCAACAAAGGTCCGCCATTTTGTTGTTCGCGAGCAAAATAGTCACGCAAGCGTACAACAAACTCCCGCGTTTCACTGTTGAGTACAGTTTTTCTCAGTCTTTTCGGCATTTTGAAACACCAACAAAAACAAAACAGCAACAATAACAAAAACAGAAAACAACAATAGTAACAAACAAAGGATTCCGATGACACAACAAAACACGTGGCGCATACAAGGCGTTAGCACTCGTACTGGCGTAGCGAACTGACAGTACTAGCGTAGTGACAGATCAGATAGTGTTGCTATAACTAAAATTTTAATTCACATTAAAATTATACAGTCCGACCATGTTACCTCTGCATCGGAATATTGGCAACCCCATATACAAATACACGGATACTTGTAAATATAACAAGCATTATAATTATAGTAATGTAGATTATATTTTAAAAACATGTTTATCGATGTGGCTGAATGCAAGTCACGCCATTGCCTATAAAAAGTTGCGATATATCGACACGACCCGTCACTAGTATGAACTGTCATAGGGATCAAGGTTCGCCGAGCTGATTATAGTTTCGTGATGGGTGACCGGCGGGGTGAGCCGCATTAGCGCGTGGCGAATACCAGCCTTGCCCCTCTATTCTGTAACTTTATTAAGCTCACCTCAACGCTCATCAACAAATATAACTTGACACCGTGATGCGTAGTAACCAAGCGTAGGTAGAGGTCTAGTTTCGTGACGGGTGACCGGCGGGGTAAGCCGCTTTAGCGCGTAGTGGATAACAGCCCTGGAGTGTAACAGGCGCGTTGCCGACCCTTTAGAACCGGGACAACCTCGGCAAGGAGCTTAATCACATACCTACATGTAAATCTGTAATATCTTATTACCAATAAATTATGTCTATGTCTAAACACACGCACAATAGACGTAGATACGTTAATGTTCAATGATATTGTGAATTCCCTAATAAGCTGTGTAGCTAATGGTCGCCCGTCTAGGCGACTTTCTCCACTGGAGACTGAGCAAAAGTCGTATCATGCGATCTACAATAAATTATGGAGTACTGCGTTTTTGTGTTCGACATAAGTATTTGCCACTAACTATTTATGCATCCAGGAACACCGCTTTTCTTGTAATCGTAAATCGTAATTTTTTCCAAGTCACCGGGAAAATTTGTTGAAATTTGACATCTGTTCTGTCAAAGTGTTGAAACTTGAATGTTGCCCATATGACTGCTTAAAAATATGCTTCCTAAATGCTAAATAAGTAGTAAACAAATGTATGATGTAAGCCATAACGCCATTTTTATTCTGGTTTTACTTAATTATAATAAATAAAAAATATTAAAACTGACTATTTACTTTAAAAAATATTGGTAAATACTACCATTTGGAAAACTATAACTAATAGCTGGTAAGGCTGGTAATACCTGTCACTTTGTGAACATTATTATAATTACAGTGCCATCTCACGTATTTCGAATTGACTACGGAGCGACAGAACCAACAAAAGGCCGTAGAACGCTATCTACTGCGATGTTCCATACACCGAAGAAGTAATACGGCCAAATCGAAAATCCCCCATTTCCATGCACCTGTTAGGAACGCAGTGTGCTTCTTAAATTATATATCGGAAAAACCAGCCCGTTTTTGTTTGTTGAACTTTGTTGCCCGTTCCTTAGTATGGAGATTGTGTACCCTGGTCATAGCGAATACATGGCGAATACGTATTATCTCTTCTCTATATAGTTTGTGTAGCGAATGCGAATGTTTCTATCTCATTTCATTCAGTTCAATAAATGGGTTCGTTTGTTTGTAAAACAACGTTTTATTCGCGTGACATAGTTTTAGTTTTATTTTGTTGCTCAATAGAAAAGAACTGCAAAAATGACAAATGAAAATCCGTAGAAATTTACCAGTTTGTCTACTTTTTATTGCACCTACCTTTAATTCATAATTATACAGCTAAAGCTGTTCTGATAAAGATGCTGCAAGGTGTAAGTTAAAATAAGTTAATTCATAGAATTATTTTATTACTGTAATCAAAATCATGCGTTATTCAGTGTTGTAATCAATCTTCTTATTTCTAGGAATTTTGGTCTCTGATGTGCAGAGGTCGTAAGAAGAAGATAATAACTTTAATAATTATGTTGATTTTTTTGATAAACGCAATGCTTTACGTCAGTTTGGAATTATACAATACAATAAGAAGAAACCGCGAAGGCTGGAGCAAAAGGTATATTTATCTTCTTTTATTGGCTGCTTTATATATGTTAGTCTGTTATGTATGTTAGTCTGTAAGGCATTTGTAAAATAGGGCCTTGTTGCCTGACTCAAATAATTAAATAAATAAATATACTAAGTAATTCATATTTGCATGTGAATTGTTTGTTGTAGTTGGCAAAATGAAGAGTCAAACACGGAGAAGAGTGGCATGAGAGTGATTGTTGGGCATTACATTGGAGGATTTGGTAAAGGCAACCTATCTAATGGTGAGTATTTACTGCACCTTGTTACTAAATAGTGATGTTGGTATTGTTGTAAATCAGGCATTTTGTAGAATTAAATTGAATCAATTTGTAATACACTTTTACCTCAAAAGGAAAAAACGGAACCCTTATAGGATCGCTTTGTTGTCTGTCCGTCTGTCCAGACCCCTTTTCTCAGGAACGCGCAGAGGTATCAAGCTAAAATTTATACCGAATACTCAGTTCTACTGTCCCTTGGAGCTGTGAAAAAATCAAACTTCTAAGCCAACACAATCAAAAGATACAGCCGTTTACGCCGCAAATTTTTGAAACTCCCAAGGGAATCAAAACCTACAGGGTACTTCCCATGTACTCAGAATCTTGAAATTTGGAACGAAGCAACGTCTTATAGCACAGATAAGAAATATTGCGAAAACCGTAAATTTTTGTACGGAACCCTCGGTGCGCGAGTCCGACTCGCACTTGGCCGGTTTTTTTAAATGTAATTTTTAGTACAACTTTTTTTATGTTTTTTTTTATACAGTCATCAGTTACTGGTTGCGAGGGAAATGAGCCTTGGGGGTTTTATCTTATGTATTTAAGAAAATTCTACTACACATCATCTTATGTGTATAAGTATGCTTAATCAGATGCAAAAGCAAATGTCTGAAAAAAAATGGGTAGCAAATTGACCAATATAATAGAATTTATTCCAGTTTTCCCCTTACTATTTTCGTATTTAACCTCAGATATTTCCTTTAGGTTGTAGGTTGGTATCCTATTGTACTCAATAAGTTTAATTTCCCTAATGTATTGTTTGTTCGGTCCGGCTTGCAAAGTTTTTGGTTCTTTTTAAATATGTATCATATAGAACTGCATTCAATTAGGTTTGTGTTATGGTTATGAGAATTGTGAACATTTCATAGTTTCAGAGTAAAACTGCTTTAGCGAAATTTGGCCATACAATACTGTTGCGAAATAAAATTTAGCAATTGCCATAGTTAACCGTAGTACGTCATAGATAGGTAGGGAGGTGGTAGCTAACCTAGCCATAGTGAAATGCTCTACAAATGTAATTTTTATTTCCATCCAATATGCTTAGTGGGGTATATGACTCGATGCCTATTTTGATATAATCTGAATATAATGAACAATGCCACTTTGGCATTGTTCAAATATTCACTGTAGCCTGTTGCTCACGTACCCTTGACTGATTAAATCTAAGGTCATGGGTAGGATTCTATTTATGCTAATTCATGATAATTGGACAACAATTAGGTGTGTCATTTATTTAATTAGAGTTTATTGCTTAGACACCTCATTCCATATTTCATACAAACTTTACGATAAGTATAAGGCACGCCCATGCGTTTTTCATATAAAAGTTAGACTATTAAAACTGAGAAAAAACAGTAACTTACTTTTACTTACTTTAAAAAAAATATAGGAAAAATTCAATTGATGGCTTTATTGTAAAGACATCTTTTTCTAGCCTTCATTTTTCTAATGTAAATATTCTAAATAGTTACATCAAATCTTTCTAGATGTTTAATCATCATCATCATCATCATTTCAGCCTGTTAACGTCCACTGCTGAACATAGGCCTCTCCAATCGAGATGATGTTTAATATACCTATAGAAATTAAAATTTCACGTCATTGTGTATTTGCAATTGTTAAATAATGGTTTATTTTATTTCTAAGTTATTAGCTGCCACCCTAATAAATAAAAAACGAATCATACAATCATGATTAAATAGTTCATTTTTGTTTCACTTCTGAACAATAGTGATGAGTAGACCGATTAGAAATTGGTTGAATTAAGAACAAAGGATACTTTCTCTCTTAATCTCACCATTAATATGTTAATTCTTTATTTTTGTTGTTTCCAGATATAATAAATAGTAACAAGTATGCACCAGTCAGAGGTGCGGGAGAAGGTGGCAGGCCAGTGCAGCTGGCTCAGCGAGAACTGATAACGGCTAGGGAGTTGTACCAACTGCACTCCTATAATATACTTGTCAGCGACAAGATATCCATCAACAGGAGTTTGCCGGACATGAGGAGTGACAGGTAATGAACACTTTCAGTGCTAGAAAACATAAAACATACGGTTTTTCGCATGCTTAATATCGGCTACGAGCGTAGTGCTACGAAATCATTGGCGGTGAATGTTTTAATATAAAATATCAGGTAGTTTGATAGGATTTATCTGGTTTGTATGTTTTAGAAGTTTTTTTTAGGGTTCCGTACCTCGGAAGGCAGAAACCGGCCAAGTGCAAGTCGGACTCGCGCACGATACGTACCATTATCTATAAAACGACAAAAAAGTCACGTTTGTTGTATGGGACCCTCTTAAATATATATTTTAATCTGTTTTTTAATATTTGTTGTTATAGCGGCAACAGAAATACACCATTTGTGAAAATTTCAACTGTCTAACTATCACGGTTCATGAGATACAGCCTGGTGACAAACGGACAGACGGACGGACGGACAGCGGAGTCTTAGTAATAGGGTCCCGTTTTACCCTTTGGGTGCAGAACCCTAAAAACAGAACCCTTAGAGGTATCGAGTTGAAATTAAAACCATATACTTAAGTGTGTAGTCTCTTCAAGCTGTAAAAATCTAACTTCTAAGTGCACGTTAAAAAAAGGATACGGCCGTTTATGCCGAAAATAACGTATATTTCGACACTCTCAGCACATACACAATCAAAATATATGGGGTACTTTCTGTTGACCTAGAACTATGAAATTTGGCAAACTAATATCATCTTATACTACAAGTACATCAAACAAAACAAAAAAACATTACATTTGTAATTTTGTATGGAACCCTCGGTGGGCGAGTCCGAATCGCACTTGTCCGGTTTTTTATTGTAATGGGCTAATGTACATTGCTTGCTTAATTTGGTCCATTTCCAACTGCGTGTAGGTAAGTCTTACTTTATTTTATACGCCTAATGTTTATTAAGTACTAGCTTCCGCTCGCGACTTCGTCTGCGTGAACCCGAAAAAGACTATCCTAATCCAGGCTGTATACTATCTACGTGTAAAATTTCATCCAAATAGGTTGAGCCGTTTAAGCGTGTTTGTGTAACAAACATCTAAACATCCAAACTTTCGCATTTATAATATTATATATAGTAGGAAGTTGAATAAAAGATATGATCTCATGCTTTTGCAAGACTACCCAATTTTCCTATATTGCTATATGCTCTTTCTTCCGCCCCGTAAATAAATGAAAACAAAAATGGAGAAGTAAAAAAAAAGCAAAAGTAATATAGATTCAACAAACTCACCATGGGTCTGCTTAAACTCTTCGCCTCAATGAAACAGTTTCCGTATCGAAAACCTTACGGGTGTGCTCGCTGTTACTCACGCGTAGGAAATAATTCATACTCTCTTTGAAAAAGTAACACTAGATATTGTTTTACTTATAAAAGACGCACTATCCTACACTGCTTCCATATGATATGAACCGCTTCCTGTACTGGCTGTACGGATTTGAATACCGCCTCCCCTTCCAAAGCGAGCAGAAAACCTTTTTTTTCTGTTATCGACTCGACCAATATTACGAGTATTGACCTATCCACTCTGCCCTCTTTTTTCGTTTCATTCCCACACGTGTTTCGAACCCCGAAACTTCCCAGAAACCACTTGTAGTTAAATATTTGTTTTTTATTGTTCGTCTTGGTATGATTGCTCTAAACCTCTTGAAAATAATCTTGACGGGCAAGTTGTATTCCCACGCAGCGCAGACGCATTTTTCTTGTACGTAATTCGTATCAAAGACGATAAGTGTATGTAATTGATAAGGAAATAACTAAAATAATTATGTTTATTCGTGACGTATACAAAAATACAAAAGAATGCTTTTTGTTACTTAAAAAGCAGTAAAACTAAGAAGTACTTGAAATCCAAATTCAACTGAGTATTTAAAATCTCCACTCTGCTATAATTATATCAAGTTACTTTGACGCTGGTCTTCCGTGGATTCTTACCCTTCCAAGAGAGTGCTCCAATATGCGACAAACATAATTTTAGGGACATAAACTACTTATATGATATTTCCGCATATAACATTCGCTTTTGTTTCTGTTTGTCCTATGAAGGTTAGGTAAGGTTAGTGCCGAACTGCCGATGCTGATGCCGATGTAGTGACCATTGGCGGCGCGTTAAAATTTTCGGTGGGCAATCCGGAACAAAAACAGTTCTAGAGTATATAATTTTAGGTGTGCCTAAAAATAAATTTTGGCAAGCCGATGGGAATCGGCTTGTATAGGCGCTCCGCCACTGGTAGCAACATGCATTGCACTCAAAACGTTACCCAATCACTCTTATTCACATCCAACGCAAAATCTAACCCACGCAACCTCTTAACATAATCCGTTGTTTTATCCAAAAATTATCCTTACCTCCCACAAAATACAACACTCTTTAAAAATCCACACATGAGATAAAGATCATGCAAAGAAGGCATTCGATGTACATCTAAAGCGGCTGACAAAGGCTTACATAATTTGTTTCAGTTGCAAGAGCGTGGAATTCAACCTAGATAACCTGCCGACGGCGACCGTGATCATCGTGTTCCATAATGAGGCGTGGTCGACACTCATGCGCACAGTAATGTCGGTCATCATGAGGTCGCCTTCGCAGCTTTTGAGACAGGTGATTTGATGTTTTATTCTCAGGCAAAATTTGAACGTAGTTTTCATAACAGTTTCCTAAAAAAAATGTATTTAAAATCTGATGAGGCTGGAGGTAGGGCACAGCGAAATGTCATCCCGCTCGAATTTGGAGCAGCCCAACTGGGGAAGTACCCTTGCAGAATTCCACAGCCATAATAACACTACTACTTGCTCTGCAGTAGTGTTGTGTTCCTGGAGGTGAGCAAGGTCGCCAGAGCTCCCGAGGATGCGTTGTGTTGAGAGCGAGGGAATTTGTTCCTTCAGCTGTCAACACCGGGAATCCTCAAACAATATCGAGGGTCGGCAACACCCATGTTACTCCTTCGGAGTGGCATGCGTCTTTAGGCTGCGGTGTCCGCTTACCATCAGGCGGGCTGTACGCTTGTTTGCCACCGTCGTTGTATAAAGAAATTGATGCTTTTCTACAGCCTGCCTGATGGTACTCTCACCACCATGAATACAACACCACATACCCGTAAAGCAAGTAGTGGTGTTATTATGGCTGTTTTCTGTAAGGCTGCTAAAAATATGAGCGAGATGCCATTCCGCTGTGCCCTACCTCTGAAACCTACCTCTTTCTACCTGTGTCGTGGGGACCGGACACCATATGCTATTTATTTATGTATTTTATATGACAATTCCATTTTTTAATTTTATATCACAAAAATGCAGCTATCACAAGAATTTTGGTCAGTAACCTAATTTACGCATACGCATCTTTAGGTGACAGTTACGTATTTGCGTCGTTTGCCGTGGAGACCTTGGGTCCATGGGGACCGGGGGCATTAAAATTATTGAACCAAATTTCGGAAATGCTCGTCCGCTCCACTGGTGACCATAGGGCTGGCTCTTTCCTCGCTCAACGCATTGGCATTGCCATTCAGCGAGGTAATTCAGCCAGCTTATGGGCAACCTACCAAGTGGTATTGATTTTGGGGATATATGTAAATAAAGTGTAAATACCCCATAGGTTAAGTTAGTTTTAGTCATTTTAGATGCACTTTAGTAGTTTTATTGTGGTTGTACCATATCTTGTATTTATATTCTGTATTAATAAATGATATCTTATAGTAGCTACGACCTAATTTAGTAAATGTACATAGTTGTAATCAAGAGCCTAATAGGCCTGTGAATGGAATATCAGCTCTAAGGCAGCTAGTTTAGAGCTGATATTCTATTGCACGGCGTGTTATAGTATAGGTGTTACGCAACATTTCAGATTATCTTAGTAGACGATGCCAGCGAGAGGAGGTACCTCGGTAAAGAACTCGACGACGCGATAGCCAATTTGGCTAAAGTAGAGATTCTACGTATGACGGAACGCAAGGGTTTGGTCGGGGCTCGATTGTTGGGTGCTCGCAAGTCCTCGGGAGATGTGTTGGTTTTCTTGGACGCTCATTGCGAGGTAAGAATTATCCCATCTAAAACTAAAAGTAATGCTACCTGAATGGCCAATAGGGGTGTAGACCCGAAAATTATTATTACTCCAAAACAAAGAAGGCAAAAAATATGCCTAGTGACTAAAGTCCCATTCAGATATCTCGAAGAATTACGAAGCTACAGCCGTTTTAATATTGCTTGTTAGGAGAGAATACGCAAACAGTGTGTGACGTCACGTTACGCGCGGCTGTCGGGGGGCCGCGTCGACGGCGGCGCCGAACACGACGGGGCGCGGCACGTTGCCGTCATTTAGTGACGTCACAATTTTCCAGCATCATCGTTTCATATGAAGTTGAATTTTGCGAGAAAGGGTCAGAATATACCCGGTCTTAAAACTTTGGACACCTATAACTTCGTGATTCCTTTTGCGTTCATTTTATTTTCATTAGACTACATTTTTGATCCTTTTTCGAGAAAATATGACTTTTTGGTTATTTTATTTATTGTCTTCATACACTCTTATTGCTGAAATTCAAATCAATGTAATTATTAGTGGATTTTACTTCTACCTTATACTCGAAATTAGTCGGCACAATTAGCCAACAGACCTCGTGATATTGTAACATCTTGTATATAAAAATAGTGTCTTTGAAATGGTCGTCATCGTAAACACGATTTGCTAACGAATTCCAGGTGACACAAGGATGGCTAGAACCTCTATTGGAGCGGGCGGGAGGCGACGATGTCTTCATATGCCCCCACATAGACTTACTATCTGAGGACACGCTAGCGTACACGAAGAGCATCGACGCGCACTGGGGCGCTTTCAGCTGGAACCTTTTCTTCCGCTGGCTCAACCCCAGCGCCGAAGTCATGGCCCAGAAAGCAGAGAACCCTTCCAAACCTTACCCGACACCCGCCATGGCTGGCGGACTGTTCGCTGTGAGGAAAAGTTTGTTCTGGCGACTGGGAGGATACGATGAAGGTATGCTTATTTGGGGAGCTGAAAACTTAGAGCTGTCTTGGCGAGCGTGGCAGTGCGGAGCACGAGTTGAGATCACGCCATGCTCCCGCGTCGGACACATATTCAGACGACACAGCCCTTATAAGTATCCTGGAGGCGTTAGCAAGGTATTAAATATTAACTTAGCTCGCGCGGCTACCGTCTGGATGGACGAGTGGGCAGATTTCTTCTTCAAATTCAATCCGAACATTGGTGCGATACGCGATCAACAAGAGGTTTATTCTAGGGTAGAGTTGCGGAAGAATTTGAAGTGTAAAAGCTTCAAATGGTATTTAGATAACGTGTGGCCTCAGCATTTCTTTCCTAGCGAAGAGAGGTGGTTCGGAAAGATCAGGAGCGACCTGGGTCCTTGCCTGGCCGTGCCGGAGCAGACGACAGGGCTTGCGGTTCCTGCAAAGGGGGTACACTGTGGAGTGGATAATAGGAATTGGGATAATATGGTGGTTTATACCCCAGAGGGTAAGATCATGGGTGATGAGAATTTGTGCTTAGAGCGGACTGAAGGTCGCGCTATGTGGAAGGCTTGTAGGGACACTCCGAAGCAGGTTTGGGAGCAGAAGGGACCTAGGTTAAAAACAAAGGATGGCCTGTGTCTATCGCTAGCGTTGATCGAGAAGCAATCGGACGGCTTCAGCGACATTATATCGACCAAAAAGTGTCGCGATAAAATGCGTGATGCCGCGACCACGCAACAAATCTGGCATTTCGAACGAGTGCCTTGGCGGTAATTGTGATATTTAGCGTACTTAAATGAAACTATGAAGTACAATATTCTCTCGAATATTCTTGTCATTAAAGAATCTCTTTTTTATTGTTCATTTTGTCTTTTCGTTCTTTTATCTCAATTCTATGATAATGTTCTATTACAAAGCGAAACAATGCACAAATATTTTAGATGTGGTACTAAATTGGTAGTAAGTGTAACATTCCATCTTATAAATCTAGTGTCAGAAATCAAATATATTTAGTATATTGTTATTTCTTATGTTATAAATTTATATAATTTTTAGCTAGTTCTTTGAAGTTCATTGTATGTGTGTAGTATTGTGATTTTTACTTCACGTAGTACCTGTATATGTGTAAATTAGCTAGAAAAATGTGTAAGTCTTACAATTTAAAGTCGTGTTCTCATATAGATCCAATTTTTATTTAGAATTATAATATTAGTATGGATAGATATGCATCACTTAATAATTCAACATGCATTATTATTAGATTTCATTCATATCAAAAGATTACTGTGCTATCTAATATAAATCATATTTTTCATCGTACATGAGTGTACTTGACAGGGTACTTTTCTTCCAGCTATATAATAATATTTTTTAAGTACTCCACTAATGTTGTAAGATATTTTCGAGTTGTAAAGTTTTCATGTAACTTTTGACACTACTCACTGAGCTTATTAAAACTTATTCAAGAATGACAGAGTGTATGTGGGAGGTGTGGGTGGGTAAGTTGGAAGAGGAAGACTCCAGCGAACATTTTCAGACCAAATCAAAGAGAGTTATCAAGAATATGAAATCAGGAGTAACCAAGGGTGCAACGAATGAATGAAGAATGCACACGATTTTTTTAAACTCATTCACTGCTAAGCTACGCTCTGACGCATATGTGTCGTGATTAGCGCTGAATGGATTCAGTGCTGACATCGGGCGTTTTTGTTAAGGTGCAAACGAATTAGAACCGCCTCGGGTTAAGGTACACACGGCTCACCTATTTTACTCGAATTCGTACGCGCTCACGCGCTGTGCGCGAGCAGCCCGCGACCTGCGCGTCTTTTGACAGTGCTCAAAGGCGTCTCAGTGTAATTTGCTTCGTGTAATTTGTAAGTGTATCTGACCGTGCCGCGGACGGAACTTGTTTAATGCGCAAGGCGCCTACGTATTTGAGCAAGTGGTTGAGCCATGCGTGTTAACCGTTTGTTAGTAAATTTGGAACAAAAATTTGTACACACCTTTAACCTTTTCACAGCCACATTCGGCTTAAAGTTAGTGCCTAAAAGTCGTGCTATTGATGCCTCGACGGCCACGGACGACGATATCTTCATACTCGCCCGTAACTTCTAATTTATCACTGGCGTCAGGAAGGCAGCGTTTTGTTTTGCACTCTGGCTGTCAAAAGGTTAAACGGCCGGCTGAGACAAAACGACGATACAGATCATGTGCAAAGATCATAATTAGCCGACAGTCAGTTTTTTAAAACGTCGTGTGCATAGGTTCTGAACTGAGGAGTGTGAATGAAGACGCATTGAATACGAATGAAGCGAAATATATATGCAAGGAGGTGACCAGAGGCACTATAAGGCTGCTATTTCAACAGTGTTAAACTAATATATGTTTCCATACAAGTAAGTAGTTTAGCTATGCTGGTTTTACGAGTCATTACTCTGGTGGAAAATTACCTAAAACAACAATGTAACCCCAAGTAGTTGAGCTTGGCCCGTTAAGCCGGATTTATACTTATCTGACGTGATGCTCTCTGCGTCAGAGCGGCAGAAATGAATGTGAATGAATGTAACCGTAATAAATGCACGAAACCGATATCGTTGTTGCATTACGACACGTCAGCGGCGAGATAGACTGTCCATCTCTTTCTAAGCGTTCTAGTTAGAAAGAGAGCGGCACAGCTTGCGGGCCGTCCTGTGGAAGCCGCGCTGCACGGCTAACACAAGATGGCGCGCGAGCTCTCTCGATTTTTCTCGCACTATCCGTCGGTCTCTTATTAGAAAATTTAGAAAGAGAGGTATGTATAGTGCGAGAAAAATCGAGAGAGCTCGCGCGCCGCTTGTGATAGCCGTGCTGGTAAGATAAATATTAATCCGGCTTTAGTATCATCTGGCTGGATCATTAGGAATTGACTGTAAAGAGCAGTCTAGTACAATGGGCAATATTTATCGTTAGCTTGTAACATTTTTGATAAAAACATATATTGCTTTTTTCACTAGTACCTATGAACACATGAACAACGTGTGAATATAATAACAGAAAACCCCAGAGTTTCTGATGTTGAGTATTCGAAATAAGTCCCAATAGGTTTTATTAGGTTATAATACATTTAGAATGGAGTCGGTGGAAACAAGGGTAAACAAAACTATTTTCAGGTTTTCTGTTAATTCATTTACACGTTGTAAACTTTACATACCGCCATTACAAATTATTAGTAAGTACATAATTAAACGAATAATTGCATTTATTTTAAGAATACTCAATGCCATAGGCCAGTTGTATTACTTATACGTTGACTATAATTATTAGAAGTTTATTGGTAATGTCATTCGCAGCTATATGTCTAGTCGATTAAGGTAGAGTTTGCAATAACGTTGTAGTGTTGCTTAAGTGTATGTAGACTTACAAATGTTATGTAAAAGAAGAAGGCAAAATATGAAGTTTATGTAATCTATACTCGAATTTTATAACATATCACTAATTATTTAACATAGGAAAATAATGTTATTTTTACACGTATTCGTAAACAAATTATTAGATTGATTGTATTGTCAGCTGCAAAAATATACACACAAAACATTAACGGAAATTTTACACTCTATCGTGGGGCAACACTGGTGGCCGAATTAACGCACATGAAGTATAATGTTGCCGCGTAATTGTATCTAGATGGTTCAGCATTTGTTAGCCAGAAGAGCATTGAAAATATCTAAGTTTCTGAGTAAGATTGAAGCGTAGTTATTTTTGCATATTAGCATACTTCATTGCAATAATCATCAAAAAATATAGATTTAGTTGTTCATGAATCCATTTTACAATTGTGTTTCAGTAACAGTAGGCAATAGATGGTTGTGTGATTTATTATAACAGTGATATTTTTTTTATATTAAAAAAAGGTAAACATATAATGGTAAGATATAAAAAAATACAAGAAACTTGTATAATTTGTAACTATGCATTTTATTTATAAATCCCATTTATACAAAATAAATTTAACAAAATTAAATTGATAAGATAAAGTATAAACTAACCCAATAAAAAGTACACAAAACACGTGGCAAATAATATATACAGGCTGAAACTTTGTATTTTAGGTGCAGAATTACAATTATTTCTGTTACACGTAAAACAGCGCGCGTCACTATGACCTCTCGCTCGCTCCACAGCTTTCAGAGCGAGACAGACTGAGTCCACCTGAACTTTAGGGATGCACCCGCGGATTGAGTCTACAGTGTTACCAACTGAAACAAAAAGAAAACGTTAATCCAGTCAGTACTAGTCGATTAAAGTTTCAGTTAATGGTCACAAATCACATTTGATATGACATGACAAGACAATGAGACATTAGGGTTTCCGATAGTTACGGGCATTGGAGCTGAAACTAAGTTATCAAAGTAAAGGACCCGATTCTACGTGCACATTGCTTAAATAGCCTAAAACTAAATTGTCTAATTCATAAACATGATTTAGGCGGCAGATTAAAAACGACATGTTTAGAATAGCATTTTGGCAGCTAAGGTAAGTTGAATAGACCGCCTAAAATAAGAAACATCAGATTCAAATTAGCGCTGTAATTTGATTATGACAGCTGCTCATAGAATAGCAAAGTTTTTTAGCTACACTTATATAAAATTTGGAAGTTTAGAGGCCACTGTAGAATCGGGTGCAATAACTCGAACCCCTGCGTGCCACATTTTTATTCTTTGAAAGTTTGCTCAGATAAATTATGAAGGCGTCTTTAGTAAGTGTAGTCCAGATGTTAAGCATCGCATTCTCATTCGGGGAAGGACCCCTGGGACCTCGAACTTAGTGGACTACTAAGTTCAAGGATCCCCATCTTTTTTTATGGCGTTCTGGTCAACTAAGTCGGCTCAAATTTGCGAATCCCCATCTCAATCGCTCGAATAACGCGAACCGAAGTCATTCGAACTGCACGGTGTTCGCGCTGCATATTTATAATGTACGGCCTAATAATTCGCGTCCACGTACCTTTCTCACTACTGTACTGTACTGTACTGTGTTTCTGTACTTTGGCACTCTTTGGGGGAGGCCTATGTCCAGCAGTGGACGTCTTTCGGCTGATGATGATGATGATGACGTACCTTTCTCAATACATCACTACATAGTATAAAACAAAGTCGCTTCCCGCTGTCTGTCCCTATGTATGCTTCGATCTTTAAAACTACGCAACGGATTTTGATGCGGTTTTTTTAATAGGTACCTAGAGTGATTCAAGAGGAAGGTTTATAATGTATGATATAGTACCCGTGCGAAGCCGGGGCGGGTTGTTAGTTTGTTAATATAAAGAAGCAGGGATATAGTGGACGTTGATTATTAGGCCCTACAGTATCGGGACCCGTTAGCGCTTACCATTATGCGCGTACTGTTGTTTGCCACCACCATCATAAACTTAAGAGCTGGGCTCTTGTCAGTGGAGTAATCGCCACTATGTTCTTCTCTCTGCCATTGTTTTAAGCTCTTGATACGACACTACATTAACTTGGTCCATAAACGCACGTCTTGGTCTTCCCCTGCCTGCCACCATCGTAATAAATTATGTATAAATCCAGAGAACTCACATGACTTATCATCAGGCGTCGCAACCATTTTCAAGCATCGGTACTCGATAGGCACCTTCGAATCGGTGGAGGGTGGCGGGTGTCCCAGGTTGTGTATCCACTCGGCGGTCACCCAGTTGGTCGGGTGGCATTCCACGGGCAACCCGGGTGACGCCGCGTCGTCGGGGTGACAGCCGAGGCAGCGCTGCTGGAAACAGCTTTCTGATGTCACTGTAAACGAATGATATTAAATTAGCACATCGGCAGAGGCGTCTCTAGCCCATGTACAAACATTACTCTAGCGCATCCTAGTAAGCGCGCGGTCAAAATGGAATGGTAGCGGGCGGCGCTCGGCGCCCCCTAGGACCGCTGCGCCCGTGTGCAACGCACACCCTGCACCATAGGTAAAGGCACCTCTGCATATCGGCTAACTAGCTTACTATAGCGGGTCTCCCAAGAATTAAATTGATTAGAGAGAGAGATGGGCACAACGGAATGTCATCGCGCTCATTTGAAGCAATTCAACTAGGGAAGTATTTTACATGAGACCGTAACCAACTATACTTAGTCTGCAGCCCTCCTATTCTGTAACTTGTTTTAAGCTCGGCTCAACGCTAACCCCCAAATATATCTTGAAACCGCGATGTAGTAACTAAGCGTAGGTAGAGGTCTAGTTTCGTGACAGGTGACCGGCGGGGTGAGCCGCATTTAGCGCCTAGCGAATAACAGCCCAGACTAAACTAATAAAACTATTCCAATTTGAGTAGTTTAAGCGGCTTATACTTAATCAACAAAAAAATAAAAATGAAAGTAACAATTGAACTTTGCTAATCGTATGTCTGAAACATAAGTACAAAGCCAATATTTTCTCAAATTAAAGAAAGGTGATATATCGGGGTAACATTATCTTGTCTGTCGCATTAGGCGAGAGGCGAGAGGTGGGCAGATCAACGAGGTGATGTCTTGGGACGCCGTCGCGAAATATATCATTATTTTAGTGAATTTGACTCCAGGTGTCTTTAAAGTGTCTTTTGAGTAACGTCGCCTGAGCTTCTTAGGATGCGCCGCGTTGAGTGAGATACCTGCATTTGTCTCTAGTTACCATCACAAGGAATCCTCCGATCAATAAATGGCGGCTAAGTGATTCCTCTGAAATCGCAAGCGGCCTTAGGCTTCGGTGTCGTTTACCATTACCATCAGGCGGGTCGTATGCTTAACTAGCACCGCCAAGTATAAAAAAATAACATTTAATATGCGAACCGGTATTAGTTGCTGTCGAATAGGCTACACAGCACTACACACACTATACAGTTGAAAATTCCCTCAATTATACCTACTTGAAATTATTTGAGTTGGCCGAATTGCATAAAGTAGTCCATTCAAAAAGCAACTGTAACGTCCAAGGTATAAGATTCCAATTACAGGTTTTTAAAGAGTCGGCCACATGAAGTAATCTCAACCAAGACACTTGTCCCACCGCTGGCGACGAGCGATAAACGAGTAGAACTAGAAACTACAAACGGGTGCCCGAGCGGCGAGAAGCGAGTGTGTAGTTTCGATAGTTGTCGCTCGGCTATAAGCGAGTGTTCGAGTGCGACGGGCTTAGAGCATTAAACCAACCGGAGTGGACATTGACAGGCGTTCCCCTCTGCCAAAGGTACGAGACCGCCGGTCATTCCCTTTATATAAAACTAGTTGCCGCGCGCGCCGTGCCATTCAGCGAATGACAGTGAACGCGGAATGTCGGGAGCTAAAAATGCCGAATTGCAACGTATACTCGTGTAAAAAGCGATCAGAAACATCTAGTCTACAAAAGGATAACGTTACTTTTCATCTGTAAGTAATATTACGTTTAAATATTATCAAATAATGCATTAAATTTACAAAAAACTAAAATATTTTGTCAATCTTATAGTGTTCCCACTTTATGGTACTAGATCTACTTTAGGGTAATTTTTAAAGTTGACTGTATAAATATTTAATTATAAGTTCTACTTTGCGTTCCTTATTATTAACACAATGTATCGAATCGACCAATGGTTCTAAACATATACAACGAGAAAAATAAAAGTTGGTTCTTAATGAATTAACGATGCATTACTGTTTGGAAATTCATTTATAATTTTATTTTCAACCAATATGTTTATTTAATGTTTTAAATAAACTATGTTGAGGTCGTTCTTTATTAATTATGAGGAATTTACGTTCGTCACTTATAGCGTAAATGGGCAATTTTAATTTGTTACTCTGGCATCACTGTACTAGGAAAGTTAGGGATGGGAAAGCACAAAAACAAATGTCGATATAAGCATTACGAGTATGTTATCCTTATAATTTATTTTTCAGATTCCCAAAAGATGCAATGATTCGTGATGTCTGGATCCGAGCTTGTGGAAATCATGTGTCATGGTCTCCTAAACGTACTAGCACTATTTGCTCCGAGCATTTTGAAACTACCTGTTTTACCATACAATCTAATAACAAGAGGAAATTAAATCAGGGTGCCATGCCAACTTTGAAATTAGCAAAGGTGAATCTTATAATGATATTTACTAGTTTATGCACTTGACTACGTTGAACTGATTACCTTGAAACCTTGTTTCGCTTTTTTTTAGAGGTAGGTAGCTTACCTAATGAAATTGAATTTACCTAGCCAAAATTGAATGTGGAAGCTTGCTGATAAAATGAGCTTTAACCCTTAGGCGCCTAACCCTCACTTTTGAAGTAACTTTATATACTTTTGTATTCACGATTTTTTAAAACACGTCTTCGAGAAATGCAGTTTATAAGAAGGAGTGATGGGAAAATCTTGATTTATTTTTGCAGGTTGAACTTCTTGAAGAATCAGGACCGTCTCCACCTAAGAGAAGAAAGGTTGAAACATTCGAAGATTCTCTACCATCAAAAACTCAAGAATCCAAAAGTACCAAAGATCAGCCTCATACGTCACAGTCAGAAGATCACAACCCACAGTTAAATGATTCACCAAGAAAAAAAAAGTTAAAAAATCTGCTACTGATAAAAAATAAACAAATAAAAAGACTTCAATCACAAAAAAGATACTTGAGGAAAAGAGTTGCTGGTTTGCAAGAAATATTAAATGACTTGTCAGAAAAATCGTTGATTGACAAACAAAATTGTCAACTTCTAGACAAAATTGGCGTCGAGGAAAAAGAGCTTCTAAACAGACAGCTACTTAAAAGCAAAACTGGAAATATTCCTAGAACCAAATATTCCCCTGAACTTAGATGTTTTGCTTTGTCTTTACATTTTTACTCACCGAAAGCATACAGATATGTGCGAAAGACTTTTGGAACGTGTTTACCAGCACCAAGGACGCTAACAAAATGGTATAGTTCTATCGACGGAAAACCAGGATTTACGAAGGAAGCATTATATGCGTTAAAACTAAGAGCTGAAAGTAACCCGGAAAAGAAAATTTATTGTACATTGGTGATCGATGAAATGAAAATAAAACAACTACCGGAAAATGTAGCAAGTACTCAAAGATATTACGGTTACGTGGACCATGGATTTGATTTAATATCTGATAATTCTGAAGAAGCAACTGACGCTCTAGTATTTTTACTAGTCGGAATAAATACTACTTGGAAGTTACCTATTGCGTACTTCTTAGTAAAGGGTGTAAAAGCTGAACTATTAGCACGACTTGTGACGCAAGCTTTTCACTTAGTTCATGAAACTGGTGTAGAAATCAAAGCGTTGACTTGTGACGGCACTAAAGCAAATCTTGGCATGGCTGAAGAGTTGGGCTGCTGTTTAGATGTAAACAATTTACAAACAACAATTCTGGACCCACGAACAGGACAACAATGTTTTTTCTTTTTAGACCCCTGCCATATGCTAAAACTGGTTCGTAATGCATTCGAGCACTTTAACTTCTTTGCTCAACCTACCTCAGGAAATAAAATTGAGTGGTCATATATTCAGAAATTACATGCATTACAGGAAAAAGAACTATTTTATATGGCAAATAAATTAAAAGCAAATCATATTTTCTTTAAAACCAAAATAATGAACGTTCGCCTTGCAGCCCAACTCTTCAGTACAAGTGTAGCTGATGCATTGATCTTTTGTGACAATATAATGAAATTGCCCATGTTTGAAAACGTCGGTGCAACAGCAGAATTTTTGAAATTAATCAACGATTTATTCGATATCCTTGATTCTAAAACTTGGGGCAACGGATTCAAACAAGCTATGAATATAAAAAACTATGAAGCTGCTTTTGCAAAATTAGATGAAGCCAAAGCAGTTCTGTTGAATTTGGAGACTGATGTTAAAAATCGTAAGAATGTAATCAATAGAGTCAATCTATTGAAATCGCTTCGTTACACAGGTTTTCTGGGATTCCTCGTATGTATCGAAAGTGCAAAACGCTTATTTGAAAACTTGGTTTTAGCTCCAAATACGCAACTAACATACCTACCCTTACACAAAATTAGCCAGGATCATATTGAGATTTTTTTTCTGTCGTCAGAAGCCACGGGGGTTATTCTGACAATCCATCTGCTCGTCAGTTTGAATCCATATATAAAAAGCTCTTGGTCCACACAGAGTTGATTCGAAACGAGAGGGGTACGAACTGTATCCCATTAGAAAAAATCTCAATACTGAACTGTACATCAGCAATCGAAAAAATCAATTCTACATCCCGACAAAAAGAAACAGAATCTTTTCTAACTGATAATCCCTCGGAAGAAAGTGACATAATCTCAGAAATAGAGATCGAAACTTACTTATCCCCTTTTGGAGAAAAGGTTGTGGAATACATAGCGGGCTACGTAGTATTTTCCATTATCAAAAGAATTAAATGCTCTACATGCGTAAAAGGTTTATGTGGGGAGCCTGATACCAAAAGTATAACATACCAAAAAAGTAGAGGGGGTTTAATGTACGCATCGAAGGAAGTTGTTGATTTATGTCGTCTTAGCGAAGTGGAAATCCGGAAGAACTTATCCGATGACAAAAAAGTTAGCCGCTCTTGTACGCCGCAGTGGGTTACAAATAAAGTGTTACAAAATTATGTTGGTAGACAACTTTTTCCAAATATCGAAAGTCATTACTTTGATAATGATTTTGTTGTGCACAATATTGAACTTGCGAAAACGGTCATACAAAAATATACCAACATTAGAATAAGTTACTTGTCTAAAAAAACTGACCCTAAGAAATGTATCAGGCACATATACACAAAACTTATTCATTTTAAGAATCAATAGTTTTTTTTTAAATCATTATTTAACATTCCACCCGCATGGAGTCGGATCTGACGTGCGAGCGTCCTTCCCGCTTACTATTTATCTATTTCATTTCATTATTTTAAATTATTGTATTTTGTAACACCAGGGGTAAGGTTTTTGTATAATTTTTTAGTTACTAACATATTATATTGATCCACGCTCTGTAATAAATGATTTTTATTTTATTATTTATAATGCATTGCCATGAACTAAACCAACTTGTAAAAATTAAACTAATATACTGATAATGTACTAATAATAATATACTAAAAAGCTACGGTAGCCCAGTGGTTCAGGCATGCGGCTGTCAAACGGCGGTCGTGGGTTCGAATCCCGGCTCGTACCAATGAGTTTTTCGGAACTTATGTACGGAATATGATTTCATATTTACCGTTAGCTTTTCGGTGAAGGAAAAACATCGTGAGGAAACCTGCATACATCTGCGAAGAAATTCAAAGGTATATGTGAAGTCCCCAATCCGCACTGGGCCAGCGTGGGGACTACTGCCCGTTCCCTCTCATACATGAGAGGAGACGTGTGCCCAGCAGTGGGACGTATATAGGCTGATTTATTATTATTATTATACTGATAATGGAAAGCATCATTTGTCCTAAACATAGATAAACTAACATTGGTAACCAATACAAACATTGCAAGTTAGCAAAGTGCTGGTACAGAAACTTGATATTTAATTAATATTATAATTGGCACTAAACAAAATTCACCTATCATAATATATCGATACGTTTATTGTATATTATCGACATGTCCTCGCACTATCGATGTTTACTTCGTGCTGACGTCATCTCTATCACGGACAGGTTGCTGTGTTTGTGTTTGTACTTGTGTGAGTAAAGTTTATGCTGGTGTTTGATAATTTTGTCGTGTGCGTGTATAGCGACGTTACCGGAAAATTGCATTGGTGTTAACATTATTTGTGTGTGTTTCCCGTCCCCCCCGCCGAAAACGGCAGACTTTTTTAGATAGAAATTTGAGCGCGTGTCGCCTCCGGTTGGTTTAATGCTCTAAGGCGACGGGCGATTACTCGCGCCACTCGCTCAGTTCTACGGTGGAATTATCGCTTTGATCGCCAAGCGTTCATCGCTGAGTACCGCTAGGCGAGTTTTATCGTTGATAGCTTTTATCGCTGCGATCAACTAGTGAAGAGAGTCCTCGCCGGCAGTTTGAACAGCCAGCGATGAACTATAAATATATATCTCTCTTTTATTTACACGGGAGCAATTATCTTTTGTTCGTTTCTTGGGCGAGAAAATCGCCGATAGCTAATCGCTTCCTCGCTCTAGGTGGGACAAATGCATTACTGACAGAGTTTCGCGATGAGCTGCTGCCACAGCTGCGGCATATGCGTTATAGTGCTCGGGATTGTTTCTTTTCCGTACATCTTCACACACAAATACGACCCATATCATCAACCCATTTTTGTGACATAAATTGTCTACCTACATAATTTAATTTAAAAAGCTTGTACCTATTTATTACAAGTTATTTAAGTGGTATTGGTGAACATTTTCTCGGTTCAGGGTCTAGGTCATACAATCGAAAAGTGCCCATCGATCACTCTTGGATCTGATAAGCTTTATCTGGACCTTTTGTATAAGGGAACCACTTGCGTACTTACATGTGTCAGCTTTGTAAACTCTTATCTCCAAAAGCTTGCCAGTAATAATCAAGGTAAAGTTTATGGATAAGTAAGAATTGGTAGTACTTACGTAGGTATCTATATATTGATGTAGTAGTTAAGGAGAAACAAATCGCGACGTTTTCCATGAAAAATAATGTATGGGTTTCTTAATACCATTTTTCAACTCAGTGGTTCGTTTGCCGGCTAAATGACTACTACTGAGGATGAGAAAAAAAACGTGGCAGTAGTACCTACACTAATGAATTTAAAAGGAAAACTATCACGGGTAAGTAAGCATAACTACTTACCGAGTAATGGTCGAGAAACTAATAGTACATTATTGGCCGGGAAGGAGTCAATTGCAGGATTAGTATTTGTTTAAATGGACGAGCTTGCGAGTCCGTTTAATTATAATATGAAGCCTGCAATTGCCATTGCGGCTAAGGCTAATATAGTGCTTTCTCAAAAATGGGGGATTAAAAATACTAAATTAAAATCAAGATTTATTATTATTATAGGTATTCAGTTTGTTTACGTGCCACTTAACGTTTGGGAGAACGATTTAGGTACTACGAGTACATACTATTTTTTATTATCTTTGTAAGCTAGGTATCGGTCGGCCGGAGCTTCATATCAGAACTGGGTAATATTTTCTGTAGTTAATACGTTCGATTTCTTGCTCTTGAAACCGTCGCACTGTCTTTTTAGGCAGAGGCGTCTCTAGCCCATGTCGCGCCCGGGTGCAATCATTACCGTAGCGCCCTCTAGCACCTATTACCCTAGCACGCGCTAGCGCCCGAGTCAAGCCGAGTGGCGCCCTGTGAGTGGCGCTCGGCGCCCCCTAGGACTGTGCGCCCGGGTACAACGCAGACGCACCCCCTGCACTATAGGTAAAGCCGCCCCTGTTTTTAGGAAAGCCGTCAAATTCGAGATACTTTTGATGTTTACATTATGAATTGATATTCATTGTGAATTTGGGAATTGAATATAATGCCCAACAATGTTGATGTCATTTTATTTTTTGCGAGTATACTGAAATAAGCTAAAAATATGCTACTTGAAAAGTTGGAGACATTGTTACTTCTTGCCACGACATAAAATTATCATAGGTTTTCATATATTTCTCTTTTGACTTTACTGGAAACAAATTATTGATTACGAGATTCGCTTCATCCCTCAATTCCTCTGGCATACACTCCATTTCAAGCGTTTATATAAACTATATAAATATCGTTGCACAACGTGAAAATATTTACGACTTTCCGCTGTTTTTTTTTAACAGAATCGCAAGTGTATTTTTCCACCAAAAAAAACGCAAACTATTTGAGACACATACAAAAACGTCGTGTTTGCAACAGATAAATACGAGTTGAATTGGCTGAATACGAGCTGCGCCGTCTTTTATATGTCAATTCCTACTTTTTAAAAAATTTGGTACTCGACAAATAAAGGAATTTATAATTTTATATGTAACATTCCAGGCGGCCTGCAATGTTTTTTATTTTTTTATTTAAATCTGACCTTAAACTATACACTTTCCCTTCCAATATGTAGCGTGCTATGTTCACTTTGCGGGCCATTTTTGAGAAAAATGTACTTAGAAAGGCCAACTTTCGTACAAATTCGGCCGACGCAACCGCACCATTTAGTTGACGCGCGCGTGTCGATGTAAGTAACTAAGGCCGTGGTTTTTCTGACCACCCGTCGCCGGCGGCCGGTGACCGACGCGTGTCCGCCGCCGACGACGTTCGGATGTTTTGTTGGGGAATGTTTGAGGGTGGTTTCTCTGAAACGCCGCCGGCGGCGGGTAGGTCGAGGCGTTTCAGAGAAACCACCCTCAAACATTCCCCAACAAAACATCCGAACGTCGTCGGCGGCGGACACGCGTCGGTCGCCGGCCGCCGGTCAGAAAAACCACGGCCTTAGACAGCCAGGCAACTACGGAACCCTACAATGCGCGTGGCTTGACACGCACTTGGTCGATTTTTTCGGGTACTAGCCAGGGGTCGATGTTGTGAATTGGACGCTAAATCACGCTTAGTTTGACCCAAGGAACAATCATGTCAAGACTGTCAAGAGTCGTCGCCTAAGACTAAAGTTACATACTTATACCTCGACACATTTAAAAAGAGCTCCGGGTGCCATATAAAATGTATAGCCGCCAGAGCTCTTTTTATGCCGGTTGAGTTGTCTCAGCACTCTGCCACAGCACTCACTGCCATTAATTCCCCACCCAAACTCATTTATAGAAATAGAGATAGCCCGACCAAATCACCTAAACAGGTAGCTGAATTTATGTTTCATTTCTACCCTCATTACTTTAATATTTATACAGGTATGCAGAATGATACCATGATTCCTACTATCAAAAAAAAAACAAGTCGTTGAATTAGAAATGATGCTTCTAGGTAAGACCTGAACATTAATAACTTTATACTGTAACAGTAGTGCACGAGTGATTACCAATTTGCGCCCCAGAATTGCCCCCTCATCACCGACTCGCCATGGAGACTATTTGGTATCGATCGACATTTGACTCCTGACATTTGGGTCCCATGTCCAATCTACCTTTACCTGTCCGTAACTGATCGGCGTGCCCGCTTGTAATGACCACTCCGCAGCGCAGTTTACGTTTGTTTTAACCGCCGCAATCATATGTCATTTTCTCGCGTTTCGCGCCATTTTACCGGTCATCAGCCCGTCGTTCCAATACTGGTGCGTACGCTACGTAATTATTGAAAGCGAGAGAATCCGCTCTCGATGCGTCGGTATGCCGAGCCCAGAGCGACCACTTATTTAACTCGATCGATAGCTTTTCTTTCACTTTTCTCCTTTTGAATTTGACGTAACGAGTGTAGTTAAATTAATGCGATGAAGCCGACCCCTGTGATGTTTGCGGTATGATTTCCCGGAAAGACCGCAGAGTAAGTATCATCTTGTTTTGTCATAGAACACTGACGGCGAAACTAGCCTATAATGAGGTGAAGTGTTCCAATAAGGACTGTTGTACACGAGCTACAATGCCAGCGGCTTTTCTATGATCTGGAGAAAGTTGCCATAATTGTATGCATTTACGATATAGCGAGCAGACTCCCAACGTAATGCTGAATTGGGTTGGATCTAGATTTCAAAGTTTTTGACATAAAATGTGTTTTTTTTTGTTGTGAAGGTCTTTCTTACACGCCTTTATGTTGGAGCACACTAGGATGCACGGTGCATGAAGACGAGGGTATTGCATTTATCCCCTAAGGACGTAGGCTCGGTAACGTGACACCAATTCAGCTGCAGCTGCAATTAGATAGGCCTATGCAGCAGCAAGCAGAAAACAATCGCAGTACCTTTTTAAAAACGCTTGACACTAGTAACGCCTCCTTTCACCCGATCTGCGCGCCAAAGCGCTACATTTGTCTCACTGCACATTGTTAGTTCCAACCATCTGTCCGTGGTTTTAACTTAGTGGTCAGCCGGCGATGCGTGAAGAGCGACCGGCCGCCGGGAAAGTGGATGATAGGCGTCTGACATAATTGTGCACGGATAAGTGCGTGCACCTTCCATTGTGGCCGCGGCTTTAGATAGCGAGCTTTCTACGGGCTTGGACGCTTCCGAAGCTAAGAATGGCGAGCTGAACGTGACAGTTGTATTTAAATTGACAGTTTAGTCCACAATCTAGGTGCATATCTCTTCCTCGTTGAGAATATCTTTAGTGTTGAAAATCAGGATTAAAAATATGTTATTGGATTGAAAATTAATTTACCTAGACAAAATAATTTGTAAATAATTTGTAAGCTAACAGTAGCGACTAGGTTCACCCATGCGGCTGACAAACGGTGGTCGAGGTTTCGAATCCCGGCTCGCACCAATGAGTTTTTCGGAACTTATGTACGGAATATCATTTGATATTTACTAGTACCTAGCTTTTCGGTGAAGGACAACATTGTAAGGAAACCTGCAAACATCTACGAAGCAATTCAAAGGCGTATGTGAAGTCCCCAAGTTCCCCAACCCGCACTGGGCCAGCGTGGGGACTACAGTGCCTGGGCCAGTGGGACTTTTATAGTTAGAATTGTTATTCATCATCCTGCTAGCCCGGTTTTGCCCTAAAGGAGCCCGGGGTCCGCTTTGACACCTAATGAGAATGAAAATGAAAAGAAAATGAATATTGGTTCACATTAACTGAAACACTGAACTGAAAATCATTGTGGCTGCAGAGTGTGGCAAAGAAGTATACATTCGAAAAAAATAACCCTGCTTCTGTTGCAGTCGGATGAAAAGTAAGTTTGTTGTGTTAATTTAAGATTTATAATTCATTTCAGTACCTACATCAGTGAGTGTATATCAAGAAGTAAGAAGATTTCCTATTCACGCAGGAAGCCGGTAGCAGCAGCTGCGAAAAATATTGGCTGTGGAAATCTCCAGAGCTGCGTATTAAAGGTACGCTATAATTACTACATATTGAACGTGAAGTGATCGCTTAACTTAACGACACGTACCTAGAATCAACTGGATGGTCGTATGCGCTTTTTTAGTGACGTCCCAAATGTTTAATCCAGCAAACAGATTACCTTACCATAATGGAGATAGGTATCAAAATTGACCGTTTTGGGGTTGTTACTTTTCGAATATTTATTATTATTACCTGTGTCATATACCTACTTAATTATTCATAAACCTTGTCATTACAATTCACAACTGCGTACATTAATTTCGTAAAGACAGGAACTAGAGTTAGTCCAAACGAGTCTATCTATTTATACCGCCGTCACCGACTCAGCAGTGACCCAATTCATAAACAAACGACGATCAGCATAAAATCTCGTGCCCACGCGCGTGTGGACATGCTCGGATGCTCATTGACAATGTAAATACGTTTGTCAACAGTTGAATAAATAAATATTTATTTAGCAGTAGTTGCTGGACGGGATGAGCCGGTACAATGCATTCTTGCGATCGTAGGCGCTGGTTTCGGTGTGCCGACAAATAAAATTATGATTTGTCACATAATGTTATGCAACGGAGGATGAATGTTAAGAGTTTTGTTTAGTGACAATAGTTTTGACGTTTCATTGATTCGGCCGGGTATTAAAGGAGATCATGAGAGGATACCATCTTGAAATGTTAAAAAATCGTTTAACATAAGCATGACATAAAAATGTATACTTAATCAGGCCTAGCCTAGTCCGGAGACCCCTGGTAACACTGTTAAATAATAACGTAGAATCAGAAACAATGTTTATTGTAGAACATAGGTATAGGCTGTAAAATACAGAGTTGTTCGTAAATAGGTACATTAAATGTGATCTTCTATGTCTTGCCAATGGGCGTATGTACAAACATTAGGTAGGCGTCATGCATAACATATGTTTTTTTAAAATTCTTTCATGTTTTGTGTGCAATAAATACACGTTTACAATATATAAAACCGGCCCGTTCTCTAATTTTAAATAACGTAAAATGAACTATCGCAATTGTCCTGCGGCAGAACATGCATGCATAAAGTTCGATTACTAGGTACTTATTGTATGAAGGACCTTTTGGGTGCTCAATACATTTAAATAGTCTTGCATGACAGGAGGCCTGTGCCCAGCAGTGGGACGCATGGATTTATTATTATTATTGCAAGTGGATAGCTTTACACTTTGGATCTAACTAATGATTTCTTACCCCAGCAGTAGGCCATACCTATACCATAGGCTAGAAATTTTTTTATGCATACTCATAATCATTTATTGCCTTTAACGTTACAAAAGTCTTTTGTTTGTTATTAAAAGAAGTAGCACAGATTACAAACGATAATAGCTTGTAGGTACTTATCTCTTACCTACTGTGTCTTAATTTAACATTCTTTGATAACGAATACTTACAATGTAAAGCTGTGCTAATTAGTTAAGTTGTTTTCGTGTTACTACTACCTACCTATTTGCCTAATTTCGGCGGAAATCGCGGAGACCAAGTACATTACTATTTGACAAAATTTCTGCGGAACCCGCGGAAGATTTTCTGAATATAAATATGTAGGAACATATTTATATTAAAAAAAAAATCTTATCTAATTCAAAATTCAAATAATTTGTTTCGTTAAGACGTATAGCACTTCAAAATTATCTATTTGCCTGTGACATATTCATGTTTTATTTATTCTCGACTTTTTTACCAATAAAATAAAACAAAGGAAAGACATAATGATGTAAGTTTGTACGTCTTACTATACGTCTAACTAAATGTGACTCACCATATGGTATCAATCCAATAACACTAAGCACTATAAATATTAACATTTTCGTCGACACAAAAAGTTTTTCCTATTAATTGACTAACAGTCCTTCCTATCACCACGGCATTTTGTATCACACTATCTACACTGCACCATGTTATCTTTGTTCGAGTTTTGTTATCACTATCACCGTATATTTGTCGGACATCGTGGAAATCTTTTGAGCATTTTTAGGGCTGTGTACTTTAGTCAGTTATAAAACTTATAAAAATATAGTGAGATGCGTAGAAGGTAGTAACACGGTTGCGGTTAGCAGAGACAGCGAATGGCTACTGTATTTTAGGGATACTGTACACAGCAGTTACTAAAATAAAATGTATCTGGAGTTCTGCTTCTGATTAGCTGCGTCGCTTGTACCTATAGGTAGGCACTCGAACAAACTTATATTGCGATTTATGTAACCAAATTCAGACCTAGTCAATAATGTAGGTATGTACCTAATATTTAGAATTTCTAACAGTAAAAGGAGAGTCGGGTACGGTCGATGATTAAGATGTGCTCACATTTTTGCACTTAACGGATGGAGACGAAAAATGCTCACAATATCATTGAAGTCGACCGTACATGTAAAAAATATATATGTTCTGGACCACAAAAAACCATTTTAGATTAGTATAGGCATCAGTGGCGGCGCGTGAAGATTTTCAATGGGCAACTATGAAAGATTTTAGAGTAAGTATAATAACTATATTAGCCTTGGGAATCGGCTTGTATGGTATGGACCCTCCGCCAGTAGTAGGTACCTATAGGTTCAAGTATTCACTTACACTCGCGCGCTCGCACAAACAGCATCCTGAGTTCCTGAGGCTCTAGTATAAGTTTAACCGAAACAAAACTTTACGATCGCGTTTGCGTTTTACCCTCAATTTGTATGGGATTTGACAGGTAAACGCCAACGCGGTCGTAACGTTTTGTTTCGGTTAAACTTATACTAGAGCCTCTGAGAATGATAGCAGAGAGGTGTGACTCGATACACCGACCTTCATGTGTTACAACCTAAAAAATAAGTAGTTTAAGTTTCCATTTAATATTAGTTTACTAATGTAGTTTTATACGTGTTTTGTGACTTGTTAGGGTTTGTTAGATGTTTTACTCGAAATCCTTATTTCATTGTAGCAAAATTTCGGATCGCATTTTTCCGCGATCGTAAATTTTGCAGTCGTTTTAATTATTTGGCTACCATTTTAACACAACTTATTTTCATTGCTCGCGGTTTTCCCGAGTCGCATTTTTCCGCGATCGATCAATTTCCTTGTCGCTTTTTTACTCGTAGCTTTATTCAGTGTCTCTTTGTTCCGCAATCGCCTTATTTTCGTGTAGATATTTATCGTTTTTCCGTTCTTTTATAAAAAAAAACCTCGAAGACGAAAGCGGGAGCTTGGCTCCCGCTTCCGTCTTCTAACCTATCTGCGATCCGAGTCGGTTTTGCCCCTAAGTTCCTGTTCAAAGGGTGGGCATCAAATTAACTTTTCTCTGAGATCAACCAATGCCAAAATAGTGGTGTAGGTGTAGGCTGTAGGGAACAGGGGCTTAGTAGCAAAACTGACTCGGATCACGGATAGGTTAGAAGACGGAAGCGGGAGCCTTGCTCCCGCTTTCGTCTTCGATGTTATTTTTTTTATAAAAGAGCGGAAAAAACCAACAATATATAAGGCGATTGCGGAACAAAGAGACACTGAATAAAGCTACGAGTAAAAAAGCGACAAGGAAATTGATCGATTGCGGAAAAATGCGACTCGGGAAAACCGCGAGCAATGAAAATAAGTTGTGTTAAAATGGTAGCCAAATAATTAAAACGACTGCAAAATTTACGATCGCGGAAAAATGCGATCCGAAATTTTGCTACAATGAAATAAGGATTTCGAGTAAAACATCTAAAATAATGTCCTACAGTTTTATTCCAGTGAGTGACACAACGTAAGGGATTTGATACGAAGTTTTAGGGAAATATTTGGATAACTTATGTTGCACAGAATCACGAGGAATTCAAACTTATTACATTTTATCGAATCCTGACTTAAATATAAAATCGATAACGAAAGAAAAATGGGCCAGAGTAGATTATTAAATAATTTACTATAAAAACAAAGTTTTAACCAACTTCAATTTAATACTCCGCCAAGCCACGAGACATTTCCACATTTCTCTTCCAATTTACCACATGAACTGATCTCCGAGAGCAAATGCGTTGATTATTAGAGAAAAAACCGAATCGCTGCGCTGTGTGTGAGCCGATATTATTTGAGGACTTCCGTCGATTCCACATTCCACAAGGATCACCTTTGGCACTTCATTGTGTGTTTGTGAATAAATATTCCTTTCTTTCTTTGTTTTTTTCTTTATTACATGCTATTTCAACGGAATCTTATCAGAATGATATACTTTTGTACTTTTAAGTGCATAATTGAGGAATTCCATAGGTCATCTGTGGTCTTCATCATCAATTCCACTCCACCAAATTTATGATTTCCGGGTTTAAATACACGAGTTCTAATAGAAAATACCAAAATCACTACACGCGTGCTTTATACATATAATTGAGGAGATCCCTCAATTCCTCATGGATCCCATCATCCAACTGAATTTTTGAAAAAAATGGGACCCACCTGGAAGCATATAATTATAAAAAATACGAATCGGCTCATCAATGACGGAGTTCTGAGGTAACAAACATTGAAAAAAAAATGATTAAGAAAAAAATACAACTGAATTAAGAACATCCTCCTTTTTTTGAAGTCGGTAAATAAAATAGAATATACCTGTCACATTCAAAATAAAAACCGGTCAAGTGCGAGTCTGACTCGCGCACCGAGGGTTCTGTACAAACTAACAATTAACTCAAGGTAAAGTAAATGTCACAATATTTGTTAAATTACCTTTTTTAACCCAACACAATAGAATTCAATTTCAAATAACGAGTAACTTTTACACCAAGACAATTGAATCGCGATCTTTTTTTGACCTGCTATTGAAAATAAATATACGCGTCCCAATCTCAACCCCATTAATTCTAGAAAAATCTTAACAGCGCGAATGGGGTCAGCGCCATCTATCGGCCCCATTTGGTACTAACGTGCAAGGGCAATCGGCTTAGTACGTATGTTGGTCTTTTAGCGATTATTGTTTATCACGTGAACCGATCTCTATTATTTTTAATTTATTTGAAAGAGAGTATTTCTATTATAGTCTTATAGGAATTTCTAAACGAAAAAATACTTATAAAGTTGATTAAATTGCAAACTTAAATAGGAAATGATTTTTGTAAATAAAGCAAAAAATATACAGAAAAAAAATACTTTTCCAGTAATATTTATGTTTATCTTAATCACAAGTAATTATTTCAAATTTTTCACTTTGATAACTTCGGAGATAAGGGGGGGAATGGTATTTTTTTTTACATTTTCCTTCATAAATCGAAATTTTACCAGTGTAGAAAAAAAAGAAAGAACTGCTTCGAAAAGTGCAACTCAAGCCCTTTCAAATGATACCCCACTTGACCTAATAGTTGATTTTTTTTCCCACCCCCCTCAAATTCGTAATTTTTCATAGTAAATTTAAATGTCTATTTAAATTTTTCATTTTCCATGCACGCGGATAACTCACATTTATAACCATTCCAAATTTCAAATTGATAGCTTAAGTAGTTCGTGAGATATTTCACTTTGTGACAGACAGACAGATAGACGGACGGAGTCGCACCATAAGGGTTCCTTTTTTACCATTTTTGGTACGGAACCCTAAAAATGGGTCAGATTATATCTACGTATCCAATACTACTTTGCGTTAATGATTGTAATTTTCTTGTATTGCAATCGGTTCGGTAACGTAATAGATACCAGCGGTGGCGTGGGCGGTAATGAATGTGGCAGCAATCTGCTAATTAAAGGCATCCATGTTCGAAACAGATTCAAACCAGCTCTGTGTTCTCTGGCGACATTTTTTGGCAATTTCCGCGTGTTCATTTGAAAGATGCCGATAATCGTTTCAAGATGCCGTCGGCAATAAAAACCACCTACTACACTTTAGGTAATAAAATTAATCACGTTTAAATAGACTTCTGCAATTTGGGACGGGTAGTAGCTGATTTGTCGGACGGGTGACCCGCGTTTGTGATGTTGTTCGAAAGAGCGCCTGAGTGCTGTCGGCATCTGCATTAATATTATTTGAACTCTAGATCTGGCAAATTATAAAGTACACAACAATATTTTTAGGCGAGGGACTTTTTTCAGAAGCTCTAGCGAATCCCTTTGTGAGTATTCAAACGCAATTTTTATGATCGATTAGCATGATTCGATGTTTTCTAGCTGTCAAACATCGGTTTTCTGAGATAGAGGTACGTATACGTACGTAAAACCTGATTTTTAATTCCGCGGAATTCTGACGGCTGTCAAAATTTGACGTTACAGGAGTCGGCAACATTTTTACTAACGTAATACTAGTACTTTATTTTTTTTAGCCGAGTAATCTGATCTCTACCTGTGTGTGATTGAGAAACGAACTTTTGTAAACACTGATGGATAGCGATACTCCTGTCAGTTCAGTAGTTTTTGGCACACTCAGTTGAACTCCAGTCTTCGGATTATGGCCAAGTTTCCTCAATACCTTTATACACATTTACAATGATGTTCTTTTCGTTACGAGAAAAAGCTCCACGTGGTCTTTTCTTTTTAGGAGACAGGAATTCGGATTCCTGTTCCTGCGAAGAGCTTGGTTGTGGATCCATATGTTTTGTAAGAATAACACACAAAGTAACAAAAAAGGCATCAACAGCAACAAAAATAACAGGAAACAAGAAAAGCAAGCACATTCGAGCGATCAAGTTGAAAGTCGAATGACATAACGACAGTTCGAGCCAGTTTGGGGGCAAATGTCAGTTCAGTTGACAGATAACGTTTTACTTAACGTAAGACTCGGTTCACATCATCAGCCTATATACGTCCCACTGCTGGGCACAGGCCTCCTCTCATGTATGAGAGGGAACGGGCAGTAGTCCCCACGCTGGCCCAGTGCGGATTGGGGACTTCACATACACCTTTGAATTTCTTCGCAGATGTATGCAGGTTTCCTCACGATGTTTTTCCTTCACCGAAAAGCTAACGGTAAATATGAAATCATATTCCGTACATAAGTTCCGAAAAACTCATTGGTACGAGTCCGGATTCGAACCCACGACCGCCGCTTGACAGCCGCATGCCTAAACCACTGGGCTGCCGTAGCTTTTTTTAAGACTCGGTTATGGCAGAATTATTCCACTGGAACTTAGCTATTCCATAAAAATAATTGTAATTAAAATATCTATAACAATTTATTGCAAAAACTATAATTTTGAACCGATGGTTTGCAATATATGATAATTATAAAATAATACCAGCCTTAAATTTCTTTTACCTCGCAAAAATATTCTATAATTTATTTTACGTCACACCTGGCCATAATGCTAGTTTTACTGCACGCTGCGCGTACGGGAAAACTCGCATTGTGGCCAGGTGAAGACGTAAAATTTTGTACGCAACACGGGCGGTAATTCGTAAAACCCCAGAGCGCATATTTATGGCCCTCACCTTCGGTTCGGGCCACAAACACCTGCGACCTGGGGCATTTACGAATTCACCGCCCTAGTTACGTAATGTACTATTTCAACACAATTGCTCGTAACGTACCTCTTACTGTGTCGCTTTTAGGCTCATAATCCTAGATATTAAACACGCGTGTTTTATAACATTACAACACTTGTGTGTTATGGTTATATCCCGATTAAGTCACGTTGGCACCTTGCAGCAAGATATTTGCATGAACACGGTGCATTCTTAAGAGTCCGTATATAGCCGATTGCTGAATTCGCTAAACTTTTTGAGGTCATATCTCATTAAATATTCGTTTTGCTAAAGATTTTAGTGTGTAATATGAAAGATCATTCCAATTCAAGTTAAATAAGTAGAAAAATTGTTTACATTTAGCTCTCAATTTACCATATTTTGGCTCAGTCCAACCGCTGTTTTCTCAATTTTCGCTCGGAGACGTGTAAAACGACGTGGATTTGAAGACTTATTTGATTTCTAACCGACATGAAACAAATAAATCCATATTGGAATGATAGTCTTCTTAGGAATAAGTGGAAAACATTTTATAAGTTACATATTAAATTGTTGAGTAAAACCGTATTTCCATCCAACAACTTTTGAGTAAAAACACACGAAGAATCGCCAGTATTTTTGGCCATTTAGCTCATTATTTCAAAAATATGAAGCCATAATAAGAAACTCTAGTTTAAGCGCTATTCATACAAACAAAAATATATTTATGTGTAGAAGTAAATTTAAGCATAAAAAATATTTGAAATCACACTAAAGTTCGTAATAAAACACCGTGCACGGCGCTCGATTCGGCAGTACCGGCTTAGCCGTTGTCCGGGTCGGACCTGTACGTCGTGTAATTGTGGCTATTCACGAAGGCTACCCCTCGACTAAAATATTATTTTGATCTCCGGCTAGACATAGTTGTTACCAACGTCGGGGTCAAACTATACTAGTGAGACATTAGTGAGGCTAATCGAGACAACTTACGAATTGTATAGCTCCCATGTCAATTATTTTACGAGTGATCGTGATACTTGGTGAATTTTTATAAACTTTTATTTAGTTCACCTATCCGTTGTCTGTAATTAAATCTTGCAAGTTAAATTTGATCCACTTCCCGGTTTCCGATTGAGCTGAAATTTTGCATGCATGTATAAATTGGATGACAACGTATTATTATTATGACATAAAGCTGATCTGATGATCAAGCTGGAAGGTGGTCATAGGAACTCCGTAATTAAACGACGCAACCCTATCAAGTTTGTGCTCGTTTAATTCGTCTTGACGAGTACTTTGGTACTATATGGTAACCAGGGTCTGATGATGGAGCTGGAAGGTAGCCATAGGAACTCCGTAATTAAACGACGCAACCTCATCGTGTTTGGGCTCGATTAATTCGTCTTGACGAGTACTTTGGTAACCAGGGTCTGATGATGGACCTGGAAGGTAGCCATAGGAACTCCGTAATTAAACGACGCAACCCCATCGTGTTTGGGCTCGATTAATTCGTCTTGACGAGTACTTTGGTAACCAGGGTCTGACGATGGAGCTGGAAGGTCATCATAGGAACTCCGTAATTAAACGACGCAACCCCATCAAGTTTGGGGTCGTGTAATTCGTCTTGACGAGTACTTTGGTTCTATATGGTAACCAGGGTCTGATAATGGAGCTGGAAGGTAGCCATGGAACTCCGTAACTAAAAGACGCAGCCCCATCGACTTTGGGCTCGTTTGACATATCTATATGATATGGAGTGAATATGCAACTCCAACAAATATAGGAAAAATTAAAAAATCTAAAAAGTTAAAAATTTTATTAAAGGAGAAAAACTTGTTATAAAACAAGCTTTAATTATTTGTTAATTAGTTATTGTTATTAGTTACATCAGTCCACTTTGTGGCGGGTCCAAGGTCCAACAGCTATCACTTTTTCATTTGTAACATTCACAAGTACTTACAAACCACCGACATAACATGCAGGGTTGACAAAAATAACAATATGAATAGTGCAAGTATTAATATCGGTCGCGCATTCGCTCCAACGGTGCGCTATACAGCTACAGTAAGCTTGTGTGCGTGCTAGTAGTATTTACACACACACTACGCACTACGCGTATCAAAATACCGAATCCTGAGCGAGCGCTTTTTTCACGAGCACTCTTAAAGGCTATAGCTAAAATCGGCTATTTTCACAAAAAAAAAAGCTATTTCTGTTTCTTCTTCTGCAGCTTTGATAGTAATTTGTACAATATCATTCCACCACTTGTATAGAACTCGCGCTTTTAAAGTGTATTATCGTTTTGCATCTTGTAAGTCATTTGTGACCTACGTATAGGGATAATATTTGCTGAAGTTGTTTCATCTTTCACTTTAGTTGTGGACGTACGGTGCAACATGTTTTATCTCCATATCTTTTTATCGCCCATCTTTTGCTTGGTCAAATTCTTACTATTCATGTCGCTAATGTAGTATACTATAAAACAATATTCATAAATTGATTGGTTTTATTATTTTAGATTCAAGTATGGCGCCTAGGAAGACAAACCGTTCATTTGGTAAAGTAAAGAGAGAGAAAATATTTAGTTGTCCTAAAGATTTAAACCAGACTATAACGAAATCAGCACAACGCTGGAATCTGGAAAGGTTAACGAATTATTAATATTTATCAGGTGATTAAGCTCATACGTTAGGCCAATCAACTGTAAGCAAAAATAAACTATACCTCCATTTCTAAATTACCTAGTATTTTATTTCAACACATACACTAATGTTATACTATAATTCAGGTAAACACTATTCACCTAGAATTGAATAACCTGGAAACTGAAAACTCTAACAGTAGTTAATTATCGACCGAGTGAGCGGAAGCGAATAAGGTCGCCGTTTCAGCTTGGACAAAAATGCTTTCGTATGTCTGTCCGGATTTCCGGCTGTTCTCCTCTAGAGGTCGCATTTCTCAACCGACGTGAAAGGGCTTCGCTCAAAATTGTCTAGCTATCGCGGTTCTTGAGATACAGCCTGGTGACAGACACACGGACAGCGAACGGATCCCGGTTTTTACCCATTGGGTACGGAACCGTAAAAAAGGCACCAGTTGGCCGTACGTTTCCAGCAAAGCCAAAATTACTAAGTTTTAAGATGAATAAAGATAAATAAATATTGGGGACAATCTTACTCAAATCGACCTAGTCCCAAACTAAGGGAAGCTTGTACTGTGGGTACTAAGTGACGATATACATACTTATATAGATAGGTAAATAAATACTTAAGTACATAAAAAACCAATATCCATGACTCAGGAAGAAGTAAATGCCCATACCGGGATTCGAACAGGGCCTCCAGCTTCGTAGGCAGGGTCACTACCAACTAGGCTAAAGCAGTCGTCAAACAAGTAAGTACTTGAATGAATTCTGAATTTCAAGTAATAACATAAATACATTATAATTAACGATACAGTTCTAAGTAGGTTCCCTCTGTTTTGGCATAGTTTTGAAGTGAAAACTTCTTTCGCGGCGCTGAGCACTTTTTGGGATGGGGAAAATTGCTAAACTCGTGACAGTCGTGACAGATTTTTGTGATGTCACGTGACCGTAGAATTGGGAGAGATTCGGGACGAGGCATGGGGGCGGGGGGGAAAACGGGGGATTGACTAGGGGTACATAGTTCTAGTTTGTACTTTATTGTTAACAGTATAAGGTCGTAACACATTTTCCTTAAATGCAAATTCCATTTTGTTTAAAAAAGCAAACTTTTATCTTTTTTGTTAGCCGATTCGACTTCATTCAAAACTGAACACTATTCGTAAGAGTATAAAGCCGTTAAACACTTTTTGCAATTGCATTGTCTGCAAATAAATATGTAATTTTGTCCACGCGTCCTTTACCGTTTTGCCATTGAGTAAATTCGAATAGTTCGAATTTTGACGTTATTCCTAAAGAGATAGGGCTTTGAAAAATATTTGGCAATGGCAAAACAAATTGGTATTTTATTTCATCGTCTCCTTCATCAATTTTGCTGAGTTAAGTTGAACTATAGCGTACTACTAATAAAACTGTTATTAGATATATTGGCACGCAGGGGTAGGGAGGGGGGAGGAAGGGTTTTTTTGCAAAATTAAAATTATTAATTTGTTAATAATTTTAAATTAATTAGTTTCCACTTCTGCCGGCACTCCCGGAGTGCAACCCGGTCTTTTTTTTAGTAAGAATTCAATTTCGCATAGTCTATGTAGCCATAATTGACTTTTCGCATAATAAACTGTTTTGGCAGAATTGAGATTCGCATAGTTCGATTACGCTGAATTTCAATAGCCCGAATATTTTTTGTGCATAATTTTGATACTCCGTATCATGTTCACACAGAAAATAAATGAGATTTTTTTTTGTTGATTGCCTGACATTTTATTTCAACACAACACGTATAAGTGTTGTATATGTATTTATACATACAACATTTATATATTTATATGAATATAAAAATTAAGTAACGAAAACCTCAGATAAAACGGTTAAAGTATCAAAACTTTTCTACGCCGACCTAGCAGCCTCGCTCGACCCCCACCACGACACCTGCGCTGGCGCGCTCGAGACGGGTAATATACCTACAATCGAACTTTTGCCGGGCCGATACGGACTCTTAAATTAACCGGGTTGTACAGAATGTACAGCTTTTTTTTAATACTCGGCAAATGGATTCTCTTACTCGACTAAACAAATTAAATCCTTTTTGTTAATTAATTGACTATTTCTTTTTGTACGAGTATGTGATACAGAAACGTTTAATTCAGTAAAACTATTCACTTTTGATAACATTTTACATGAATTAATACAGATAACATTTTAAAACGAAATTATTATTTTGTTTTGTATTGGCTGTTTAGAGATTTCTGCCATTATAGGTTATTTCATAAATATTTGTAAAATTTGTTTATGCGTGTTTGGTTATTATCAAAAATGTTGACTCGTGGTGACTTGAAAAGTGATAAATAGAATGATCGCCACTGGAAATTCTTGGCGATGTGCAATTTGTGAGTAAAAACCTGTTGTCATCTTAATGATTTACTTAATGTAAAGAAAATAATTTGGCAGGCCTATAACATTTTCATCTAATGAAAATGATTTTTTTCCTCGCAAAATGTGTTGAAAAACGTCGTATGATACGCGTGAGCTTTAAGGCGCCGTGGGTTCAGCGAAGTCAAGCGAACAGAGTTTTTGATACAATATAATGCGTCTGTTTATAATAATTTGGTTAAGAAAAAATACGTTTACTAATCTCGAGGCTTCTCTGCAGGGAGATCAGTGTATAGAAACATGATTAAGCAATTTTCGCTCGATAAAAAAAAATCGCCAACATACCTCTAATTACACTCTTTAAAACGATATTTAATTTTTTTTAAACTTGCTACTTACATGAAACTTGCATCAAAAATTGCGTATTTGTATTTTAGATGGTAATCAGTGAATACATTTTTTTTAAATAATTCCGATCAAAAATAATAATTCGAAAACATCGATAACCGTGATCCTACTCGCGGCCGCCGCTTGCTCAGTGCTCAACGAGCTGCGTTCGGGGACGGACCTGTGTCGCGCGACTCGTGCTCCCGAATCCGTACGGCCAAGTGCATTTCTTGCAAAAAATATACGCTGCGTGCTCCCTATAATGGGGAATAAAAAGAATAAAACTAAAAAAAGGAGAAGGAGTCATGTTATGAATTGCAGAGCGATTGCCCAAAGAACAAATGCGAAACCGTAAGTGCAATCACAGATAAATAATAAATGCAGTAGTAGTGGCTGTGTGACGCGCGTAAGTTATATTATGTATCTGAAGTGGGAAGTTCGCTATATACTTACCGAAGATATTATATGAATAGTGTTTTTTCTTGTTAAATAAGTAGGCACTGTAAATATCATATCAAATTATTCATTTCTGAATGTAATCATTCTCTTGAATTTTTTTTTAGGTTGTTGGACCGCAACAAAGAAAATAACGAAACCGTGTTCCCATCGAATGAGTACGTAATAATTATTTTAGTCCAATCAGAGGGACTACCGCGAAGTGAAAACGAACTTCGTTCAAGTATCTCCCTCTCTGTTGCTCGAACGAGCAAATGCGACAGAGACGGAGATACACGAACGAAGTTCGTTTTCGTTTCGCGGTAGGCCCTCAGTACTTGAGCCTGGCGCAACCGAAACTCGTGTGACAGTCACACTTTCAACAGAGAGGACAGGAGTGGAGTGAAGTAGAGAGGAGTGGAGATGAGAGGAATTGGTTAAGCGAAGAGGAGAGGGGCGGGTAAAATGGAGTGAAGGGGAGTAGATTGGAGAGGACTGGTGTGGGAAAGAGAGGAGAATAATGGAGTGCTACATGGGGAGAAGGTATGACCAATGATGTAATAAAAAAATTAGGTAGATATGTTACAAGCGCTCCAAAAGTGGCACACTAAAACTCATGCAATTGGCAGACCTCGCCTCAGTATCGCGCCGTCAATGGCTACGTGCAAACGTGTCGCAGTTGTCAGATTTGCAATGCAAAAAATAAAAGATGCCGTCGTGTGTGATGCGATTTTGCACTAACTATACTAAAAAAAGCCAGGGGATAACGTATTTCGTAAGTAATCTACTTTTATCTTCATATCAATACATTTTACGTATTCAATAATTACGTGCATAAAAGAAATTTCCAGATCATGTTGAGTGCAACAAGAATATGCCCGAAGCGTGAGTGCGATAGGGACGCAATATCTTTGCCGATCAAAGAATAACACATAAACCGAGGGGTCTTGATAAGATCGTAGGCATAAGATTCGTGATAGATTATTGATCAAGTTTATGGTTTTGAAATTATTATAATAATATATGTATCTCTTTTATCATTATTTAGTTTCATCCTATGCTAACTTTATATAATAAATCCCTTCTTGATAGAACTTAAAATGCCTCTGTTACAATTTGCCCGTTTATTAAGTATACAACATTAAATGAGAGAGAGAGAGAGAGAGAGAAATTGACAGATATATAGATATTGACAGATATATAGAAATTGACAGATATATAGAAATTGACAGACCACGAAAGTATAAAAAAAATTAAATACTAGTTCAAACTGTCAATTTAAACTTCCGCGCCTAAACAGTTCTACAGTTCCCTTTTGAGGTCGTATCGAGTTGCAATTAAAACCTTATAGGTACCTACTCAGGTTTACAGTCACTTGACAACCGTTTATGCCAACAAAGGACGTATATTTCGACACTCTCTAGAAAGAAACTATGTTTGTGTTAAGAGCGGAGCATCTTAAATCGAGACGTATAAATGTACAATAGTACGTAACGAGAATATGACAAGAGGCAGTGTCTAGTCTGATTTATTAATACTCTTTGTCCATGTAAGCGAGACGGCATGCTGTGCTAAGAAACAGAGACAAGTATAGTTTCTCTGCATCGTACGTCACAACTCATTTACTTGTCTCTTTTTCGCTCCCGGAAAGAAGCATACCGTCCTGCTCTCATTTGATATCCATATTAGTGTGTAGCTACAATATTCGCAGCTCTTTCATGTGTGCGTAAGCCTGGCCATTTTTAAACACGGTCTTTCATATAGACAACGTATCTACCTCATTATTATATTACATCATTGGGTATGACAAACAAGTTTTTATTTATTTATACTAAATGTTCTTCGCTAAAATTCATTGTGTGTAGGTACCTACCCTAGCAAAGTACTTATAAAACTTTACTTTCCAATAAATTGTGAGTATCCCAGTTGAAATTCGTCCTCTTTTCTCAACTCCACTCTACTCCTCTCCTCTCCTCTTCACTTAACTCCTTTCCTCACCACTCTATTCGACTTCTCTTTTTTTTCTCTCCTTTTTTAAACCCACCGGTTCGTTTGGTTAGTTTGGCGAATTTACCGGGTGTAATACCGTCAGCGCCTATCGCTATTTTATTATACCTACAGGCTTGAGGTCCCGGGTTCGAATCCCGGTAAGGGCATTTATTTGTGTGATGAGCTGATGAGCATGAATATTTGTTCCTGAGTCATGGATGTTTTCTATGTATTTAAGTATTTATTTATCTATTTAAGTATGTATATCGTCGTCTAGTACCCATAGTACAAGCTTTGTTTAGTTTGGGACTAGATCGATTTGTGTAAGATTGTCCCCCCAAATATTTATTTATTTTATTTTATTTACTTTATTTTTTAATACACACATGGTTGGCAACTGGCAACCCATTTACTTTCCGGTCTGTGAAATAACTACAATTTTTGCTTTAGTTCTAAAAACCGCTAGGTAGTGCGCGTCTAAACTAGAATATGAATTAGCCGCTTCGTTGCGGTACTGTTTATTACTCTGTACTGTGTGTTTCCACTATGCGCGACGGCGGGAGACGTGCGGGCGGAGCATCCCCGCGCGCGCGGGGGCCGCACCCCCTGAGACGATATTTTTCGCTGAACCTACGGCGCCTTAATAATTACATCCTCGGCTTCCTTATCACGCTCACCTGCGGTTCGCGTGAACAATTTCGCCTCTGATGAAATTATCAACATACCTCACTTGTATCACAATGTACTATTACTTAAATAACGCAATCAAAAATTAAAAGGTTTATGTTTTGTTAAATAAAAAAAAGGTTATAATTGAAAAATTATTATACAAGGACTGTAGTTTACGTCCCTTGATTTTTTTTTCTTTCCTTTTTCTCACCACAAGTCAAAGGAGATTTTTTTAGAGAGACCATTAAACGTCAGAATTCCGCGGAGTTACAAATCAGAGTTTAGTATCAATTGTTTTATGTTACTCGTACTGTTGAATCTCATACAAAGGTGTGAGTAGTTCACAGTCGCGTGGAACTCGTTTATATCGCAGCTCCATACAAACGTTTGTTACGTTTTCCCCTTGGGGGATGATTTCGGGGATAAAAACTATCCTATGTCACTCCATCCCTTCAACTATCTCCATCTAAAAAATCACGTCAATTCGTCGCTCCGTTTTGCCGTGAAAGACGGACAAACAAACACACACACACATACACTTTCCCATTTATAATGTTAAGTATAAGTACATTTAGTATGGATTGTAAATTATACACTGAACACATTCAAGAGGCGCCTTAAAAAAATCTACTTGCCTGTATATACTTTTTCGTGAAAACAGACATGCAAAGACCGGTCAAATGCAGTGTTGACGATGAAGATGGCTGACTTATATTTACAGTATTACAGTTACAGTTGTACATTATGACATTATTAAATTAAATTGTTCGTCGAGGTATGTGGACAATTCTGACCGACATAGTAAGCAACATGATACTCTGTAACATTCGACAGATAGAGTATTTATCCAGTACTTATTTATCTTCCAGTGCTACAAATTCTCGTGTCTTTTGCAGTACAGACAAATGCCGACAATGTTTATTAGTTGTAGCTGCAGCCAACAATCTTGCTGATATTCTAGGGCCGGTATCGGTAAACGCAGTATTGAATTATGGGAGTCACGTAACATATAATTTATTAGAATAATTTTTCTTTCAATGTGACATTAGGACATTACATTATGTGTCTATACTGATCTACAATTACCTTAAAATGTGCATACGGTACTACCGAGAGTAATTTATTTGTGATCACGACCAAACAGGTTGTTTTTTTTAATACTACGATGAGTGCTACTGACTATGCATACGGCCAGCCTGATGGTAAGCAGACACCGTAGCCTATGGAAAGGAAACGTGCGTGTACAGAAGAATCACAATCGCGTTGCCGATCTTTTATTGATTTCTCGTTTCATTCTCTCACGAAATTCATTGGTCAGATTCGATTCCTGACTGTCACAACGCTATTATTTTAGTAGTATGTACCTACGTTTTGTCGGGATGACAATTACCCCCCCTGAAAGCAAAAACAACATTGACGTATGTAGATTTTTCCTGGTTCTTAATTTTATTGTGGATATACATATGATGCTTTCATCTTCTTACATTATGTGAAAGGAACAGGAAAGACAGAGAAGAAGATAAAATTATGCTAGAGCCACCCGAAGGCCTAGCATCTTCCTCGTATATTATAACTAGGACCAGATTTGCATTGTCTTTGATTTTAAAACAAAACAAATTATACTCTATTTTCCATTGCACATGACTCAATGTGCATTGCCAATTTTTATTTTATGGTGTGCGGCTAGAAATTAAGGAACTTTTGTTTCAATGCTACAGCTGTAGGAAGCACGAGTAAATAGGCGGATGATGAACGGTGATCCAATTGCTTTTACTCACTGCGCCGCGAAATATGTGGCCTATGGTCGCAGACCGCAGCCGTGTTGGTATGTAGTTGACGCGGATGGCTCTGATAGATAAGCTAACATCCAGATGGCCCAAGTGTTACGATTTCACGTCTCATATCAGGGATAACCTTGGCGGATGCGCGCGCTTTGTTGTTTAAATCTTTATTACTATTTAGCACATGTAAACTACTTAAGTTGTGAGATTTTCGTTCGAAAATATTCTAACGATACTCATTCAAACGTTATTTTCGGTGAGAACCTAAAAAAAGGAGGTTGATATACTCGTATTCTAAGATGTCATTGAGCAATGGACATTACAGTCTAATCACTTGGGAAGTAAGTAGGTATTCTACATTGTAAGCAATTAGTAGGTACAAGCTGAAGCTGTACCTAAAGGTATGGTAAAAGAAAAGCATAAAAATAACTGACAATTACTATGTTGTTTTAATTACAAGTGACTAATTACTTTTTATTGCTCGTTATAAGTGATCCGTAGTAAAGTAATAGAAACACGACCAGTACCTTCATCACCTCAGTTAATGGGCCATAATAACAATGATAGCTCACGGCAATGGATTTATACTGAAGTGTATATTATAACACGGTCAACACGGTGGTTTGCTCTTGTTGAGAAAAAGACTCGCGATATTGACTCGCGCTTGATAGGTTTTTGTTTCATTACACTCTTACAAATATGGCAGAGGCATCTAAACTGTTAGTATTAACTTTACCTTTGAAAGGAAATTGCCGCTTTAAGAGAACAGTGTGACGTTAAGTTTTTGGTCGCGGCTTTGTCGGCGTGGAGCCTGGCTGTAGATAATGTTTAGTTAATTCCTCTTATAATAGTAATTATTAATACCAAAGCACAGTCGCTGTGGTCGAAATCGGTCAGGAGCGACATCATCATCAATGTTTAATTTTATAAATATTTAGTAGGTAACTACGAGGCTTTAACTTGCTAAAACTTTTAGAACTGACAACTTGCACAATTTCTGAGTGTCGTATAGAACACTTTGAGAGATTTAACAGTGATACATTTTCATAATGCGACATCGACTGGCTTATAACACTCGTGTGATCCTATTATGAAATTTGCTGACGCTCGTTTCATAAAACCACACTCGTATTTTTAGGCCCCTCATTATGTAGTTATCAGTTGCATAAACTACTATTACTTATTGCTTAAGTAAATCCGTAATGATAGAACATGCCTATACTGTAAGTAGGTGTTTTGGATATTTTACAGCTGGTATATATGTTATGTCTAGACTTGGGATGTTTGGTGGCATTATTGGCGTGAACAGAGAGCAGTGGAGTCGTTTTTATAATATAAATACTTTATAACTTGAATGAATGATTTACAAAAATGAAATATGTAACATTACTATCACTAACATGAGCATGATTTCAAAATCGACCATGTCTTTCACTTCTTCAAATTAAATGTTACTTACTTGACTTGTGAGCGTTGTCTAAGGGTGCGTTTCACCAATCTACAGTTACAGACCGATCAACGTTATACAGGGTGACATTTTAATCCAAGTATAAGAGTGTGTGTCCAACCAAAGTCAAGTATAAGATTCTTCAGCAAAATTATAGAATACATTTTTTTTGTTTCATATCATTCAGTACAAAAAAAATAGTAATTGCTGCTTAAAGTTATCCCAAAAAAACCTTACCGCGCGGGCACCTCAGCGGGTAGCAAGGTTTGCGCACGGCACGCCTCCCCTCCCCCGGACCCGCCCCGCTCCGTGCGGTATTGGATGCCCAGTAACCAAGCAGTAAGGGTAATTCTTTTGGGATAGACAAATTATAATTTAAAAAATACCTACCAGTTTTTTTTTCTAAAATGGAGTCTATTAGTGATACCAAATGCCTACAAAAAAATTGGACACTGATTAAAATGTCACCCTGTATATGGCGCCGGCAGCTGTCATTCCCTAAAAACTTGTAAATTTTTCCAGACATTCTGAGTTTAACGAACACCCCTTACGAATACAGACGGGCGGTTTGGTGTAACCTATCCTAAATTGACAGACTAAAAACGTCAATTACGAGTAGATAAAAGATCTGGGATGGGAAGGGACTTTTTGGCCGACCAAAATGTTCATAAAATTTTATAAGTAGATACTAGAAAATCTAATAATATGTTTATACCATTGAGTCATTCGTTCACTTAAAAACAGTAAGCATTACTTGTGCTAAAGTGCCACGAGAATCCTAACCCTCTTGTTTCATTACAGGTTTAGTTAAGGAAGTAGTAAGTTTAAATGTTAGGTATCCTTATTAATAAAAGTATACCCCTGTCAAATCATTACCTACGTACCTACAGTTTCATGTTTTAGTCGTAAATCTGTAAGTTCTATTCTTTTTAGCAGTCTGCGACGGACAATTTCGTAAGTACCTTATACATTTTTTTTGCTAATCACAGTAGTTTCGATCAATACCCACCTATTTACTATCTGCTGCATCATAATATCAATCAGCAATATCTATTTTCAATGAAAATATTATCTTCATGATGGCAATCTTCATCTGAAGTAGTTAGTTATAAACCAAGCATCACACTTAGACAGTTTTTGTCAAGTCATCTTACCCACGTGCGTGCAGTGACTTGCGCATCCTTGCCTATATTTTGTAATCAATTCATTGTGAACACGGCCTCCTTCAGAACGCTTTGCCGCTATTATAACACTCTTGCTTGCCTTAACGCATGTCAAACAACTCAAGGGCTCATCGTGTCCATTTTAGGGATAATAGCTCAAGCATTTACCCCGAGGTGCAAAGTTATGATTGTATCCATTCATATATCAAATCGTAATCACAGATCACCGGATGATTGACGTGCATGTCGTATCTGTACATCTGGGTGTACGACAGCGTACATTACGTATTGCTAATCAATGTATCAGGCTATAGTTCCATATAACGAATATTTATCATTCGATCTTCGGCTTAAGTGTTTTTGAGCGTTATAATTTAAAGGCGGCATGGCTTTCACTCAGGAGGACCAATTAATTTTTGACCGAAACATAAAGCGTCCGATAAATTTCTTGAAAACGCCGGCGATAAGAGGAACGGGTTCGGGACGTCTTCCGTCGAATAAAAAGCTTTATTTATCTTGGACAATTTGTTATTGCCACTCGTCTTGCCTTCCGGTAGCCATGTAATTGAATCTTCTGGTTTTTAAAGATTTATTACGTCCATTTGATTGAGCTACCGTCTTTTGATTAGAGGCGCTGTTTGTATATGCCCATGCCCCTTGATTACGCCGGAATAATGTTTTTTTGGTCCAAGCGTCTTAATTGATTTTGTTAATGATGGTCCTTTACAGTCAGGGGAACGACCTGTGTTTACGATCCGTTGTCAGGACATGGTACAGTTTAGTGCAGATTGTCTAATCTCGGTATGCGAGTGTCCGACAGCCGACACAGTGACCCACCGATACGATCGGCAGGACGCGCGATCGCGTGAGATACTCCCGGGCACGTCGGCGCTGCCCTCACGATCCTGCGCCGTTATTTTAATTTATCTTCTTTCCCCCCGTTTCTATATCTTAACTCTAACATTTGCTGGCTTTTATCCAGTTAGCGAACGGATCCACTATATTTTGTATTATACGTGTTATTTAAGTTATGAACTTGCTTAGCATTTAATTTTTCTATCATTATTTAGACGTTGAGACTAAAAATAAAACCGGCCATATGCGAGTCGGACTCGCGCACCGAGTTTCGTACAAAAACTTACGGTTTTCGCTATTTTCCTTTATCTGTGCTATAAGACGTTGCTTCGTACCAAATTTTAAGATTCTGAGTTCACGGGAAGTACCCTGTAGGTATTGGTTCCCTTGCGAGTTTCGAAAGGCTTTTTCCATACATTGTTTCACTGCAAAATAGTTGTTTTTTGTTATGTAATAGATAGCTACTCAATTAAAAAAAAACATCTCTAAGTAAACTTTCATTGTAACGGTTCTTAAAGTTTTATTTCCGTTCACGCAGAAGGACTTGGTGGCTCAATTTTTCGTGTCCGAAACTAATTGAAGTCAATTGCTTCGAAATAAAAATATTTCTAAATTGTATCGTTCGCGGAATCGGCGTTGAAACGGCATTTTCGCGTGACTGTGACCACTGAAGGCGGGGTATAAAACGGATCGACCCGACGATACGCAAAGCGATACAAAAGTTTCGGAGGACTTCATTAAATTGGGTTTAAATAATTAGTTTAACAAAAGTAACATTGTATGGACTTTACGCCTTTTTTAACATTGAGTATTTAATTTTTATGTGTACTAGGTTGCGAGTGTACCTAACAAACATTACTGTGTTTTTGGTAGCAATTTATTTTTCTTCTTTGTACACTCTTACTGTAATTTTCTCTCGGGTTGCTTTTCTTGGAATTCAGCTATTCCATTTTCCCTAGCTCACTGTCGGCGTTTATTGGCATATTTCGCATGACAGCTTATTATTTTGCTACGTAAATATTAAGTTTCTAAAGTATACACAAGACAAACATTTAAGACGTTCGCTCCCTTTTGTTGGATGATAGAGATTTCAAATTCTATCTTGATTCATTCTTAGAATATTCCCCCATTTTTTTATCGGTTTATGAATGGAAGTCCTACACGATGTACCAATACCAAGTAGGTAACTATCAGCTTTATAATTTTTTTTCGGGAATTAAGTGTCTTAAAGGTTTCGGTGATCACTATTTAGTGGAATTATAAAACCTGGAGGTAGTAAGAATGTGGTTCAAAAAAACGACGAAAAGTGCTAGGAAAAATCAAACAGCTAACATTATCTTAGCAACGGTACTGCTCTACTCCCAGTAAAGACGAATCCACTGTAAAATATACGCAACAAGGCAATTCAAACAAATTGCCTTTATTTTCTCCTATACGTATATGAGTAATACAAAGAAATCTAGCTTGGTCCTGATAGTTTTAAAATGTCTCCATGCTTTGAATATTTTCGGTCACCTTTCAGCTTTTGTCCATTAATTGTACTTAAGAGGGAAGTATACCTTTGGATACTACGTACTTGTCCATGCAAAAAGAGAAAACGTTTTTCCATTTCTACATTTTTACCAATCTCTATATTTTTTTAGTACGCTATTGACACAATGAAACAGTAGGTTTATAGGTCTTCCTTTTTTCAAAACTTGCAAAAAATTTAAATAACAATGAAAATAAAAAAAAGTGATACCTCTGAACCTACATATTATTATGCTGAAGCATTCGACATAAAAAACCAAAGTGATTTGTTAAGATTTACTACTTAGTGAGTGGAAGAGGTTTTCTCCCGAAGTGGAAATTTCATTTAAAAAGTAGGTACCTATTGCCAGCCGCGAGCTGCTAGCTATATTGTGAGCAGGCAACTGTTGCTCTGGTCATAACACCTCGCAACAATTTATAGCGCCAATTACCCGATCGCAGCGCCGATAATTTCACGCCGTTTGTGTAATTTTTTCAAAATTATCACCCAACCTCCTATGGAGCGCTCGCTATTAACATAATTTACTTTTTAAAAGTATACCACATAAAAATCGATGAGTGCTAAATTGAATTCGAGGAGCCGCGCAAATAAGAAATGGAGGCGCGAAAATTGGACGGTGGACCGTTTAAAGTATCGTTAAGGCTTGTCGAGAGAAAATATTGTAATCACAGTAAAGTTTACGAGCTGCGGAAAACGGGTCCATTATTGTGTGTGCGGAATTTGGGGTGGTTTTGACGATGCCGCTTTCTTGCCAAGTGCTCGTTTGTACAGACTATACGAGTTTAAGAGGAGAAATGTGACGTCAGCTTATATGTTAGTGATTCGCTTCATAATAGGGAATATGCATGTGATTCAGAAAAGGACAAAAAAAATCATGAGTAATCTTTATTGCTTAATAAATTTACTCACATGATTATTTTTACAAATATTCATGTTTCTATTAACAAATTTATCATTTAAAAGTAGTATTTTTCAAATTCCCTCGCAAATTTCCGAAACGCAACGCTATTAGCGGAGCGAATCGTGACGTCACCGTGCACTCGGTGTCTACTGTTTAAATGATCTTTTGTATGATTATTGACAGTTATTCGCACTGTTTTGCCGCTGTTTATGATAAATAACCAGTGTTTTTTGGGAATTATTAACTGGAAGCAGACACTCCTTGTGAAAAAAGACTCGCTACAATGACTGGAAGCGGTTTTGTCAAGGCACAGTCCGATAATCTGCCTAAAATTGATGTGTTCATGATGACTAAGCACGTACCTTGTAGTGTCTTTCTTAAATAAGTGGAATAAAAAACGAGTATATATATATATTATATAATCAAAGATATTTAGGTATTAGGAGTGTTATATGTTGAGAACATCTTTATGAACATAACAAACTAGGTTGTTTTCGTCAAGGGTTATAAATAAAACAAATTTGAGTAGGGCATTCAGATTCTTTCAACTTCGATCAACAGTGCAAATAAAGAAACAGCTAAAACGTTTCGTGATCAAAATCAACACACGTATTCAGCTGTTGATCAACAAAAAACATAATATTTGTAACAAAAAAATTGGGAATCAGAATAGTTTTATGCAATGATGTAATATAAAAATTAGGGTTTTATGAATAAGTATACCTGTAATTAATTTTTAATACAGTTGCTCAAAAAGTGGTACTTTTTGTGGCTGCGTAGCGTACGAGAAGCTCAATTTCTCGAACTAGTGCTTTTTACTTTTTAGTTCCAAACTATACTTTCGAAACGCAGTAATTTTATATTAGATTTGCTTTCGATAAAAAAAAAACTGCCCTCAAATTGGTCCTTCCGTTTGGAAACTACGATACCTCAAACATACACACGTACACGTGTCTAACTTTCATACGTAACCCTTTTTCGAGGTTTGAAAAAAAATACGGTACAGGAAGAAGTGGGGCGTTATGAATACTGTCAGTGTCAACTGCCAAGTGTCAATTTAGTTTCTCAACTCGAGGCCGATGGCGCTGATTCCAATAGTATGTTGTCACTGTCAGTGTCATTTGTAAAGTATGGGTTCGTTCAAAAATAACTTCGAAGCAAGCATATTTTATCGCAATGATATATTTATTTATTATTTTTCGCAATTGTATTAAAAAACGTCGTTTACAACACGTGTGAAATGTCTTTTACCACTCGTACCGAGTCTTGCCACTCGCTGTAAAATGTACTATTTTAGGTTAGGTTATTGTTTATATTGTTCGCGAGTCCTAATAAAAAAGATTTTAGGTACAAACATATTTAATACTCACTTCGAAATGATCTTCACAACAATATAAACTACTCAAGCACGATACATTATATCTCCTCATCGCCTCACACCTCTTTTTCCTTATATTTTCTTCTTTGGGCATATGAAAATATATGATGTCAGGTGCAGTTTCAATGTTATTTTTACACATAGGGGCAATACAATATTTATAATAAGCTTTTGTGTGCTCTTCCGTTACAATAAGTTGATCTTACAAGCTTTAGTAACTCACTTTTATTAAAACTGTGAATCAAACACTTTGTTGTTAAATTATTCTAAGTGCACGGTGACGTCACAAAATGAGCGCGCCAAAATGGCGGCTTTTTAATCGTCCGAAAATGATAGTACTTTTAATTATTTTTATTAGCTCAAGTAATAATATTGTGAACGTGTTATATTTTTTCCGGTTATATAATTAATTATAGAATAGTAAAAAAAAAAAACATGAATATACCCTATTGTCACGGGATCTTGCATGATCATAATTTAGTAAGTCCTATAAATCCAGAGGCATAATTGTCTGTATCGTGGACTGTTAAATGTATATAATTGATTATTAGACATATTATTATTTATTGAAAAATAAACCTACTAAATCATTATTTTGATGCAAACTCCCAGAGCTGGGCACCGTTAAACAAATCATGAACTTCGTTAACCGTGAATCCGTTTAAAAAAAGTTGACTTCGTTAATCCGTAAAATTTCCAGTTCATTAACGGAACTCAACGTTAATCTTTAAGGCCTGATATACTCTGTTACGGCGTTTAAGCTATGTAAGCTAGCAGGACATGAAAAATTGTTTTTTTATTATTATTGTATCAAATTGAAATACAAGCATTAATTGTTATCTGGGATTAGATGCATGTTTCCCTTCATGGACATCAAAATAATTGAAATTTGTGTCAGACAGCGAGGCACGTTTAGGCGTTAAAATCTCTTAGCCTGTTGAAAAGAGACGTTCAACTGCAGATTAGTTCTCCGAGGAATTCCGCGTCGTTGGACGTGTCTTTCGACCTCATGTTTAGCCACATTTTGACTAGACTTTGTGCCCTACTTCTTAACGATCTGTGGCTTTTTGTTTTTTATTTACATTCAGTTACAGAATTAAAAAAGTCGTCCTCATGTTGCTGGCTTCCGCCGTTGCCACTTAAATTTTCTTTGTCGTTAGAACTATCAGCGGCCTTTTGCCTTAACGACTCATCTAGGTTCATTTTTTCGAGGCATTTTCTTCCTGCTTCCACTCGACTGCTGTCGTATATTTACAGCAACAAACAGATGACCGGTGCGAAGGCACTTGTTGATTGTTGACTGTTTTTCGTGGCGCGTCGTGACATGCGCGGCGTCTTTTTGGCAAATAATAGATACCTCATGAACGATTAAGTAACTTATGGACAGTTAAGGGAAGGTAAATAGACCGTTAATGTTTTTTTAAGTAAACTTAAAAGTTAATCCGTTACTCGAAATGTTAACTTCGTTATTTAACGGATTAACGGACTTTTGTCCAGGTCTGCAAACTCCAGTTCAGTTTTATAAAGAATACAGACTCACTGACTCATTAAAAGGGTAAAGTACGTTTTTCAACTTAATGAAGTTGTTTATTTATATTTTAAGCTTACCTATAGGTTAATTACGAGTCTGGTTTCATCATAAGGTGCGTTGACTTTTTGATAATAACCGTCAATATCCTGTCCTTGTGTCATCAGCAACAGCATTGGCCTGTCATTATATTGTAAAAAAATAGGCCTAACCAATTAATTATTTTACCATCAGCAGTCCTTGCACCAATGAATTTTAAGATCAAAATCAACGAGTACGAAAGGTCATGGTAAATCGGTCAGCGGGGGACGGCAGTCGCTCACGTACAAGTACATGTTTATTGTAAAGTAATACAAAGAAATCATGATTGACTCTGCCCGAAATAGCGCCAATCATCGGCTACAAACTCACCAACATCGTGTTATTGATCATTGAACTATGGACCTTTTATACGTTGAAATAAGAGCTTTGATACGTGACAGAAAAACTGGTGTAACAGTACGTGCGCGTTCTACGCCGTGTCAAGGATGCTAGTGGAATTGGAGTTTTCCAATTTTCATTTGTTTTATGTAATCGGTTTTGTAATAGAACGTGCTTTTCAAGTGCTTTTACATGATGATATTGCTTTGGTTGGTCGGAGACTCGGGGACATTGCATATTCTGTAACGGCACTATTACAGGCGACGAATAAACAGCCGTGTAAGAATAGTTTTACTTCGAAATCATAAATAGAAATAAAGTTAGTTTATCCTGTACATCCGATACTAAATAATTTTACCAATCTTTGTTAATCCAATATGACAGGTTAACTTTATCTCTGCGCGTTGTACAGTCATCAGCATTAATATCTGCTATAACAAAGCCAGCAAAAATATCTGACTCGTCCTAACGACCATAAAAATAGAACTTTGTCAGATATTTATACGCGATTTGTTGTGGTATATTATAATTATGGTAGTGACTGAACAGTGTTCGATTATATGAATTTGGTTTAATAATCAAATTTGGCCCTGAGATACGACTGATTGCTATTATTTTGTCAGGAGTAGATATGTTTTTCTGATACTAGAGCTTTTGTGTTTAGTCTGAAGTTTAAGTAAGTACTAGATTTTAATCAATTGATTTGAAAATTAGTATCCTAGTAAGCTTAAATGGTTATTGCATGATAACTACCTACATCGAAACATAAAGCGAGACACGATCTGAACACGGAATTTAAATTAAGTCGATTAATTAGATGTAGTCAATACGAAATAGATACCTACTAAAACTGCTGAATGGCTAAATGGTTCCATTAAAAATCTTGAGGTGAGTTCACCCAAAAAAATCATTATAATTCAAGAGGTTGGCCTTGGGCGAGGGAGTAAGCCAGTTCAAAACAAAATTTCTAATGATTCCATCAACTTCGACGTTCAAGAAGTGGCGGATTAAGTACCTAATATAATTCCTTTTTGCATTATTAGTCCTTATTCTTACCTCTAGTAACACAACAGTACAGCCTACGTCCAAAAGTATTGAGCAGCCATGATTTTTGTAATAAAAGTCGTTTTTTTTTTTAGAATATACACCTTTTCTAATGAAATATTATCAATTATTTTAAACAGAGTATGTGTTTTTCGTTGCGGGGAATTATATGATTCCATAGAAAATCTACAATGTCTTTTCATTTTTTGGTTGAATTTTTGGTGCATTTTTTTCTTATTTTAATAACTGAAATATTATTAACTTATATCCTCGTTTTGTATACTTACATATATTATAGATTGGAATTTAATAAAATTGTTGGATTTAATTTAGAAGGAAATGATTTTTGGAGCTATGATAAAAAAGGGGGTGCTTAATACTTTTAGACGTAGGCTGTACATTTCGATGCTATTGCGGATGACATACTCATTACGTGTACCGAGATATCGGACGAGTGAAGAATGACATTTCCGCACGTGTATAGTACGACGTTTTTTAATACAGTTGCGAAAAAATAGGAAAAACAACAAGTTGTAAGGAATTCGAAACTATTATATTATTAATTCTGTAACATCATTGTAATACAGTTGAAAAATAGTGAAATTATAAATTTTAAACCAAAGGAAAAATTAAAAAAAATAATGGTCCGAGCCGGATTCGGACCGGCGACAAGTTCGTGAAAACCAACTTTCTGCACGCTAAACAGCTACGTAAATAAGTACTTTTTGAGCAACTGTATTAAAAAATAATATTTCAGTCTTCATTACACTGCGATAAATTAATTTTTTTGACACGTTTGTTGTACCTACATATATTTGATCACATTATAAGGATAGGTATATATTGATGCGAGTGAAATCTCAAAAAATGAAAATTTATCATTATTGTTTAAGGGGAACCCTGAGAAGTGCCTTGTAATTCAATATTTCGATGTCAATAATGCATCGATGCAGCCAAAGGAGTGCGGATGCCTATTACACAGAGGTGTAACACCCCTCGCTTAGAAATATGAACTGCCAATTGCCTCGTGGCAGAAGACAATGGAATTCTATCATCTTTAATTACAGTTGGTTTTTTTAATGCCACTTGTCTTGCCTGCTGGTAAGAGGAAACCATAACCAGAGAAATCACGTGCTCGTTGCGTACCCTTTATTGCCTTGATGGTTTGCTGTGTTTTATACTAGAAAGCAAGTTTTAGATAAATGATGAAAAAATTACATTGTCCAACGTAGGCAGTCATTAGGTTTAATTTTTTTCTGTATCATTAAGTGTCGCCTTGCGGCATACAAATATAATTAGTTATATTATTTAACATGCTACTTCTTGAGGAGGGCAGTATGTAGAGGTATAAGTATAATGCTTGAAGTCATTAGACGATTAGGAATACCTCTACAGCTTTGATAACTAGCAACAAAATCGTGGGTTTATTGACTATAGAAACCCTGGATTCGTAATTTAGCGTGCCATGTACTAGTCGCCGACTTTATTCAGTCGTAGGTATCTATACCAAGTCGCTTTTAAGACAGATAAAAAAAATGTATCATAGTGTGTAATTCATCGCTTAACGGTGTGATGGCGACCAAGCCTTGATTCTGAATAATTTGAGCCCGAAACTGCAAGTTAACTGAATGAGTTGACGTATTTTTAAGTGTATTAATTATTTTCTTATGCCCACATAAAGGAACATGATTGGCTATAAACGATTGTTATTTAATAATTACAATGTGCACTTGTCTCTCGCCTGATGACCGAAATATAAGTGTATAAGTACTCTAATTATTTCTTGTTTTATATCATTTATTTTTTATTACCTATATTCTAACATGTCTGAACCTCACGGCAGCTTTCTCTTTAAAATGCTTGAATACATATTAACCGCTCAATTGAATCTTATGCCTGTATATACACTAACATAGATATCCTATGCACAGGTATGTATATGGGCGATGAGCCTTACATAACATATTAAAGATAGAGATCAGCATATCCCAAAGACAGACGATTTAAATTGCAGTACGATGACTGGGCACGTTTGTGAAATTTCTTTTCGCTATAAAGATTTCGATTTATTCGAGCTTAATTAAGAGAACGTACATCAACAATCAGTATTCATTTAGACGTTTTAAAACAAATTAAAAGTGCTTGTTCAGATTTAAATAGGTACCTACCTATATATATCCCAAAACTATGAAAAAATAAGTATAAAATCGAATATTATGGTCATGCATGGTTTTACAACGAGACGACACAGACTTCGGTAAAGTCTTAGCAGTGTGCTGTGTGACTTTTGTGCACATTTTTCACAAGTAGTACGAAGTAGAAGTAGTCAACACGCAGTACTGTTGTTGTTGTTTTTCACAAGTAGAAGTAGTCAACACGTAGTACTGTTTGTGCTTTTTTGTATCAAGTATTTATTGCAATCATGTTGTTACAGTATTGTACACATTGTACACAGTACACATATGGTACACCACAGTATGACGTCAAAGGAACGGGAACATTGGCGCAGTGCCTTGTGGCATTTTTTTTCAGGTGTATGCCAGATTGTTAGCCATATTTTATCAATTTCCCGAATGTAATCGAGTTGAAATATTGTACACTTGTGTAAAAGTCAGATCACAATGCAATAGGTAAGTACCATACAGCTGGTCTATTAAAATAACGGAGGTGGCCAGCATAGCAACTCCTATTTAAACTTTTGGGTACTAGACGACGCTATACATACCTACTTAAATAGATAGGTAAATAGTTATCCAAGACTCAGGAACAAGTATTCGTGCTCATCACACAAATAACCGCCTTACCGGGATTCGAACCCGGGACCTCCAGCTTCGTAGGTAGGGCCACTACCAACTAGGCTACAGAAGTCGTCAAATCATTACCAGGTAATCATTTCAAGGGTATCATTTACCATTCTCATAATCACGAATTTCAATGAATTCACTAATGTAATTCACTAATGAAATACTATAAGAACTACTTTACACTGGATTGTTATTCCGCAACCGTCCGGCACTCGCCAGTGATAAGTCTTATCGAGCACATCGATAAATTAAAAGATAACCAATTAAACCAGAGATATTGAGTACAATAAATAAGATACGTGCAATGGTATTAAATAATTTCATTAGTGCAGAAAGCGCCGCTTCTTGTCCGACGCCGGGAAATGTGGCTTTTTGATTAATGTCGACGCTTTATTCCATTACTGGCTTGTTCGGCTACCGTTAAAAAGCCGCTTTATTTATTGCTTCGCAGAATAACAATGAATAAAAATGGATTGCATCTCTATTTATTGTAATTGTACGAGCATCATAGTTTGAACATGTTTATTGTCAAAATTTGCCTACTCTTTTGTCGCTTAATAATCTTAATATTAGAGCGTTCACTCACGGCGACTGATTACAGCTGGAGCTAGAGTTGGAGGTGTATTCGCAGGTGATCTATGGCTTCACTCATGACAACTTTTTACAATGATATTTCAGATATTCATATCGCTGGAGGTGTATTCACAGGTGTTCTATGGTTAGTGTCGTGCGTTTGTCTCGCTGCGCTGCAATAAGTTGCCGTGTCTAACCACTCTCAGGCAGAAGTTAAATGCTGCAAAATGACAAATGGAATGGTGTAGTCAATTGACTGATAATTAGAAGCTTTTGGAACAATTCACCATTGAAGTGTTGAAAGGTGACAATTGTAAGCTTCCCGTATTACTGTGCTCAGCATGGCGTCTTTCATTAATCGATTAAACATGATATATTTTCGTCTGAGCCAAAATGCCTTGAGCAAGTGATTATTAAAATGTAAAGAGCGTACGCGCACGCCAATTAGGAGCACCGTTCGTTATAGTTGTAAACGTCTGAGAATATGTACGACATCTTAAATTCAGTGAAATATTGTGTAATAACACGTTTACACGACTTAAATGTGTATTTATTTTCGTATTTTTCGCTAAATTGCGACCGCAGTTAGTACGAAAATATTGAATTTCATGTTCATTGCATATATTTTTCCATGGCCTTAATTTAATATGCTTTCGAAGAACAAGAATGTGCTAAATTATGTTTCCATACTAGTAACACCTAGCTCGCTTGCCTGCCAATCAGTGCAGCGCAGCCTAAGAATTCAAACATATGTTTCGACGCATGATTAAGATATTACGTTTTGGGACACTCACTGATATATTTAAGCGCGCAAATAATATGCACATTGCAATTTTACCATGTTAATACCCCCTTTTTACGAGAAACAAAGTGTTTCCTAATTACTGTGCCTTTTAGGGGTAATTTAATGTTACGCTCCAGTGTGATAGGGTTCTCGTCGGGCAAGCTATTAGGGTTGTCAAATTATCGTTGCCAAATTACCATCTTATCGGGTCAGTCGTATTTATACGCTATTAATCACCATATTCACTCGGTAGAATAATATCTTATATGACTTGCCGCCCACGGATACATCCGACATTGTTGTGGTAAAGGTGCTAATAAAAGGTCCATCCGAACGGACATCGATCATCTATACATTGGGGAAACAACAGAACATTTTGTAAGCTTATTAATGTTGGTAAAAAGAGGTGAAATTTATCTGATATTAATTGATACTTCCTTTTCAGCTTATGTTGTTTTATGGCTTTATGTGTATTATACGAAAAGCTTTGCGATTTGTAATTTCGGTACACACATAGAAAATAACCCAGTCTACAAGTATAGGTACAAAGTGTACAAACACACAAGACACATGCTGCCTTTAAATATTTTTTCACAATACGTGTCATTTGTAATGTATGTCTACTCCCTTTGTCTCTGTGTGTCTTTTGTGTAGTAAATGAATGTATTATTTCTTTCTTAAATACTACTATTGACAAAATTGAATCCTAACCCACCATGGAACCTTGTTACAATTAACTGACATATTAACGTCATATGATCGTACGTAGCATACTTTAATTGTAACAAGGTTCTATGGTGAGTCATGATTCAGTTGGTACGATAGTACTTCTGTAAGTTCACTATTGTACCTTCTACTTCTCTTTTATATGGCACCCCTGTTGCTTCCCGTGGTCCGCGCGGTTATCTAATATCGTCATTAAGGGCAACTTACAGGCTGATCGATGTTGAATATGGCGCCGACAGCTGTCATCCATCAAAACTTGTCAAACTTTCCATAAGTACAGCATTGATATCTGCCATAACAAAGTGCGCATAAATATCTGACCCAACTCTATTTCTAGGGCCGTAAGGTTGTGTCAGATATTTATTCGCACTTTGTTGTGGCAGATATTGGTGTCGGTAACTGTACATTCAGATTTTAACGAAAACCGCTTACGATTACACTGTTTGCAACCCGCCCTAAAACTGTCGCACTGTTTCCAATGGTGGTATCCTCAATGGTGATAGGTTCAAACGCCAATACTGTTAACTGACCTGTAATTATATTGAACACCACCAATATCTGCCTAATTCTAAATATCTTTTCCGTCCCGACGTGGGTAAAAATTAAATTGTTTAAATATTATAATACGTGGGTGAACGAATAATATTCGAAATTAACGTCATTTCCAATCGCATTCCATAGCTCCACTTTCTCGGACATTTAAGCCTAAAAGAGTGACAGATAAGAATAAGTAATTTAGCATCACTGTCAGTCCACTCTGCACTGCTATTCACAACTTGTTTCATCTCACCTCACCGCTCAGCCCAAGTATATCTTGATACCGGGATTTGTAGTCATCACCACACCATCATATCAGCCGAAAGACGTCCTCTGACCGCCCCCCCCCATCCAAAGAGCGCCGCAATGTCAACCCGCGCCACGCGCGTCCAGTACGCTTACCATGAGTTTGACAATGACGGCTTACGCTAACGAGTATCGAGTTTACTATCTGTGCATCCCGCTCGTACTGTCAAAGTGCAATAGAGATGCACAGATAGAAAACTCGATACTCGTTAGCGTAAGCCGTCATTGTCAAACTCATGGTAAGCGTACAGTGCACTCCCGTAACCTTTATTCAGTCCACCTTGTGGTCTACCAATGCTGCGCCTGCCGGTACGTGGCTGTCACTCGAGAATCTTTCCGCCCCGACTGCCATCGGTGCCACTTGCAATGTGCCCTGCCTGCTGCGACTTAAGTTAAGCGATTCCGTGGGATGTATAGATTACCTTGGTTCTGCTACGCTAGTCCCATATCTGATGCTTCTGTGGATTTGTAATGATAAAACGTGGTCTGACTTACACTGGTTCGGCTGAAGTTGGGTGAACTCTTATGTTATGAATAACAGCTCTGATTTCGGAAATGCCGGACGTTGGGGCAGTAAAGTGAAATGTACGATACACCCGTATTTGTAAAACGCCAAACGTAACTGCCTAATTAGTTTGTTTAATACATGTGATAATGGAGTTTATTTCAGAGTTGTGCAAGAAGCAAGAATTACTTTCTTTGGTAACACGCTAGCAAATTTTAAGTATTGGTTGTTTGGACCAGCATTTTGCTTTTATATTTCTGATAGTAGTGTTCCTGTAAACATTATGTAGCTTCGTTTCATACGGTATTCGTAGCCGTCTCCAAGATATTCACCTCTCATCGTAACTAGCGAAATGAAGAAGACTGTAGTGTTCAGGTCCATATTGGCTGCCATAAAATTCGTGATCCTAATTTTTTTTGTATTAACGTATTGTAGTCATAATCATCCCTAGTCCTAATTTTTTTCGTCCTAACTTTTTTGTTCCTAAATTTCTGTCACTATCATTGGAAGTCATAATGATCAGTTGGCCTAAAATTTTTCTTCCTAATTTCATTACTAAGAACTTGCTTGAAGTCATAATTTTGTTAATTATAACATTTTTCTTCATAACGGACATACATAATAATTTTGTTAGTCCTAATATCATAACTAAGAACACACTTTAACTCCTAATTTTGTTTTTCCTAATGAATAAAAGCTTTCGCTAAGTAAATTGAAAAAAAAATCGGTTCTGGCGCTTCGCCGGCCGCTGCCGCGGCACGCTCGCTTCGCTCGCTCGGCTCGCGCGCGTAGGGTCGCAGTACAACTAACACTCCTCCTCGCTTCGCTCGTCGTCGTACCTACACGGACCTGCCTTAGGCTACGTCCGCACAGACAGGCGGCTAGAGTCTGTAGAGTCGACGTAGAGCGAATATGTAGAGTCAATGTAGAGTCTATATGTAGAGTCGATGTAGAGTTAATGTAGAGTCGATGTAGAGTCAATATGTAGAGTCGATGTAGAGTCGATGTAGAGTCGATATGTAGAGTCGATGTAGAGTCTATATGTAGAGTCGATGTAGAGTCGATATGTAGAGTCGATGTAGAGTCTATATGTAGAATCGATGTAGAGTCAATGTAGAGTCGATGTGTCAATGTAGAGACGTCTAGCTAGAGTCTTGTGACCTTGTCTTGTACCTAGCGATAAAAAACCACACGTTTATTTACTTCGATAACGCCAAGTAACATTTATGATGAGAAATATTATGAAAAAGAAATTTAGGATTAAAAAATGTATGACTAGTGTCATTATGAATTGAAATAAAACGGGCAAGTGCGTGTTATGACGAAAAAAATTAGGAAAATAAAAATTAGGACCTGTGAAACTTATGATTACTGTCATTATGACTTCGAATGGTTATGACTTACGATCGTTAGGATCAAGAATTATTAGGACTAACGATTATTATGGCGTAAAATTTTATGACGAACATTTTCGGACTTCCAATAATAGGACTTAAAAAAATAGGTGAATCAAAGCGCCCCCGTAGTGTTCACTTATTTGCACATTCTATAGGTATACCGGTGTTGCTATTTACACGTTCCTTGGCTCGACAGCACACCACCACTCCCGGCAACGGTCGGACAAGTACTGCCCCCCACTCCGGTCATCATGACGTGACGTATGCGCACGAGATAAGGATAGCAATACACTACAAAGACCTATATGTAAAATTTTAGTAGCATTTTCTATACCCGCCGTAACGATGATCCTATGGTGAAAACACTTGTAAAAATTGAAGCGTCTTTGCGTCGGGGGACCGCTAAGTAAAGGGTCAATACGTACCTGATATAATCGTTTTATTTTAAGAGTATTTTTGTGTCAACTGTTTTTTTAATTTTATTATTTACTAGCGACTCCCGTCCGCGTGGAACTCGTTTATATCGCAGCTCCATACAAACTTTCATCCCCCGGTCCTGGTCCTGGTCCATGTCCTTTCCCGGGATTCAAACTATCTCTATACCAAATTTCACCTAAATCGGTTCAGCGGTTTAAGCGTGAAAAGGTATCAGACAGACAGACACACTTTCGCATTTATAATATTAGTATTCAGTAGGGATGTACGTCATCTCGTAAGTCATATCGTATATGAAATATGTGAATTAAAAAACTCCTCCTAACCTGTAAATTACCACTGTTAGAGACTTGTTTCGGGCTCATAGGGAGTCCTGGGGGCTTCAGTTTGCCACTTTGAACGGCGCTGTTGTTTTCTGAGCTCCGAGACACTAGAACCTTTTAAGGTTATCGCTCGCACTATAGCTAAGTGGCTTACTCGAAAGGCCTATGCTCAGCAGTGGGCGATTAGATACGTGCTGAAAATTGGTGATAGCTAAGTTAACGATGAGCCCGAAACATGTCGCATAGTGTCAATTAAGGATGACCAGGACGCTCGACTTTCCATAAAAAACTCTTGCTAGGAATCAAAATAGAATAAATAGAGCGACTAGAAAGTTTTCCAAACAAAGTCTCTAAATATATATACAGACATTATAATTTATAGCAACGGAGACTAGCTTCCGACCTATATGACGGATCCCATTGTGTTTACGTTTCATGCTATTTTATTATGCATTTAAAAAATGAAAACCAAACTCGAGTCGACCGTGTTGGGGACTTTTAAGGCGCTGTAGGTCCATGGTCTTCTCTCCCTCTCACTGACCGTGCAGCATGATCGTGAGCGAGATAGAAGGGCGTGCTCGGAAGCGCGGACATGTTTTTAAATATTTTTTTTGCCCTTTTAATAAATAAATAAGTAATCACTGAGTTCTCACAAACATGATATTGCCGATTTTAAGAAGCAATTTTAATATTTTTAGCTTTTGTGTATACTTTGTAACGAATATTTTAAGTGTATTTTAGACCTATGTTCGTGGTTTTTTTTCTATCGAGCGGCTTAATCATGTTTCGAATCACTGATCTCGCTGCAGGAAAGCCTCAAGATTACTATTGTTTTTTCTTTGAAACCATATTATTATAAACAGGCGCATTATACTGTTTCAAAAACTGTGCGCTTAACTTCGCTGAACCTACGGCGCCTTAACACGTGCGTAACAGCACAATAGTTAATTTCGTTACTGATCCATAATTAATTGTTAGTCTTATTCTCGTCTCAGCCTGTACAGAATAAAGGGCTGTTATCTGCGGTATTTGGTCGGCGCTGACTCACGCGCCACACCTGCCGCCGAATTCCAGACACGTCTCGATCGAATACCGTTTAATTGGGAACTAATCTGCTGACCTATTCGCGGAGTCACGAGAGTTATAAGATTACAAACGAATACTTTGACCGATAATAGCTGTTACCTATGCCTTTAAGAATAAACGATCTTAATGCAAGTTCTGTATTCAAACAAAGCTGCACCACTTTGCTTGATTACAGAAATGCTGGGAGAAATTTTAAAAAAAAGTTTCAATTTTGATATTTTTAATGCCGTTACTTCAAATTTCCAGTCTTAGTGTACAATTGTAGACCACCTTTTTTCGGACTTCACAAATTTTCTAACAAAATTTAAATTGCCAGCAATGTACAGCAATGTAAATTGACAAGTAAGTGTAAATGACAGCTCTACATACTTTGTTTAGTACGGCGTCATACACCTAGTCCATTGAAGGTTTGTATTTTGGAAAATTAATTGCGCAGTTAATTTACATAATTATGATTTGCAAATACATGCAATCAATTGCTAATGGAATATATTATCAGTTTCAATAAATGCCCTCATACCGACCGGTAAACACACAGTATAATGATGATTTGATGTAATATCATTTAATAAAATAAAATAAATTAAGTTTTATTTTCAGGCATAAATCACCCATATTATCACACCTCAAATACATTAAAATAAAGTAAAAAAAAACAAGAAACAAAAACAAAAATAAAAACAAAACAAAATTATTATAACATACTGAAAGTCTAATGCTTATTTCCTATAATGAACACATGATGAAATGTTAATTTCTTCTAATGTACAGTTAGCATAATACCTATTTTGTAAACAGTAAATGTATCATTTCACTCCCTTGAAACATAATCTCCTATTTCCACTAGGTTTCAGTCTAATGATTTAGTCTTAAAGGCATAGACAGGAAATACCTATGTCCTGGTGTTGGTAGGTAATACATACTTTTTTTCACTTTCTATGTAGGTACCTCTATATTAACGACGAGCGAGTCATTGCAGGTTCTAGGATTTTACAATTACGTCATCAAAGTCTAAATATGGGGAGGTAAACAATATACGACACAAAACAATCCGCTAAGTAATAATGAAAATTCAATCTTAAATACCTACACAACATCTTTTTCTAAGCAGTGACATATTGTTCCAATTCTCGTGATCAAAATTTCACAGTGAACGCCTTACGCGGTATGAAATGAGGTCTGTGGTCAAACAATGAATTCCATCCGGATCTGTATATCGCTATCAATTCTTAATTTCACACTGGATTAAAGCTGTACGTACTTCGATTGTTATAAAGCAATTTGTATAAGTCAATTGACGAAATAATCACGCGTTCTGCAACGGTTCAACGTGACCATGCATTTACATTAGCACTGAATTACTTTGGTTACGGAATTGAATTTGAAACACATATATCATTTTCACGATTTATTCATAAACAACCTTTCGGTATATAAATAGATGTCTAGCGAATAATCTAGAAAATACAATAATATATACATAATAAACGGTACATTTGTTAGAAATGAAAATACTGAACATTTATTTAGATAGCTCTGTTGTAGCCAGAAGCAACACTTGTTTATTACTACGGAGATATCTAAAAGGATGTGTTACGATATATATTTGGCCACCTTGGTATTTGATGGTGGATGTACTAAATTGGCATCTATAGTTTTCAATATTTCGTAAAAACATTCAAAGATTCTGTATTTAATATGTCTAGCTCTAAATCAATCGACCACAACCAACGAAAGGAATGCGTCGTATATTGAATTAAATACTCCCATCAATTTCAAAACGCGCACAAACTTGACAGTAACATATGCCCAAGTTGCGTATAAAGCACAACTTTACAATTTAATCAGCATCGTACACGTGTCATACCTTTTGGTCCCTTTATTCTTACAAAAGATAAAACAAGATATCGATCAATCCATCGAAAGATTTTATTAACACCATAAATTTCCAAAAATCATTTGCCGCTGACGAAAATTGAGGGTCCAACGAAATTGCCTCGTAATATTGTAACTAAATAAATTATAGTTCCTTGCCGCGTGTCCGCTTGTAGCGAAAATGCCGCATTATTCTTTATATGGGAAATGTATGGACGTTAAAACGGCGTCGTATTTCAACGTAATCATGTGTTTGGGGATGAAATTATTACTGCAAATCGTGTTATTCAACTTGGCCAAATATGTTCCCACAAACCGTACAGCAGGCAGCATAAGTGCATGGTCAATGCAGAAATAGTTTGGCTTGGCGACCGAATCCTACGCCATCTATGTGGCGCGATGGTGAATAGCATTATAGATGTCAATGGAGACCTCAGAGGATTTGCAAGATTTAACTAGATGGCGTTGTTAACAAAAAAATAAATAAAAAGGCACATGATCTATTTTGTTCTCGTCATAATTTTTTGTATTTTCTTGGGTAACATTATTATTCAGTAATCTTGCCAATAGCATTTATGATAATGGCGGATTTATACGACGTAATTGGAATACATTTCCGATTTTTGTTTGTTCGCTGGCTTTGTTTATTTATTCTTTTGTATCCTTGTGTTTCTGCACAACGAGTAAATATTCCAAAGATAATTCCAAAAACACTTTTTCCCAACATCGTGGTTGGGAGCGGATTTGAACCTGAAACCTTCGGCCTAGGTTGATAATGACCTGTATAGTTCACCACTGGGCCACCAGGTTAATTGACAGCATGGTTCAAATTCACTATCAGTTAATTTGAATGCTCAAATATTTATATTCATTACGACTAGGATTCGTATAATAACTAAAGAGGGTAGATATAGATTATATGAAACTACCATATTTTTTTATAACAAAGATTCACTGCGTGTTCGTTCGTCAGCCGTTTCTAATTCGATTCCCTATTTCACTTGCGTTTTTCATCTTTTCCTGCGTATTTATACATTTAATGATGAGTTCTCGATCTAATATTGATCTTGTTAAAAGGGCGCAAATAATAGCCTTATGTAACGAAGGCCACAATTTCTCAGAAATTGCTAGTGAAACCGGTGTAAACGTAAGTAGTTTTTTTTTATTGTTTTAATAGACGCCGTGGTAACTATTCGCTTATTATACCTATTTATTAACTGTCATTGTTGCAGCGAAAAACGGTTGCTTTATGGGTACGGCGATTCCAAGAGGAAGGATCTTTGCTACACCGGCAAAGAATGGGTAGACCTCGTCTCATTGATACCGCGCAGCGTGCAGCGATGGTGACCGAGTACGAAGAAAATGGGTTTATACCAACAAGTCACTACGCTGGTTTATTCCATACTAGTGTAGACACTGTTCGTCGTGTGCTTCATGACGAGGGTTTGCACTATCGCAGGCATGCCGTCAAGCCGTTGCTTACAGAAGCACATAAAGCAGCACGATTACAATTTGCCCTAAGGCATTTAAATGATGATTTATATTTAGTGACGAAAAGTGTTTTAAATCGAGTCAACACGGACGTTTGAGTTTATGGCGTCGCAATAATACGCGGTATGATAGTGGTCACGTAGTGCCGAACATGGAATCTGGTCGTATAAGTGTCAATATGTGGGGCTGGATGAGTGCAGCCGGTCCGGGTGAACTAGTGAGGATGCCGAGTCGCGCAAACAGCGTGGATTACATGAATGTCCTGGAGGAAACTATGTTACCTACCGTCCGAAATGTGTATCCAGAAGAAGAATTACCTGTGATATCTTTTGTGCAAGATAATTGCCCTATACATCGTTCGCGTAATGTGCGGGAGTGGTTTGACCGTTATAAAGATAACTTGCAAGTAGTTTCTTGGCCTGCTAGATCGCCGGATCTGAACCCTATTGAAAATTTGTGGGGTGTCATTGTGCAACGCTGGGAAAATCACAATGAACGAAGCCCAGAAGCGTTAGAGGCACATTGTATAAAAATATGGGAAAGTATTGGTGGTTCTAGTTTATGTGAAAGACTCATTGAATCCATGCGTTCCCGCTTGCAAACTGTTATCGACCAAAGAGGATATGGACGACAACATCAACACGCGACGGCAGAGCTACGCATCGCGTCATACGAAGATTATACGTAAGAGAATATGTGATTATTTATAAAGACTTAGATTGTTTAGAGTAAATAAAGAACCCAGTAGTTAGAATCCCCATAGCAATTATTTACATAAAACACCCTCTCATAGCATTCATTTGATATTGTAAACATTAAAGTAAAATCCCAATACAAATTGTATTAGAAAGAGAGAGGAGATGTTGCCTATGCGCGAGCGCAGCGCGGACTGGCCGCCATGGAGGGGAGGGGTGTATCGCGCCAACATGACCGTAACGAGAGCCGCGGCCACCGAGCCTGAATTAGAATTTAGTACGGCGCATTTTCACTTTGTAATTAACATGTTTACATTTATAACTTTACAACGGCTCATCGTATTAGAATGATTTATATATTGTTAGAAAGCTTATTAGAAGTTCTATTAAATGTTTAAACTTACAAATAAGTAAACTCAGTAGGTTCAGCGCAAATAATGAATAAGTGTTAAGAAAGGGACCGAATTACGGTTTGCCCGATTTCCATGTACGATTATTCAGATAAGAAAATATTTACGAACCCTACTGTACTTATAAGATCTCAAGCCATATTAGAACTTTGTAAATCAGCTTAGTCTTCCACCCATTCAAATGTATAACATCCCAATAACATCTTGCAATGTAAATTAGTCAAGTCAAAGTGGGCGTAACCTCTATTGTCTCATTCAGCACGTCTTGCTCACCCACTAGCAGGTATAAATAGCAGGTACGGCCCGGAGCAAATCAGTGTCCGCTCGTCACTCCTGGAAGTAACATCTCTACAAGCAACAACTAGGAAGTAACATCTCTACAAGCAACTAGTACCAGCAAGAAAATCAGCAAGCAAGCATCAGTTCCAGTATCCAGTTCCAGTAATCCAGTTTCATCAACGCCGGCTGCCGCATCGAGCAAGTGGGAGTTTAGTCGATCGGGTCCTTCGACCGGATCAATCTACGAGTCACCGATCACGCCTGGGGCGATAGCGGGCCGTTCCCCTCGTCCAGGACGATGAATCGAGGTCGAGCTCGGGCCGGCGCGACGGGTGCGCACGGCAATCGACTCGGCTACGCGGGCCGCGGGCACCGCAGGAGCAGCACATCGGGCACCGGCATAACTTCGAGTGAAGATAGTACGAGCAACATCACATCAGGCGTCAGGTCCCTCACATTCCACGAGGCTCACGACCGAGCCTCGCCATCTGAGCGGGCACTCACGAGGGACCTGGACCCAGTCGCGGCGGAGAAAATGAAGAAGGAGTTGGAGGAAATGGCGCGTCAATTGGAAGACGCCGAAAAGAAGATAGCCGTCCAGAAGGAGGACTGGCGCAATAAATTAAGCAAGCTCAGGGAAGTTTTACGTACCAAGGAGTACAAAAACCCGGGTAAGGGTTCGGTTATTAATAGACAGGCCGCCGGTCGTCTATCATCGGATTTGGGGGGTCCGATCAATCTACGTGTACACACACGCACACCGTTCGAGGCAACGGTACCGCACTACGGGGCACACGCAGCGGCAGCGTGCGCGAGCCCGACTTCGCGGAAGCCCATGGAGGGCATCAACTCCGTCGCGACATCAGCATCAACAGTGGACTGTTTCCACACATCCGTAGAGCAGCCGGGAGACGCCAATGCCGCGGCCGATCTCCCAACATTGAAGCCCAGCGAGAAGAGGATAGCGTGGGCAGAGTGGCGCCGCAGACGCAGCGACCACCGGGATAAGGAAAACGAGGCGCCGAAGGCGCGGAATAAAGCAGAGAGGAAAATATACATAGCTCAACCATCAAGGGAACTAGTTGAAGCAGCCTGCAGGAAGGCCAAAGAAAGAAAACAGGATCAACTAAAACTGAAGATTACCATACCAGTCAAGCAGCCACCTGAAGCAAACTCATTAGAAGTCGTCGAACAATCATCGAAGAAATTTAAACCCGGAGAATGGGAACTTTAACGTAGCGTCAAAATAATAAGTGTTAGAATCAGTGAAATAAAAATCAATCAGTGAAAGTGCCTAAGTGATAACACCGTTGCAACCAATAGTGCGAGGCTTCGCAATATGCGCGAGCGCAGCGCGGACTGGCCGCCATGGAGGGGAGGGGTGTATCGCGCCAACATGACCGTAACGAGAGCCGCGGCCACCGAGCCTGAATTAGAATTTAGTACGGCGCATTTTCACTTTGTAATTAACATGTTTACATTTATAACTTTACAACGGCTCATCGTATTAGAATGATTTATATATTGTTAGAAAGCTTATTAGAAGTTCTATTAAATGTTTAAACTTACAAATAAGTAAACTCAGTAGGTTCAGCGCAAATAATGAATAAGTGTTAAGAAAGGGACCGAATTACGGTTTGCCCGATTTCCATGTACGATTATTCAGATAAGAAAATATTTACGAACCCTACTGTACTTATAAGATCTCAAGCCATATTAGAACTTTGTAAATCAGCTTAGTCTTCCACCCATTCAAATGTATAACATCCCAATAACATCTTGCAATGTAAATTAGTCAAGTCAAAGTGGGCGTAACCTCTATTGTCTCATTCAGCACGTCTTGCTCACCCACTAGCAGGTATAAATAGCAGGTACGGCCCGGAGCAAATCAGTGTCAAACGGAGCCTCCTGGAAGTCACAACAAGAAGAAGAAAAAACTACAAAGTAATAGGAAGTTAGGGACTTGAAATCAAGTCACTTAGGGCAGTGATAGGGCAGTTAGGGAAAAGTAAATAAAAAGTCTATTTCTCGTTATTCCTTCTTTTATTTTGGTAACATCGATTACCCAAAGTGTCTGAGGACACGGGCGAAGCCCAAACACACCATTCGGGCGCCGAGTGGTAGTACGCGCTGTCCGTACACATAGGGGCGGAGCTCGTCCGTCGCCGACTTGTGTCACGGAGCGTGGTCGACGCACTGTCCGAGCACATAGGGGCGGAGCTCGTCCGTCGCCGACTTGTGTCTCGGCACTAGGTCATTCTTAGGTGACTGTGAGGGGCGAGCATTGCCGCGGCCGGTAGCGCGCGCGCTCACTCGCCCAGCCGACGCCGCCGAGAGCGGACGTCGCTCACAGAGGAGGTTACACTAAATACTAGCTGAAGCCGTAAATTAAGATTTATTTATTAAGGTAATGAAAGGCCGGGTTAACAAAACAAATGTTTTCTAACAAAATAAACAAATTACCAAAGTAAGTAGACCTTAGCTGTTATTATTAAACTGCCGATTGTATTCTTTTTTGGACTATTAAAAAAGTGATGGTGAATTATTATTACTTAAACAACATAAATAGATAAATAATAACATAATTATTGACAAATGTTATTATGATGTTGTAACGTAAGTAACCATGTCAGCCCGAATAACATTATTGTCATTATTGCAAATATCAATCACACGCCATGCCACACTATACAAGCGTTCGGCTGACTTGAATTATGAATGTTATGATTTTAATTTTTAACCCGGCTTTTAGTTAATAATTGTCAATAGTTTAATATGTATTGGGGTAAGGCTTCAATCTTTTTCCGATTTTCGGAAATGAAACTTAAGCCTTAAAGCTCAATAAAATGGTAGGAAATTGCTAACTATAAAACTGCGTTAACAATTAGATATCTACTGTAGTTAACTGAATAAAGATAATTAAAACATTTAAAAACGTTTTAATCCTTAAAAACTGAATAACATTTTTATTTAAAGACTATCATTCACTGTTATTTACAATTTCAAGAAATGTATTAAAAAAAAAGGAAAAAGCTACCTTTGCCATACCCTGGCTGGGAATCGATCTTTGGTTCGTCAAAGCGCAGAGTTAATTGAGTTAATGTGCTTAACCACTAGGCTACCGATACTTATCGATTGCATTGGAATAAAGCATACACATACTATAGTTGTCACACTCAAATACAGTTCCTGTGTATTAGCATTTGCTAGACTTGTTAATAATTATACCCGTAAGAGAACACTTCTGATGATTACAAGTGTCACTTAATAGTGCATTTCGTTATATTATTCTATATCCAAAGGTGTATCAACAGCAACGCCATCTAGTTCACGCTTTGTGAACGACGTGCAACTATGCGAGAGCTGTATGTCAAATGATCCAAACGAAAGTAGACCGTAAGGTGTCCATGCATTTATGCAGCCGATAGTACCTACGGTTTGTTTTACAAATTTAAACAGTTTTGTAAGTATGTTAAGTGGTTCAAAATGAAGTATGATTTGGCATGTCTCACCACACTGGGTTGATCCAATTATGGATGGTACAGAAAAAAACGATTTCAATTTTCGATTGCAATTCCTTTTGCGGTTTAGTAAGAGGCGTTTTATGCACGTTATCGGGTTCAGTTTTACGTAAGAGTCGGTTGTCTTCGATTACGGCTTCGTGCGCTGCCTGCGCCCGCGCCGCTCCGAGCGCTGCGTGCGACACGCCTCAATACCGATCTGATACTTTTTTAACTAATTTACATAGGTGATTTAAAATAAGTGGCCACTAACTCCCCAAAGCCATCCGTAAGGTATTCGATGAGGTATGCGCCAAAACTGCTGTTAGCCAATTAATACTTTACTTGGTACCTAAGTTCCTACTTGGCGCCAAATTGATGCATTATTGCGAGGTAGGGTCAGGTTATATCGATACAATTTTTTATTGACTATGAATGTCATCAACATCTGCAAGACGAAAGATGTCTACTGCTGGACATAAACCCTAAATAGTGCCACAATGACCTGTCCTGCTCCACTCAATTGATCCGTGAGTAGGTACGGACGGACATAGGTACTTAAATTTAACCAGGGAATAAATACTAGTGTTTGTTTATTACAAATTAACCGGGCTTAAATTGTGACACCTTGCATATTAAATCTGTATTTCAATGAACAAAACTTAATCCTACTTTATTGAACAAGCACAATTTGTGTATTTATTAATAGTTTGTAATTGGGAGATTTTCAATGGCAAGGGTTTACGTGGTTCCAATTTAATTCAGCTGGGGAAAATTATAGTTTTCCCCGCGTTTTCACTTACGGCGCCAAGCAATTCTCGGTTTCCCAAAATATTGAAGTATCAACAAAATTTCGTAAATTGTGAACAATATTTATTTTTTGAGATGTAGTTACCAGTAACTATTTTAGCAGCGAGCCACTGAAATCTGCCAGGAATACCTTAGTCAAGATATGAGCCCATTTCGTTGTTTTCCAAGCTGTAGCTGGAATCCAGTAAACGGCGTCTATAAATAACTTGCTGTCGCGTAGAAATCTTAACCGACTCCGAGAATTTAGTCAGCACAATACAATCAAATTCCTTGAAAATGCCAACCCTATTTATTTAACAATATAGTCACACAAAACACTTAACTACAGCGCGTGTGCTGTTAAAAACATCGATTGGTTTAAAAAGAAGATTCTTATGTATTATATTTCTGTTATGAATAACCGAAGAATTTTAACACCTTTACCTTATAAGTTAGTAAAAATAGGTTTAAGTAGAAGATAATGTTTTGTATAAGTAGCTACATATATGTATAGATGTATACACAGAGCGACATCGTCACTCAGTGACAAAGCTCTTCAAATAAAGTAAAAAAAAACACCTTTAGCCTTCGACATTAAAAGATTTCTCAATGATCAAGTGTCGCGGTATAGAAGAATATGTTACTTTTGTGCCGTGATGTAACACAATACGATACTACCTACTATAGTTTCGCTAGACATTGTATATCACATCAGCCTATATACGTCCCACTGCTGGGCACAGGCCTCCTCTCATGTATGAGAGGGGAACGGGCAGTAGTCCCTACGCTGGCCCAGTGCGGATTGGGGACTTCACATACACCTTTGAATTTCTTCGCAGATGTATGCAGGTTTCCTCACGATGTTTTTCCTTCACCGAAAAGCTAACGGTAAATATGAAATCATATTCCGTACATAAGTTCCGAAAAACTCATTGGTACGAGCCGGGATTCGAACCCACGACCGCCGTTTGACAGCCGCATGCCTGAACCACTGGGCTACCGTAGCGTCATTAGACATTGTGTGTAGACATTGTATATGCGCTTCACTAACAGCATCATAACTGACATTACTTAATTTTTTTTCGCATTGACGTAATTAATGATGTACAAATTATGAGAAGTGTATTGTGGCTGGTTACCACTCGCCGGGTTGCGATACCGTAAATGTAGACCGCTTTTGTAGAGTTCAATAATACCTTATGTATGACACTACTCTCATGAGAAATGTCAGCATGCAATATTTCAATTCTGTGTTTTTTTTTTTTAAAGCTATGGTAGCCCAGTGGTTCAGGCATGCGGCTGTCAAACGGCGGTCGTGGGGTCGAATCCCGGCTCGTACCAATGAGTTTTTCGGAACTTATGTACGGAATATGATTTCATATTTACCGTTAGCTTTTCGGTGAAGGAAAAACATCGTGAGGAAACCTGCATACATCTGCGAAGAAATTCAAAGGTGTATGTGAAGTCCCCAATCCGCACTGGGCCAGCGTGGGGACTACTGCCCGTTCCCTCTCATACATGAGAGGAGGCCTGTGCCCAGCAGTGGGACGTATATAGGCTGATGATGTGATGTGTGTGTGATTTTACTTTTTTTATTACAAGCTTTTATTCAACTTGTACTGTTCGTATGTATGTAAGTTGTCCGTCAAAATTTGCAATCCATTTTTCAGACAGTTGTCGTTATCCGATTGCGCTGAAGTTTTGGGTAAAGGTATAGTTTGGGTGACAATTCAATATTGTGGTACCATCGAGCTAATCTGATGATGGAGACAGAAGGTGGCCATGGGGATTCAGTACTTAAGCGACGTAACCCTGTTGAGTTTGGGCTCGTTAGAATCGTCTTAATGAGTAGTTTATGACGGTGTATAGAAAGGTACAGTCGGCAATAAAAGCTTTTTTTTTTTACAGAAAGTTATTGGTTATGAATATGATATTGATCTGAAGCTACGGTAGCCTAGTGGTTCAGGCATGCGGCTGTCAAGCGGCGGTCGTGGTTTCAAATCCCGGCTCATACCAATAAGTTTTTCGTATACTGATCGAAAATAGGTAAATATAGTTTAAGTTTCCCGTTTGTAAATTTTCACATCAATCCTATTTTGAAATACATTAACTGGTCTCTATAGATAATCTATTCTACGAATCTATTGATGGGAATTTCTTTGCTTGCTTGCGGTTGCTTTCTCTAGGAAATGCAGGTCCAGTAGTATGTTTCAATTAACTACAACACTTACTGTGAATATCCGTCAGAGATGTGTCAAATATATGAAAACAGCTGTTTTCCTAGATAGGTATTTATTTCACTTCAAATGGAATTTATATGAACAAGAGATTACCTGGGTCGCAGAGAAAAAAACACAAACGTTATTTTTTTTGCTCAATAGTTACGGGCTTACAACCGCATATAAGTATATAAAAATGATGTTATCGCATAGTAATATATAAGAGGAGACACCGTTTCTGTAGATACTTCTCTGCCTTAATTTTGGTAATGATCATCCTTCTAGCGTTTTTCCCGGTAGTGCCCAAACGAGCCCGAGCTTCGCTTTTGCACCCAATCCCAAGATTTAACGTAGGCACTAGTTTCACGAAAGCCACTGCCATCTGATCTGCCAACCCAGAGATTAACTTTAACACAGGAAAGCGACGCCAACCTCTGTAGGACTGGTGCTTTTTATTCATACACCCTAGAACCTGTCATCGCTTATCATCGGAACTCGTATCAGAAGTTGCGAAGTATGTAGGGTCCTTAAAGAGCGGCGCGCGGTTGCGCAGCTAGCCGGGGGCGCGCGTGGCCTGTCGATGATTTATCAATAGCCGGCTGCGATCGCCGCACGACGCCCGTCCACTCTTCCTGACCGCATCTAAGGGATGAGGGACCGCGAGTGTTGGCTTCTTAAACTTTTTTTATAAGCCTATGTTTTATTCCAGTGTTGGACAAAGGCCTCCCCCTGAGATTTTTAATGCTCCACACCGATTCATTGACAATTCTGGGCAGTCACTTTGAAATACGCCGAAATTATCCCGCCATCTCAACCTCGGCCAACCACGGTGCCGAAGCCCATCTTGTGGCACTAAGTTAATATTAATGTGTATAAACAAATCTTAATTCGATGCATAGTTGGTACGTGAATAACGAAAAACCAATAGGCTTGTAGTCGGTGAGTGCTAATTTACGTCAATCATCACATTTTGATTATTTTCCGCCATATTTTAATGTATCATCATCATCGCACTTTGTATTGAGGCATCTACGGCGTAGCGCAGTATTGGAGATTCTCGTAGCACAGATGTTTAAAAGATTCTATACTATTCGGTAAAACATCGTCTCAGAGTTAATACCATAACAAATAGTTTTGATTTGGTAGAAATCAGTTTTTTTAAATATTCCCTCATGCTTTATTGCGCATGTTTTTTTTTTTTTACACGTCGCGGCATGTTAATTAACTCCTATTGCTCCGCTTTTGTTTAATAACACTTGTATAACCCCCATATTGTCAACTGAATAACGTAACACCTTATACTTTCGATCCAGATTAGCTACTTCCTCACTCAGCAAAACAATAACATCATACTCGTGCCAACATTTTGCAAACAACCTAATCCAGCATCAGTGTTCCACATATCGCCCGCTCGGATCTCGTTACTTGCACAATCGCCTTCCCGTTCTGTCCCTTCTGTCCCCCCTGTCCCCTTTCGTCCCCCCCACGAGCCTAGTTGCGCACGCGTCGGCCACGCCCTGCCTCCGCGTGTTAAATATATCATAGGTCATCTGGTCAGGTTTGTCCGGCTACGAAACATGGAAGCTTTAGGGAAAAGCACTGTTGGCTTTGTTAATTTAGATAATTACGTTGATCTAGTCTAGTAGGTTGACTAGCATTGATACAAATGCAATTATGCATGCACACTATATAGGTATATATACTTATATAGGTACTCTGGGCCGTTTTCCACCGCAGCGACCGCTTCGCATGTTGACGGCATTTGTGTGTAGATACAGTTTGTTTAAGTTTACTGCTGAAAACCAACTTTCACATCTATTGTTTAATTGTTATCTTAAAGTAGGATTGTAAAAAAAATCGGAAGTGTGTCAGTAGGCGGAAATCACGGTGGCATTTATGGTGAATAAACGATACAAACTATACGTACTTCATCATTCATTATATTTAAGATTCAAAATCTTGTCGGTGGAGCAATTTCCATTCCTCTCTGTTCTCAGCTATTGTTTTGACCTCTTGATACGACGCGCCGTTTACTTTTTCTTTTATTTGGTCCATAAAAGATCTTCTTGGTCTCCCTCTCTTCCTCTTTCCCTCTATCTTCCCTTCTACTATGGTTTTCATAAAATCATCGTGTCGTAACAAGTGGCCCAACATCCTGCCTCTCCTGTTCTCAATGGTCTTCAACAACGTTCTTTTCTCTTTCACTCTCTCAAGCACCTCCTCATTCGTCTTCTTATCCTTCCAACTAATCCTCTCCATTCGCCTCCAGCACCACATTTCGAAGGCCTCCAATCGTTCTCTGTCACGCTGTGTCATTGTCCACGTTTCGCTTCCATACAACGCTATGCTCCAGATGTACACTTTTATAAGCCTCTTCCGAATATGGCCTGCTATTCTGGCTTTGAGCAGGCTCTTCTTGGCATTGAAAGCCTGCTTCGCCATGGCTATCCTCGCGATAATGTCTGGTGTACATCTGGAGTTATTAGTGATTATGCTTCCCAGATATTTAAATTTGTCGACTTGCTCTATTGTCCTGTTATTTAAAGTGATTGGTCTATAATTTGAGTGCCTTTTTGAGGTTACTAGCATTTTTGTTTTATTAATGTTTATTTTAAGTCCAAAATCTTCAAAAATTGCATTCATATCTGTAACTAATTCTTCTAACTGATTTGATGACTCTGCAAAAGCCGCAATGTCATCAGCAAAACGAATAAATTGAATTTTTTTCCCATTGAAATGAACCCCCCCTTTTACCGGACTCTATTAATTTTCTAATGGCACACTCTATGAACACATTAAAGATAAGAGGCGAAAGTGGACAACCCTGCCGAACTCCTTGCCGTATCTTCGCCTTTCTAGCTTCTTCTCCTATTTCAATTAAAGTTCTTTGATTTCTGTAGAGTTCAAAAATAATTCTTCGGTCTCTATAATCTAATCCAGCTTCCTTCAAGATTGACATCATATTTTTCCAATTAATTTTGTCAAATGCTTTTTCTAAGTCTATAAATGCTATGTGTGTGTCCTGGTCTAAATCCATTCTTCTGTCAGTAATCATTCTTAAGGCTAATATTGCTTCTCTCGTCCCTTTGTTTTGTCTGAATCCATATTGGTCAGGTCCTAGATAGTTTTCAGTTAGCGGTCTAATTCTATTCTGTATAATTTTGAGTAATATTTTACTGGCTTGTGATATTAAACTTAGTGTTCTGTGTTCTTCACATTTTAAAGTGTTCGCCTTTTTAGGTAAAGTAACTATTTTAGAAGTGTAAAAATCAGTAGGGACGTGACCGATATTATACATTTTAGTAACTAATTCATAAATTTCATCTTTAAGTATATCACAGTTTGCGTATTTTATGAACTCTACGTAAATCTTGTCATTACCAGCAGCTTTTCCAGTTTGTAAACTAGAAAGGGCTTTTTCAAATTCACTTCTGATTATTTCTGGACCAGCATCATCTACTTCCACTAATTCTTCCTTTTCTATGTCGTTGCTAGCTAAGCCTTCACCGTCATATAACTTCTCCAAATATCTTTGCCACCGATCTGCAACATCCTTGCTATCTAGCAAAATGTTACCCTGTTCATCTAGGATAGCAGCACTTTTTGTCTGACTCTTTTTTCCTAATTGACGGATGATATGGTAAGCTTGATTCATATTCCCCTTCTTAATTAAGGATTCTATGCTATCGCATGTTTTAACTATTTCTTCTTCCCTGGCTTCTCTACACAATGTGGTTATTCTATTTGTCAACTGCTTATACTTATTCACACTTTCGATACTATTTTTATGTTTAAATTCTCGTCTTTCTATCATCAAGTCTATTATATCAGAACTAATCCATGCCTTTCGAGGTACTATCTTTTCCTTTCCTAGGCATTGTTCTGCAGTATCTATCATTACATCACGTATATTATTCCACCTTATTTCTAAGCTATGTTCATCAATAACGTCAATTTTATTATTCTTATATTGCACTAATTTATCACCTAATTTGTTACTATATTGCACTTTACCGTTACTATTTATATCCTTAAGCTTAGTGAGATCTATGGACTTTGGCTTGTTCTTTCTTTTATTTCTTCTCATTCCAAAACTGTGTGAGCTGCATAGTAAATTATGGTCCGTATTCAAGTCTGCTCCAGGCAATGTTTTGCAATTCTGAATAAGAGTTCTATGTTTATTTTTACATATAATGTAATCTATTTGATATCTACCAATATCGCCAGGCATTTTCCAGGTGTATAATCTCCGTTTTGGCTGTTGAAACATTGTGTTGCTAATGAATAGATTGTTTTCTTTACAGAACTGCACTAGTCGATCACCTCTTTTATTTCTTTTTCCCAATCCGAAATTCCCTACAATATTTTCCTCTCTTCCTTCTCCTACCACAGCATTGAAATCACCCATCACTATCAAATTATCCTTGTCCTGTACTGCATCTAAGACTGTGTCCAAGTTGTTGTACATATCTTCAATTTCATCATCAGAGTAGCTACCAGTAGGCATATAGACTTGTACAATAATGATATCGTTGGGCTGGGATTTAATTTTTACAACTGTTATCCGGTCGTTGAAATGAATTGTATTTTCCACTAAATTGCCCCATTTCTTGTTTAAAACTATCGCCGTCCCGTTGATACCCCGTTGTTCTCCTGTATGTATTATTCGATAGTCATCCGACCAATAGTCTCCACTACTTTCCCATCTCGTCTCACATAAACCCAATATGTCTATTCCTAGTCTTCCCATCTCTATTTTGACTTCTTCTAATTTCCCCGAAGGTAACATCGTTCTCACATTCCACGTCCCAATTTTACAAGGATTTCGCAGGATGACGACCGAGTCAGCCTTGCTCCTGACCCTGCCGGACTCGGACCGCCACGGCATGCTACATCGTGGAAGCCCGTTGTCAAGAACCATATTTTCGTTGTTGTACATCTCCATAAATTGCTCCATAATAGGGAGGAATAGTGTGATGGTTTCCCCCTTGCCTTTCACACCGCAGTTCAGGAACCGAAGGGTATTCGCCTCCTAATATCTAGTCAAGGGCCCACCCAGACATCCCATCTTCGGCCCCCTGCCAGTACTGGTGCCACTGCTGCCTAACACCAAGGGAATGCTTATTTAATGGCGGCATTTACTCGCCATATCACAGAACCGTCTTTAGATATTGTAACTTTTTGATGAGATAACCGCCCCACCGGTTATCCCGCTACATCCTGTTGGTTCCGCCGCTGTGTGGTTGGGGACTGCTTATTCTATATATTCGCAGCTAACCATCATATCTGATGGCCATTCCACTATCCACCACCTGTGGACCCCGATAGTAGCCTACAGCTCAGCCCTACCTACCTACCTAAGATTGAATAAGTACCTATACGTACTTATTCAATCTTATTTATGAAGATCCTCGCGTACAATATAACTCACATACCTACATTCACGCCCGTGTTTCAGAAGGGGTCGGCGGAGCACAATTCATATTCAGTGCTACTTTGAGCAATTGTGGGTTTAAGATGGAAATAATGTGATATTATCTCCATCCATCTATTGCAGTGAGAGGTTGCCCCATCGTCCACAACACAATTCAACCCGATCCCCTAGGCAACTTTAACAACTCCTTTGGGAAGAATGATGCTGGTTCTATTCTATCCTTGCACAACGGGATGAATGAAAGTAATGCAACTCACTGTTTATTACATCAATGATACAGGTTATTAGGTATTATTAAATCGATGACATTTCTCTTCGTTCTTACTCATAAAAAAAACATCTTTTGCAACTCTCACTCTCTAACTCATTATCAACTTTACAAACTTCCATTCCGTAGGGTCGTTGTCCGTCACTGCCATTATGCCTAAAAAGATATGCTTGGATCCCCGTTTCTGCCATCCTTCTTGAGACGTGGTAGCTTCAACAAAGTTGTCGAACGCTCGTTTCATAATAGGATCACACGAGTGATTTAAGGCCTAATTATGTACAGTTGCATACACTACTTTATCTACACACATATCATAAGTAGTAGTAACAGCAAAAAACCAACAATAAAATGACAACAGCAATGGCGGCAATTCGATCATCCGTCATAACGAATGGTTTTTTTTAAAATCATAGACAAACGAATGAAGTCCCTTTACTCATATCACTCGAGATCAAATGTCGTGCGGTTTGTATTAAAAAACGTACTGAATTGACGTTTCGTATCGATAACTGTTTTAATATCTATGGATACTAGAATAGAGACTCTCTTCAGTTTTGACAGCTGTTCCAAATTTAAACTCATAACGATACAAAAATCTGTACTGTAATAACATTACAGTATAGATTTTACCTACTACCACAGACAAGAAAGTTCTCATAGTAAAATCGGTTGTACTAATGCTGGTAATTTCCTACGGTTTCTGAACGCATTTTAGAGCATTAATGATATGTGCGTAGATAAACAATTTAAACATATCTTCACGCTTACAATAAAACTTCACAAACAAATAGTCTTAGAATCTAATGTAAGTTCGGTATCCAGAAAACATCGCTATCCCATATCTTCGAGCTGCGCTACGAGTATGATCCATCTCTCACTGGCCACTCGGCGTCGTCCAATAAACCTTTCTAGTAGTAGATTTGCCAACTCTTTCTCTATCTGCCGGTCATAAAAAGGGGCATATCGACAAGCGATAGAATCGCCCCGTGAATTACCGACGGCTCTTAGGCTCCCATTATTCCTGGACAAGCATGTAGTTGCGCTGGATGTGCTTCTCGGTGGTAAGTGTTGGCTGGTAGATGAGGAACGGTGAGTTGCGCTTTAAATTGGGTCACCGTATAATGTGAGCATAATAGGTAGTCATATGAAGCAACGAAAGCGGAATAGTTCCGCAAACACTAATTATAATAATATTAATCATAATCCCTATTGATTTCACTCAATTACTTATTCAAATATCAACTCGAAGAAATCCCGTTGTACATGTAAGTTTCTTTGTGTACTTCAATATTTTGTAACCGAACATTCATCTAAACTAATATTATAAAGAGGAAAGGTTTGATTGTTTTTTTGTTTGTTTGTATTGAATAGGCTCCGAAACTACTGGACCGATTTGAAAAATTATGTTACCATTAGAAGCCGACATTATCCCTGATGAACATAGGCTAGGTACTATCGCAGGAAAATGCTTCATTCCTACGAGAAAACGGGTAATCCGTGCGAAGCCGGGCCGGGCAGCTAGTTAATAATAAAAATGTATATATTTTTGTCGCATGGCGGAATGCTTTCAAAACGGCATTACTCAATTGATTTAATTAGGTAGATGTCTATCTAACTTTTGTTTTCTTGTCAAGGAAGAGGCAGCTGATTTTATGAAATACTAGCTTCTGCCCGCGACTCCGTGCGCGTGGAACTTGTTTGTATCGTAGCTCCATACAAATGTTCACCCCCCATTTCACCCACTTAGGGGATGGTTTCGGGGATAAAAACTATCTTAATGTCCTTCCCCTGGACTGAAACTATCTCTACTCATAACAAATTTCATCTAAATCGGTACATCGGTTCAAACGTGGAGAGGTAACAGACAGACAGACAGACAGGCAGACAGACAGACACTCTTTCGCATTTATAATAGTGGTATGGATTTAGAGTTAGGGTGACAAATCAGAAAACTTGGGTCAAATAACCGCTCGAATCTGCGCTTCTAATCCAGCCGGTTCCAGAGCCGATGTTATCTCCGCTGCCCATTATTTTGTAGCTTCAGAGAGACTAATGGGCTATCAGTGCTATAATTCAGCGCCGCTCATTGTCCGCGAATCGCACTCTTACCCTATCTATAAGCCGGCGACAAATTTATTAATGTCCGACATTGTGCCCTGGTTCATTAGCGGCGGTGTAATTTGATGCGGCCGGCGGCGCTTTGAATGTTTTTCATACGGTTATCTACCGTTTTTTTATATTGCTAATTTATTGAATAATGTTTTGATTACAAATGTTAGAAAAAGTGGTTTCTACATTCAGTTATAATGAATTATTATACTTACAACTGTTTAGACAACTAACTATAGTTAATTTCACCAATCACGTGGTGCCTTTACTGAACAATACCTAATGAATTTTATCAATCGCCTTGGATGTGGGGGTGGGTGATAGAACAAAAGACATCAACGAAACGCTGAACCGGTGGGTTGCGCTTTGTTTCAGCAGGGCTTAGATTGTCAATAGATACCAAATTTGTTTAAGGTGGTTCGACGATCATGATGAATACAAAATGTTTTTTGGTATTCGCCGGCTAACGGCTTGATATTTTAAGAAACTCATGTTAATCTTTCATAAGTTGGGTGTCCATTTGCGCGAAATTCCGCATTTCCTAGGATAAACTACGAGTCTAAGTGGATCGTCAGGGCCACCACGGTCTCTCGTGCAAAAAAAGTGCTGGCCGCCTATCCCGCCACGCCTGCCTCAACGACATCATCCGCCGGGACCATGTCAGCGTTAACGTGGCGGCCATGTTGGAACCCAGATGCCCACGAACTGGTCAGGACGATGTGCCAAAAGCTTGTCCAGACCACTGGGGACCACAGAGCTGGTTCGTTCTTCATTCAACGGATCAGCATAGCGATCCAGAGGGGGAACGCAGCTAGCCTAATGGGGACCCTGCCGCAGGGGCCTGATCTGGGAGACATCGATTTAGTAGTTGTAGTTTAATTGTAATTTCTATTTAATGTAACGCCCTTGACACCCTGTTATTGAATAAGAATAAACTTCATAACTGGAATAATTTCAGGATTACACAATTAGCTCTTCAATTCTCGTACCGTAAGGTACTTGAGTTTAAGAGCCCTCATTGTGTAACGGTTGTATAAAAGAAAGAAAATCTAAAAACCTTGACTTTCTTCAGCAACCTTTTTAAAATCTTGGGATTAGGCGTCAAAGCGGACCCCGGGTTCGGGGCTCCTTTAGGGACACAACCGGGAATAACGCTAAGACGATGATGATGATGATTTAACTCTTAAAGGTAAGTTCTATCTTAAATTATACTGAAACCCTCGGCATCTACAAATACCCATTTTACAAAAACGCGGTTTCATAATATCTTTTCAATTCCACTTTGTCAGTTTAGTTATCGCCAGCTTTTTAATACACAGATTTTGCATAATAATCAACTTTTTTAAGCGCTGAAACCGATCACAAAATGCACCTACTTTCTACTTTTCGGTTACGTAAGCTGGTAGGTGTCTGTAATGTATTCTCCAAATTTATTCATAATCAATATTAGATAACGTCAAAAACTTGTTACGGCAATGCAAGGCCGTTGAAAGTAATTAGTCTCAAGGTGGACCACCTTGGGAGACATTTTTAAGGCTTCTTCGCCAAGGACGGTATGTGAGAATGCTCTTTTTAAAAAGCATCTGAGAACATGTTTGCGGTTTGGGTAAAAAGGGTTTCGCAGGTCGTTTTGTAAATAACTGCGGTGGCTTGAGCAGGTGCTCCAGTTAATATTTTATCGAAAACAGGTATAACAAACTAAAAGGTTTTTCTTTTATAATGGAAATACGCAAATGCATAATGATGCTTTTGACGAATTATTCGATCCGGTCATGGATGATGTTTATTCCTAAATAGGACAATAATAATTGGAAGAGAACGTGGACTGTCTAGTCCAGCGCTTAGCTTAACCTATACTTATAGATTTTCCTGTATTTAGTAGTAAAATAGGTAATAGATGTAACTTAGCACCATCTTTCATTTCACTCTTATTCGTTCATCGTAACCTACTGCTCCAATACCAAAAAAGAAACCAAATTCAATACCGCAATCGAAACCACAATGCTCCATCTGACACTACGTTCACCAATCAATACTTCGGTCAAAATAAATCAGGAAAAGATAGGACACACCTCTGCTAGTTTATATATGAATAAAATAGAATTTATAGATTTATTATTTTAAATTTCTGAAAGGTTACAACCCGAACCATATATAAGTTAATTTTAAACTTAGCACCTGGGCAATTCTCCGAGACAAACTCATTTGCCTGACTTCCGTGGTCGATTTTTTATTTATGGATAGTTTGTCGATAAATTAATAAAATACCTTCAAATATATGAAAATTGATTGAGGGTGCACGTGGATATCCAGCAAAATGAAAAATGTATGAACTATAAAAGTCAGGGGACACGGAAATCAGAAAAAGCGTAATCGGTTAGGGAAAACTGATAAAATAATATTAAATAGATTCAATTGAAAGATTTGATCTATCTAAGCATACGTGGCGAGTTTATAGCTTGGTTTTAAGCGGTCACGGTTATCAGACGCGAGTCGGAGACGAGTAAAAAAACACATAGCATTTCAATTATAACTCTTGATAAAATCCCATTGATTTTGCATTCTAAGAAGGTTTTAAGTGCGGGGCCGTGCGAAATTGCGTGCTCGGAGAAATACCCTACTTAGTGCTACTTCATAATTTTACAAGACATTTTGAATATTCAGAACAGTAGGCATCTTTTTGCAGTAACTAGCAATGAAACCTCTAGCCGTACATTTATTTAATTTTAAGCCTAGACGTCACCAACTGATTAAAATTTTCCTATTGTGAGAGCTCATGTTTCCAACCATGAAATGAAATAATACCGTCGAGAAAATTTTAAGTGACTAGTATCATACTATAATACATTATCTACATACATTTAGTTTTATATGAGTAGTAAGTAAGCGGAACAAAAACAACTTTTTGGAACAGTGGAATTTTGTGAGGTAGCCGAAGGTGGTGAACATTTCCGAAATCGCCTTTCCCTTCGGGAACAATTATCTACTCTTCCGACAGCTTTATTGGTTAAAATCGAAAGTGCAAGGTCTGATGTGCTGAATAGAAAAAATCGATGAGTTGGCCACCACAATAGGCTTGGTAAGTAGGAAGTGTAGTGATTTGTCATCATACTTGGCAAAAAGCGATCACGAAGTTTATGTTGCGTGAAATTGGAACACGGTTTTTTCAGAAGTATGGAAACACACTTCTGAGGAGCTTGGCACAGGCTGGCGCTGATTGATGTCTATAAATCACAAATCTCATTTATTTAACCAAATTGTGTTACAATTGTTACCAGGGGTCCCTATACTAGGCTACACTTATATCGTGGAGAACCAGTTAAAAATTATACATTAGAAGTCAGTTACCTTAAAATAATACATACATCAAGTGTTGGCGTAAGTTAATTAATACTAAACATTTCAACAGATACTTAATCTACCTTATCTAAAATGGCTTCAGTCTCGGCATAATTTAGCGAATAAAGATATTTAAAGATGAGTTTTTTAGCTTCTTTCATAGGACAGCTCTTTAGGTTATAATGTTTGAGCATGACGTTATACACAGATTTTCTAATTAGGTAATAGGTAGCGTATTTTCAAAATGACAATACTCGTAGAGTAACATAAATATATACCTACATAACTTAAATGTGAATTTATTGAGCTGCACGCATTAAATCGATTTCTGTCGTTGTAATTTTGTACGGTAAAGTACCAATTTCAGAACTAAATCCGATGGCTAAATTGTTACACCATTGGTATTTCTTTTAATGGTAAAAGTTACACTGGTTCATCCACAGGTTCAACAAATAATATTGGTATTTAGATAAAACACCTATGCACACACTGACCAGATACATATTTTATAAATAAATGTATGAGACACGGTAATAGTTTACCTAATGAAACACGTTGTCAGGTGTTCAAATCTTGTAAGCCTTCAGTTGCTTGTTGGTTTTGGTTAATTTTCCCCATCAATGCACTGATATGATCTTAGTCGTGTAGGCGTTAGGCTTACTTATTGAAAAACATGTTTGGTTCGATCAAGTTTTCGTAATTATAAAATTATGAGGAATTTTAATTACTTTATATAAAAAGTGGCAGGAAGGCTAGTTTTACGCTTCGGTAAATACTGCGTATTTGAAAAATGGACCTATTTGTACCAAATGGGTTTTATCAAAGCTTTTAACACTTGAACTGGTTTACTAACTTGCACCTAAGACGAAGTAAAATATTCTTCGCGATCTGCCTTCCGCGTCCCCAAGGTCAGCCCGCCTCCGAGCGTTATCCGAGGATAAAAAAATACTTGCAAAAAATGTCGCCAACGTAATTATCCGGTCAACCGTGTAATCCATTAGAGCAATCGAAAGTGTCTGATGAGTGACAGGTATTTGCAAAGACGCGACAAGGTCACCCTGTTGTCTGAAAAATATTAGTTGACAATTGTGACATTCGAGGTTCGAGACTCAGAAAGAACGGCAATGCAACACACCGTGGTCAGTCCATCGGGTATTTACATGCAAATTCTATGTAGGTAAATTCTATACGTAGCAGTTTAATGCCCATACACTGAAAACGTTTAATTACGAGTATATGTAAGTACGTCGTAAAAATTTAAAACAAATTGATCTTCAGTTGCTAGTTTCCCTAAAGAGAAACGTATTTCCATCTTCTTAGTACTCTTTAAGCTTTGCCTTTTTAATCACCTGATAAAAAAGTCAAGTATATCTATTTCTCAGTAGTGTCACGAACTTTGAAAAGCAAAGGTAGGGTTCAATTATTGCATTGCTTCATGTTACAGCATTCTTGACACCAATATTATTAAATCAAAAAGAAAATCGAGTCTGTTCAGATGATGGGTCAGTAAAAACGAAATTTCTCTGTTAACCGAAGCAGATCAATCCCGCTGTGCACTTGAATGTTGTTATTAGAGATTTCTAAGGTCCACCAACGAGGCGTAGCGGGCACGAAGAAATGTTTCTTATGTAAAAAGTGAATGGTTTTCCTAATGCTAAAGTTCGTCTCGATACACTGCTGAAATTATTTGTATAGGTATGTTTGTGTGTGCCATTCCTGGAAATGAATCCAGTTTGTATGGGAAACTGGATTCATTGCCAGGAATGGCAATGCCCCTGTGTTCTTTACAAAGTTAGATATGTTGGAAATATTCCTGGGAACGGCAAAGCACTAGGGAACATAATAAATAAATTTTTCGTGCTTTTTTGCCTCCCGTAGCTAAAGAAGATACCACTCCGCCCGCGGATAACTTTTACAAATGAAACTTGATAGAGCTAAATTTTAAAGTACAAATTATACCTATGATCCGCAATAATCGTTTGCTCTAGCAACAGCCGAATTTTTCTACAAGTTATTTTAACGTTTTTGCGAACGCATTTTGAGGACCAATTATTATATTTAAAAACTGATTTAACATTTTACAAGACTATAAATAATTTAATCGGGACAGCTAATATACACTAATGTTCATATATTCTAATATAAATCAAAACAAAAGAACGTACGGCAGATGGACTGTGATATTAACGCAAGGACGGACGATGCTGGTAATAAACTTGTGATGATGATTGACGACTATGCCAGACTATCTTCAGAAGATGCCAGCTCCCTACTTTACATTCGAAAGGTCGGATTTGTAAAATGTTCATTGATGTTTATTTGGCCCGCTTGACGTCACGACCGGGATAAATACCAGACAGGACAGCGTGACATGCAATAAGATAATATTAAGACGATAATAATGAAATGAAATATACTGTCTGTCAGAAAATTTACACTTTTAAGTATGACACACATTTGAGTAGCCGCGTTGCTAAGAGTAACAAAGTATGCCGACGTAGCTATGAATAGTACGTACGCATTGATCTAATGAGTGCACCAATGAAAAATATCCACCATTTGTAGCATATAGGGCGAAATTTTGTAGTTACTCAGCAGCTTTTGTTTTGCATCAAAAGAGCGTTAAATTGGTTTCAATAGCGATAGAATTTCATAAGTTAGTAACGATTCAGTATCGCTTCTACGTCTATACAAATGCCCAACGGTTTCGGGTGATATTACAGGAAAGTGCACTCGCCAGAAACTCGTGCCGGTTCAACACAGGATCTTCTTCGCGAGGGTTGTGGCTCCGCGGGCTTTTATATACACTCTAGGGGTAGGACAGATAAGACCACGTGAAAGTGGGGTGTGCTGATTCGGGTTTTGGTAGCTATTTTCACCGTATGGCATAAACATTGTTGTGCATATTTTTTATTTGCCGAAATTGTTGTTCCTAATATCGATTGTCCTAAATATTTATTGTCCGAATGTTTATTGCGTCGAAGTTTTTTTTTTTGAATGATTGATGTAGCTAATATTTAATGTTCTAAAAATGTTGTGCATAATCTAAATGCAGGTGGGATCTGGTCAGAATTGCCTATTACTTAAATTACTTATGACCCGCCCTCATGTCAACGGAGCCCCGCTTCGCGGGGCCCCTATTTCTGCTCTCAGGGACAAAAGGCAACTAACGAACCGATCTAATTTATCTAAATGAAGGTTGGCTCTGCTGAGAATTGCCTAATACTTGAATAACCTATGACCCGCCCTCATGTCGACGGAGCCCCGCTTCGCGGGGCCCCTATTTCTGCTCTGAGGGATAAAAGGCTACTAACGAACCTATCTTATTTATCTAGATGTAGGTCGAGTCTGCTCAGAGTTAAAAATAGTATATAATTTAGGCAAAAAAATTGTATAGGTGGTTTAGCTAATTTAATAATAGGCAAAATAATTACTATGACAATGAAAATTAGGACTATTACTTTTTAGGTAATTCGATGTTCGAGTAATCAATATTAGGATAAACATACTTTAGAACTTTTAAATGTGTATGCGCAAGAATGAATAGGCTAAATAAGAAGTATGCCACTCAACATTATACCAAACATTCTCGGCCAAAAATGTTTAGGACGATCAACATTATGCGATATGACAGGCACCCATTTTTACCTTTCCATCGCTGTAAACAAGGAATCATTTGAGTTACTTACCTACTAGAAAAATATCTTTGCTATTCTCCTAGATAGGTAACTTATTATGGATTTCGGCAAAGTAGTTACTAGCGACCCTAATGATTCTTCCTTAAGTATTGTTGTAATGAATTATGCCAAGTAACTCATTATGATAAGCACGTTTTATACAAAGTAATTAATATAGTAAATTTATGTGTATTACTTATACTAAATGTAATTATGGTTTTAAATCATTATAATTTATATCACTTGTTACATTATAATATTTGAAAATGATCTGAAACAACCACCCGTTATATAAAAAGCAATGGTATATCAAATCAAAATAGATTTAGTGTAATTATATAAAACGTGGTGCACCCAAAATACCAGAATAATACCGCCATGTTAATTATACTCCCAAAACGACGATACGCGCTACGCTCCGTCCCGTGTGAAAAGTACTTTAATTTAAATTTATGCTTTGGTTGTAAAAAAAACCGCGCCCACGCATCGACCTTCAATACTCTACGCATTTACTCCAATTTCGACATTCTTGGGTGATTACGCGGGGTTGGCGGAGGTATGGAATTATCCAAGTACTGCACTTAAAAGGAGCAATCAATATTCATGAACAAGCCCGCCAATGTTCGACTTGGATTTGATCTGTATAAGCACTATGGGTTTTCTATTTTAGCCTGATGATCGTCTTTAATATGTGTATTTACTTGGTGCTACATATTGCTAATTAAACTTCACTACTCGCGTTAACGTTTAATTTGATATTATGATATTGGTTGTGTTGTGTGCGAGTTCTAATACGTTTCGTGAATACAGGGTGTACCAAGAAGCGTAAAAAAATATTTAAGGTTTTTCTTATCAGAACGCAATACCTGTTTAAGTCCTTGATCGGTTCACAGGTTCACACCCCATTTTCGGTACACTCTGTATGGCTAAGGACCAAGTTATTGGCCAGAAGTTAGCCTGCTTAGTTGGTAGTTAAATTCAAATTCAAAATTCAAAATGTTTATTTGTAAACATAGGTTGTAAGGCTGTTACATATCATTCTGGGTATCGCTATGTTTTGCCCTTCGGCATACAAATATTGTAGTCCAGATATTGCATGCATGTACTTGAAAACTAATTTAAATAACAATTCAAATAATTTCTCGCTTAAATTAAAGTGTCGCTTAAATATTCACCTACGGAATAATATGCTTTCTCTACCAGGAATTTACACAGTCTCTTTTTAAAGTCTAATACACATATTAAAGTTAGCCATACAAACTGAAGAAGTGAAAAAAGTTCCAATTAATTTAATTTAAAAATTAACCATTAACCATAGAATTGTATGGTTAATTTTCGTGTCACAACGGAAAAATTTCATTGAAAACTTAATTGACTGACGTAAGTTGGCCGAGAATTTGGTATACGAGAAAAATCAATAAATGTGAGAGAGATTTAATAACTTTACTTTTTAACCAAGCGAATTACGATTACTAACTCCCTTGTAAACCGAAGGACAAAACGCACACGTACGATAAAAAAGGCTTGGTGGATTTTCTTGAACATAAACATAATATATTTTGCGTATTTAAGTGTACATATTTAAAAATTGTTAAGATGCAAATTTTCTTAACCTACGTTTAGTTTTTTTTGGCCCTGTATTGAGCTCCATGGTACATACCTACAGAATAGGTAGTAAAGGGAATAAAAATAAAAGGGGTCAGAACCGAATAGCAAAAATATGTTTTATAAAATCGTTATAAATTATAATATGATCAAACTTTTTCAAAGAAACTTATCAAAAAAGCTTCCCAAGGTAAACTTTGAAAAATAGCATGCTAAAGATAAGCCTATTTTTACAGAATTTTTCCCGAGTTTTTATTTTATTTTAGGTGTCCTTTGTATGATTTGTAAAGTTTCTCTAGTCTTTTTGATTGACTGGCTTCCCAATTCCCATTGCAAATTGAACTGTTTTGGTAGGCTACCGCAGAGTTAACATTTCCACGTACATATCTATGACAAGAAATAATTTTACGCATCTTGCTTATTTTCGTTTTAGTCCTATTTCAAAAGCAACCTTTTTCACCAAGTTATAAATACTTTTCTCTTAATAGACGATTCATATTTGCATTAAGCGGCGTTATACGAATACTTGTGATTACTACCTTATTGATTTCTTCACACCTCACATTCTGTCTAATCACGCAGCAACCTTAACCAGCAATCGCACAGATTCCCGCATGAAATGCACATTGGAAATCACAAGTATCATGCCGCCAGCCAGATGCAGCCGTTCAATCAGCCTGTGAGCTGGCAATTGCACATCACACTAATAAGCTATGGTAATTACCGATAATCATACGCGCTGAGTGTTGCAACTGATGTTGTGTATTACTGACGCTGGTCTGTCATCTAAACAATTTCCACTTCGGTATGCGAAATGGAAAGTTGCCCGTAATTATCTACTTACCATTATTATTAGGGAGGAACTTGTTAGAATTAAGTCAGCAATAACTTTCTTTAATAGTGTGATTATGTCAAATATTAATGAAATGATGATCTACTGTATTTGTAGGAACTTATTGTACATGCAAAATCATTTAGTGATATTTATTTAGGTCTACCTGAGTGTGGCTCACTTTTTAAATATTATATGCATAACATTTAAAAATAATTGTTAAACTCGGTTTACTTTAAGTAAGTTGTATACAGTTATTTGTGTTCCTTCCGTGGCACTGGGTATACTGGATGACTTAGGTAGATTTTCGCAACTTCCCTTTCTATAACGACAATACAATTTATGTCCCATCATCATCAATATTAGTTCCTATATATGAGATCAAATATGAACGCAAACTAATTGCCATTGTGATCGCAACCTAATCTTTGTCGCAACGGACAACGGTGGCTCCCAATAGGGCCCGAGGTTTCTTTCAATACCTTGATTGGCAGGCTCACGTATTGTCACGCACGAATGGCCACGACCTTGCTTCTGATCCTGTCCAAGATGTGACTTGCACAAGTTGGAGTCTGTCGTCGGTTTCTGATGCCCGTTACCTTGGTTCGAGGTGACTTCGGGCCGCTCTTGTCTGAATCATGATAAAAAAGCTGCAAGGAATACCGACACGTACGCTACTCCAAAATAACTCTAATATGAACAAGGTATCTACGTATAAGACGTAATTATTCTTTTGTGTAGTTACTAAAAAGGTACTCATATAAAAAATAAGTTTGAGGAGGTTTAGAAATCAAGTTCGAATACAGACGGTCTCAAATCCGTTCGCAAATCGCTAGTAATATAATATCCTAAGATGATAACTATTACAGTAAGGTGTCCATTTAAAGCATAAATAAGTACAGTCTGCATTCATATCAGCCACAACAAAGCGCGCATAAATATCTGGAACGACTCTATTTCTAGAGTCGTAAGGACATGTCAGATCTTGTTTTGCCCGCTTTGATATGGCAGATAATAATGCTGGTGACTGTACCTACACTAAAGTATCAAACCGGCGCCATCTACTTATTACCTGTCAAGACTAATGAGTTTGGTACCACGCCACTTAATAGATAATAAAATAAGATGTAGCAACACTGAATTCTTGTGGTGAACTAATTAAATTCAGTTTTCAATTAAGTAAGTACATTATCCATCTAGTTAAATCGCTTTAAATTCAGGTAAAATCAGGGCAAGGCTCGCATCGCTGGCACGGCCGCTGACATAATACCCCGCGAGTGAGGCATTCTGCCACCGTTACCGATAAATCACACAGTTTTATTACGACAGTAACCAATAAACCTATTTGTCCGCGAATAGATTCACATAACTACTCTAATCCGTATCAAACTCGTATTTGACGGGAATTCACTATTGCAAAAGCGACTTTAACCATCGCGAATAAAGCATACATCTCAAAATATTGTACAAGAGAGATGCATGGTGGAAAGAGTCATCATTGAATAATCGGTCGGTACTTGGCAGATATGGAGCTCTAAATCAAAATTTCTTCGTAAAGTACCTAGCAGCGAAATTATGCCGTAATTCGTTCGGATAGGGTTCATAATAATTGTTATTTGTGTCGGGTAACTCAGTCTTGAGGTTAATCACGAGAAAATGGTAGTAATTTTACGAGGGAGTCGCTTGTTCCTGTGACGGATCTATCGTAAATCTATCGATATTTTCATAATAAGTTCTGGCCACACGTTAGGTATCCAAGGAAATAAACAATCCGTAAACCTTCTAATGATTGATTTTTAGGTGCAGCATGTTTGTGTTAACGTAGTATAGGTATATACTATATCAATAAAAATCATAATTAAGCTTAATACTAATGTAAGCAACGCTAATTAGGCATTAAGATTGAAGTAGTTTATACCAATTCCGTTAACAACACAACGCTGCACCGAAAATGCTACAAAATATACGATGTCTGCTAATAACGCTGCTTCGACGCTGCTACATTTGTAAAAAAACATCCAGAACTATTTAAGAAGGCTAAAGATGTATACCCCAGAAACACTAGATATCCCAACAAACTTGTTCTCGATTTCATACCCAATAGTGCCCTCTTTATGAACAGTAGTTATTATATGTGCATGAAAATATTTAATGCTATTCCAGAAAGTATAAAGTCTTTACCACTTAGTCAGTTTAAAACACAGCTTCATTGCTGGCTCAAAAAACAAGTGTTCTATACATTACGTGATTTATTTGAATTTAGTGCTAAGTAGATTATGGGTGATTATAGTTATATGTGCTCATTTCATTTGCATGCTAGTATGTAGCTAAATATGTGATTGTACCGGAATATAATGTAAGTTACCACCATATTGTACCATATTTATAGCAAATAAAGATTTATCTTATCTAACGTTAAATATACGGATACGTAAAGTTTTTTTTCTCAAACATGCCACGAAATATTGACGTTGTGTTCTTCAAGTGTCACGTTTCGAGCGCAGCGAGACCAGCGATCCGTAATGGCATTTTATACAAAATTGGAGGCTAGGCCTCCAAATTTGCCGGTAAGATGGTCTTTTTTAATTTCCACAATTTGTGGCACAGCATCACGGCGTTCAGCCATGAAAATTTATGTTTGATATCTTGGAGTTTTTTTTTATTATTTCATTGCATGTTTTACAAAAGCACTGTACATACCTCGGCGTGAAAAGGGTTGCCAGCCTCATAACTGTCCATACTCGGCCGGCAACCCCTTAATTCCCGGCCTCTGTAGTACTGTACTATTTCTAAGTGATCGTATTTTTAACTATTTTCTCTGTTTTGTGATTTTATAAAGAAAAAGTGTACACATTTTTCATGGGTCTATATCGGGTGGCATAAAATTGTTGGTCCTACTATTTTGTCGCATACCAACTTTATGCCGAACAATGTATGGCATAAACATTGTTGTGCATATTTTTTATTTGCCGAAATTGTTGTTCATAATATCGATTGTTCTAAATATTTATTGTCCGAATGTCTATTGTGTCGAAGTTTTATTTTTATTGATATGCATAACTTTGATGTTACTAATATTTAATGTTATAAAAATGTTGTGCATACATTTTGTTTCGCATAATGTTTTATTTGTGGTTACCTAATCTTTCCTATTTAGGTACGTACTTTAAGAACTTATGACCCACCCTCATGTCGACGGAGCCCCGGTTCGCGGGGCCCCTATTTATGCTCTGAGGGACAAAAGATAACTAAACGAATTTATCTAATTATTCTAAATGCAGGTTGGATCTGGTCAGAATTGCTTATTGCTTAAATTACTTATGACCCGCCCTCATGTCGACGGAGCCCCGCTTCGCGGGCTCCTATTTCTGCTCTGAGGGACGAAAGGCAACTAATTAACCTACCTAATTGATCTAAATGAAGGTTGGCTCTGCTGAGAATTGCCTAATACTTGAATAACCTATGACCCGCCCTCATGTCAGCATGATGCACTGCATTGCTGAGTGGAGGCTATTTCAGGTCCACATCCTGAACTACTTCTTGATGTATTTGTTAATGTGTTTTATTACTTGTGATGTGTTGTTACCTGAATAAATGCTATTCCATTCTATTCTATTCTATTCTATGTCGACGGAGCCCCGATTCGCGGGGCCCCTATTTCTGCTCTGAGGGACAAAAGGCAACTAACAAACCTGTCTTATTTATCTAGATATAGGTCAGATCTGCTCAGAGTTTAAAAATACATACATACATACATTCACGCCTTTATTCCCAAAAGGGGTAGGCAGAGCACATGAAACGTATGTTCCAGCGCCACTTTTAGCATAAATGTGGGTACAAAATATCGACAAAATGTGATATTGCAGTGATAGATTGCCAGCCCATCGCCCACAACACACTTCAACCCTGGTCCCTTAGTCGACTTTTACGACACCCACGGGAAGAAAGGGGGTGGTGAAATTCTAACCCGACACCACACGGGTTACGGGGTACGGGGTAGTTTAATAATAGTATGAAATCTAGGAAAAAAATAGTATAGGTGGTGTAATTTTAGCTAATTTAATAATAGGCAAAATAATTACTATGACAATGAAAATTAGGACTATTACTTTTTAGGTAATTCGATGTTCGAGTTTTCGAGTAATCAATATTAGGATAAACATAGGTACTTTAGAACTTTTAAATGTGTATGCGTAAAAATGAATAGGCTAAATAGGTAGAATGCCACTCAACATTATGCCTAACATTCTCGGCCAAAATTTTTTAGGACGATCAACATTATGCGATACGACAGGCATCCATTTTTCATACATAGTCGGTCAGATTATAATTTATAATTCAAACCAGAGAAAATATGGTAAATATTCCAGATAATGAAGAAAGAAGTAAACGTAAGGACTTTAAAGAAAAGTAAATCCACTTTTTTGCTAAACACTCGTTACTAAATCGGTGTCTATTTTACTATATAATGTCTTAACCCTCCTTTAACAACTCCACCAGTGCGCAGTGGCATCGTCAATTTGAAGATTAGTGACCATCCTATTGAATAAAAGACACCCACACTGTAAGCAGTTCTTGAACAAAAAGTAAGCCAAAATAGCAACAGCTTGACTACACCCGGTATGTGTGCCACGCCACAGTTCTTCGATTTCAATGAGCTATCCCTAGCGCTCATTACAAACACAAGCTCAATGAAAGCTTGTAAAAATACAAGATTTACGTCAGTTGGCGCAAGCGAATACGTTGCGGAGTCACGACGTGCGCCTATCCGTGACCCGCAGACAAATCGAGATGAATTGCCTGCGCGATACCTCCCTCGGAACGGGTATGTGTCTAATGTGCCAGGAGCGTTTCAAAACAGCTCAGCGAAGACAGCGCATGAAATCGAGTATTAGCTACTGTCTTATGATATTGCTCCACGACTCGCTGTTGCAATGAGTCTGATGTTAAAAATAAGAATACGCGTAGAGAAATACGTATGAATGCACATACTTAGTAAGTGAATTGAATTTTCATTATAAGGGCTCCATATATTTTAAGTATTTACTTTTTATTTGATGAAAAATAAACATTGCATACCGTTTACAAATAAAATAAAGCTATTTACTTACTTTCAATTGAGTAAAAAGTAGGATTCCTGAGTATGAATGTAATTTATTCGTTAAATCCTCGGATACATCCACCCGGAACGCTAACAAGAGGATAACTAGCGTGGCGTGAGAAGATTGCATTCGCATTTCAAGGTGTATCTAGGAATGATTCAATAAAAACTAAATCATTTATTTAATAGACTGTGGTATGGAATGGTCGCACTCACACTTTCTGCGATTATATTGATATTTATCACTAACAGTCTTCCGTTGTCATTGATCAATGATCACTAACTCTAATGACACTTGTTCATCCGGCCTTAGTTGAAACAGTATTAAGCTAGCATTCGACTAAAAAACCAGACGTGCCTTTGCGAACCGAAATGCATGTTCCAGAAAGAATCTGCGTTGACAGCTGTTAATTTTAACGATTTTTGAAACCAAGATAATGTTTTTACCGTGGAATAAATTGAGCGAAAGCCTTAAGTATCTCGGACAAGTGCACCGTTTCACTACAATATCAATCAAAATCAAATCGGATCTTTTAATCCAGCGGACGGGGATGGACGTTTTACTTCAATTAAGGATGTCGGCGCTCGAGAAAGGTTGAACTGGGCGGTATAATCAGATTCAAAAATTAACACTTAGTTACAGGTTACGGTGCATACAGGATTTCCTACGGCTATGGAACACGAAAAATACGTGCTTTTAATTATACATGGAAAATATGTTAAAACGATCTGTTAATGAACGGAACGGGAACGGCTGGGAATCATGAATGAACGTAATTAATAAAGTCGGATCAATGGAAGACGTCCGGCGGCGGTTCCACATAGGCTTTCAATACCCTGGGAGCTGGGAGGCGTGGCGCGATGGATTTCTCACAGCGGCAAGGTCCGTCCACCCGGTCGCCACCCGGCCACCAAGGGCCGTCCATGTAATATATTGGTTATAGTTTTAATCTATTTAACCAAATGATTACTCGTACCCCTTGTTTTATTTAAATACTGTCTCTTAAACAACTAACGTATAAGTATGATCAGAGTCAGTCAATCTCTGTTTCTACCCGCAAAACGGAACTACCTATCTTTAGGCATACTTCGCATAATATACCTTTATTTGTCACGCAAAACCTCGAGAAAATTGCGCAAGACATTAAGTGATAGTGAGAATTTATTGCCTTTTAATTCATCTCAAGGCGAGGGCGAAGGGTAATCAATTAAACAGTCACTGTACTGCTCTCCATATTACGACAGTTCCTGTGTGGTTTTTGTAATTTGTCCTTTCTGCTAAAATAAGCTGTAATTATACTATGAGACAAAGCTTCGTTGTCCGAAATGAACTGCGTCGTGCAGAAGAGGATAGGAGTGCAGAAACGCACATCGCATTCTTTTTGGTTGTATATTTATTAGCCAACGTGCTTATTTATATCTAGTATATATATATGTTGCAGGGAAATGGTCAAAACAGAGATTTGATCAAATCTCTAAGGGATATGATCAAATCACGCAGGATGTTAAAATGGCCAATTCATTTTATCATTTACCTAATACAAATCAGTAATTTGATCAAATCTCTGAATCTGTTTAGTGAAATGACGAAATCGGACAAAAAAGGCAACTCGTTTTTTCATTTCACTAGACTTGTTTAGTGATTTGATAAAATCCCTGAAACGCGTCAGTGAGTTGACGAAACTAACGCGATAAAGATTTTTCCGCTCTTTTATAAAAAAAATAACCACGAAGATAACATCTTCTAACCTATCCGCCATCCGAGTTTGAGTCCCAGAACCGTTTAAATGACTAATGATTTAGGAGCCAATATCTGCGAGTTAGTTTCGTCAATTCACTGACGCGTTTCAGGGATTTATCAAATCACTAAACAAATCTAGTGAAATGAAAAAACGAGTTGCCTTTTTTGTCCGATTTCGTCATTTCACTAAACAGATTCAGAGATTTGATCAAATGACTGATTTGTATCAGGTAAATGATAAAATGGATTCTCCATTTTAACATCCTGCGTGATTTGATCATATCCCTTAGGGATTTGTTCAAATCTCTGTTTTGACCATTTCACTGCGACATATACATATATAGTCGCCACTCGAGTGGCGACCACGTACCGGAAGGCGCAGCGTGGGTAGGTCCCCCACAAGGTGGACTGATGACCTGGTAAAGGTCGCGGGAGTCCGCTGGATGCGGGTGGCGCAGGACCAGTCATTGTGGCACTCTTTGAGGGAGGCTTATGTCCAGCAGTGGACGTATTTCGGCTGATATGATGATGATGATGATACTTAGTGTCCGGCCGTTATGGCCTGGTATATAATACTTTAGATGGGTAAGCCAATTAGCCATATAAATGTATGGCTAATTGGCGTAACACACTGGAAGTGATTAAAAAGTAAACATTTTAAACTGCTTAATCAGGTACAAGAAATAACGGCCTCACCCAGATCTCGTAAATCTAGACGTTTTGATAAATTAAAAAAAATACGTGTGGAATTTTAAATGGGTGTGCTATTGAGAATAAGGAGAACCGCGGCGCTTAAGCTTCATCAGCTAGTACAATATATTTAAGATACAGGATGGGCAAGTAAGCCTTATAAGTACATCTTTGAATCGACATAATTAAAAAAGTAAGTCTTAGGACTCGGCAATTATTAATGGAAATAAATATACGACAAATATATATTTTGCCACGTGGGATAGCGTCATCATTCATTCATTTGTTTTTATGTGTTTTTCATGAATTTTCGCATTCGTAAAGGTGTATTTTTTTAACAACTCTGAATGTCCGCTTTTATTGTGTCAGGTTTATTAAAGTCCTATAGAAAAAAAGTGCGGGGAAGTCAAATTGGGTTATATTTGTGGGTCAATCAACATTAAATTGTTTTTTAGAGTGTTGACCTGAAAATGTTGGTATTGCTACAGTGCCCCGTTCCATGTAACATGTTCCTCAAGCTTAAAACGTTCCGTATATAACATTTGCCGTCTCTTTGCATTAAAAGAATCGTGATTTTTGCCCCAACAAAATACCGCAGAATTTATTTATTATACCTTCTAGTTGCCCACCCTGTACATGGCAATTCCGATTTCACATTCTGTATTCTGCTACCCTAAATCGAATAAGAGAACAAGAATCCCATGTATTGCTATTGCGTTCTTGCCCTGCCTGGGCGGCTGTATTAAGAGGGCGTTCAAAAATTCGTCAGGAATAAGCGACAATTAACGATTTTTGACGGTCTAAATCTAAGAAACGGAAAGATTTTTATAGATTCCGATTACTTATATGCATAGCTCAACTCCTTTTATTGTGCGTAGCGGCCTCTGATTAAAGAAAAACTGAATATGTTGACCGAATATACCCGATTACCGACAGTAGTTTTCGGAAAAGAGCGCCGAGCCATAAGTTTGACCGCCTAATTCTCCATGATGTTACATCAGAACCTAGTTGTTTTTTTTTCTTTTCAATATTGTAATATGTCCGTATTGTGCGTAGCGGCCTCGAATTTTCCTTTTTTTTTACGTATGTATACGTAAATTGATCTCAATTACACCATATTTTGCAACAATATCGTACTGAAAACACAAGGATTTTCTCATTATTGTTGAATTATTAGTAAATTGAATCTTAAATAACATTAAAGTTCATACTTTTACCAACACAATACAGTAAAAAAAATACATTTTTTTCCAACATTTATATTTTTAAATAATCTTTCAAACATAGTATAAATTTACCGTCGCGCGCGATCTCTTGCCAGTACCGGCTTAGCCGTTGTCCGGGTCGGACCTGTACGTCGTGTAATTGTGGCTATTCACGAAGGCTAACCGTCAACTAAAATATTATTTTGATCTCCGACTAGGCATAGTTGTTATCAACGTCGGGGTCAAACTATACTAGTGAGTCATTCGTGAGGCTAATCGAGACAACTTACGAATTGCATATAACTGCCATGTCAATTATTTTACGAGTGATCGTGATACTTGGTGATTTTTTATAAGCTTTTATTTAGTTCACCTATCCGTTGCCTGTAATTTAATCTTTCAAGTTAAATTTAATCCACTTCCTGGTTTCCGATTGAGCTGAAATTTGCATGCATGTATAAATTGGATGACAATGCAATATTATTATGACATAAAGCTGATCTGATGATGGAGCTGGAAGGTGGCCATAGGAACTACGTAATTAAACGACGCAACCCCATCGAGTTTGGGCTCCATTAATTCGTCTTGACGAGTACTTGGTAACCAGGATCTGATGATGGAGCTGGAAGGTGGTCATAGGAATTCCGTAATTAAACGACGCAACCCCATCGAGTTTGGGCTCGTTTAATTCGTCTTGACGAGTACTTGGTAACCAGGGTCTGATGATGGAGCTGGAAGGTGGTCATAGGAATTCCGTAATTAAACGACGCAACCCCATCGAGTCTGGGCTCGTTTAATTCGTCTTGACGAGTACTTGGTAACCAGGGTCTGATGATGGAGCTGGAAGGTGGCCATAGGAACTACGTAATTAAACGACGCAACCCCATCGAGTTTGGGCTCCATTAATTCGTCTTGACGAGTACTTGGTAACCAGGATCTGATGATGGAGCTGGAAGGTGGTCATAGGAATTCCGTAATTAAACGACGCAACCCCATCGAGTTTGGGCTCGTTTAATTCGTCTTGACGAGTACTTGGTAACCAGGGTCTGATGATGAAGCCGGAAGGTGGTCATAGGAATTCCGTAATTAAACGACGCAACCCCATCGAGTTTGGGCTCGTTTAATTCGTCTTGACGAGTACTTGGTAACCAGGGTCTGATGATGGAGCTGGAAGGTGGTCATAGGAATTCCGTAATTAAACGACGCAACCCCATCGAGTTTGGGCTCGTTTAATTCCTCTTGACGAGTACTTGGTAACCAGGGTCTGATGATGGAGCTGGAAGGTGGTCATAGGAATTCTGTAATTAAACGACGCACGCAACCCCATCGAGTTTGGGCTCGTTTAATTCGTCTTAATGAGTACTCTGGTACTATATGGTAACCAAGGTCTGATGATGGAGCTGGAAGGTAGCCATAGGAACTCCGTAATTAAACGACGCAACCCCATCGAGTTTGGGCTCCATTAATTCGTCTTGACGAGTACTTGGTAACCAGGGTCTGATGATGGAGCTGGAAGGTGGTCATAAGAATTCTGTAATTAAACGACACAACTCCATCGAGTTTGGGCTCGTTTAATTCGTCTTGACGAGTACTTTGGTACTATATGGTAACCAGGGTCTGATGATGGAGCTGGAAGGTAGCCATAGGAACTCCGTAATTAAAAGACGCAACCCCATTTCATCAGTCCACTTTGTGGGGGTCCGCTGCGGCATCTGGTACGTGGTCTCCGCTCGAGAACCTTTCCGCCCCAACGGCTTTAAAGTATTTCATTTCTCTGTACAAGAAACTACAAACCACCGACATAATATGCAGGGTTGTGGAAAATAACAATATGAATAAAAAACTTTTTAACCGACTTCAAAAAAGGAGGAGGTCATATGGTTCACTATTTTTTTTTATGTACGTACGTTCGCCGATTTCTCCGTCAGTTGTGGCCCGATTAAAAAAATATATTTAAAAAATGTATACTTCTGAGATGGTCCCATCGTCACCAAGTCAGGATCTGATGATGGGATCCCAGGGAAATCGAGGGCAACCCTCAAATATTACGTACTTATTACGTGTTTCATGAATTCTTTAAAGCTTTTCAGGTATGAATTTGCGTCTGGTAGTGATCAGTTCATGTTGGTGGGCTGATGATAGAAGGTACAACTCCTCAACGTTTAGGAGTTGGAGGAGTTTTTTTAAATCTTATACACCGTTCATCATATTCTTTCAAGTTATTCAGGTGAGCACACGTCAGAATCTGATGATGGGATCCCAGGGAAATTGAGGGTAACCCTCAAATTTTATAGGCACGCGTGTAGTTGACATCGGTATTTTCCATTATGACTCGTGTATTTATCCTTGGAAATCGTAATTTTGGTGAAGTTGAACTGGTGATGAAGAGACCAGGCTAATGGAGAGATCCATTCTCCTCCTCCTGGAGCAGTCTTTAAGGATGTAAAATACGAATTTCACGAAAATCAGTTGAGTGATCCAACTAGAGAGTGCAAAAACCGGTCAAATTTCAAAACGGGTTATTAACCGGTTTTTACTAAAAGCTAAAAGAATTGTATTGGAGGATAATTTTACTATAAGAATGTTAGTTCTGGTTTATTAGTAGGCGATGTGTAGTTCAATAACTAACTTTTTTTAAACTTTTTATACATCATCATAATTGTCCTTTTACAGTCAAGGAAAATGATTCGCTTACCGTTTCGCTGATTTATTGCTTGAGAGATGGACATATCTTAAGGTTTATATTCGCTTCAGCAAGCGAAAGTGTTGACAACGACGATTGATAACGTGAAAGTTCGGAGGCTGGTCCGAAATTATTGACGTTAATATCATCTACGATAAGATGATTAATTCAAAGTCTATGTCATGGTAGTGCTGTACATGACTCGTAAGGCCGATACGTATTTTATCGCTATCATACTAACTTTAATTAAACTTGCTAAAAAGTAATAAGTTACAATTTACTAGTTTTTTTGCTAAATAACGGTCTCGGCTCACAATTTCAAGTATTTTATAAATGTAACATTTCGGTTAGTAACCGGTTTATAGTGTCCAAACCCGGTTATTTACCGAACTCAAAAAGTTCCGGTTAACCTGTTCGCATTCCCTAGAGCAACCTATAGAGGGGACAGCCGGATAGCCGGACAAACGAAAGCATTGTTGCCCTATAGTTGAATATCGAACTCGCTCACAAAATTTCACGTGAATCTGTTTAGAGATGCAACCTATAGAGGGGACAGCCGGATAGCCGGACAGCCGGACATACGAAAGCATTTTTGCCCTTTAGTTAAATATCGAACTCGTTCATAAAATTTCACGAGACTTGGTTCAGAGATGCAACCTGTAGAGGGGATAGCCGGATAGCCGGACAGCTGGACATACGAAAGCACTTTTGCCCTATAGTAACATATCGAACTCACTCACAAAATTTCACGAGAATCTGTTGAAAGATGCGACCTACATATAGAGAGGACAGCCGGACCACTTAAAAAAAAGCATTTTATATCAAAATAAGGCGTAACTACTTAAATATTATACTTTGTCAGAGTATTTTAATATGTATAGAAAATATGTGCACAAAAAGCAATTACTTGCATTGTTCAAGTTAGGGCACCACGTTAGCGAAGTAATACTTACCATCTTTTAGTGCAAGTATTAATATCGGTCGCGCATTCGCTCCAACGGTGCGCTATACAGCTACAGTAAGCTTGTGTGCGTGCTAGTAGTATTTACACACACACTACGCACTACGCGTCTCAAAATACCGAATCCTGAGCGAGCGCTTTTTTCAATAGCACTCTTAAAGACCAATCTGTCTGCCTGACACGCGGACCCGCAGCGCAAAGTTTTGGGTAATTCATTCCCAATCGCACCATAACTCGTAGTGACAAGCGCGCCGATGTATGAAGCGCGTTAAAATATGAACGATTGGCTGCGACCGAAGGTTCCTGACCCGCAATACTCTTTACATTAAAGTCTGTTCAAAATGTTTAATCAGTTAAAATAAAAATATATTAAAGTCATATGTTTAAGGTTAACACAAGTTGGTTAATTAATTTAATGATATGGATTTCTTGCAGTAATACCAGGAGGGAACGGACCAGGAACTACGACTTCCTTTCTAGGAGACATCGGCTTCAAAGTCATCGGCGAATAATGCGTTGCCTTCCCACATAAGCATCGAAACTAAACAAAATTACTTCCATTGCTGGGTCACGTCAACTGTCATACATAACTCTTCGGTAACTTCGGCAAGGTAATACTGCTATGTGTTGCACAAACACTTAGAACTTCTTCTTTTCTTGGGCTTGCAAGTGACGAAGATACCACCCGGGCGGTTTTCGCCAAGTCTGAAATTCCCGAAATGTTTCGCTTCACGAGCCACCTCGTGGGAAGCTGAGCATTCACATTTATTGCCCGAATTATTGCTTGGGAGGCCTCAATTAATTACTGAGCACGCCTGACATTAAGTGCGGTGCGCGGAATTTTTCACTTTTACGTAAAATAATGAAGCCCTCGACGTATAAAGTAGTGAGGTAATTTGCGTGTTCGCTTGATAAATTGGAGCAGGGCAGCGTTTTCGACGGACCTTGGGTGTACGGAACATTTTTATCTGCGGAGTGACCGAGAATTATTACATTCGCTTACATAATCGGGCTCCAGTTTGGTTCCAACGTAATTTTAGAGCCGAAACCTGCACTTGTTTCGTGACGCGAGCGGAATAATCGACGTTGAATTTTCATAAAATTTTGGTCGGTTTGCGTAATGCTATGTTGCCAGTTTGCGCCAGTCGTTCCGTAATGTAACCGTCCCGAAGCTTTATTAGTTAATACACTGACGGGTTTAATTTATGCATTACCTACGAGCTACAAGCCTATGAATAAGTGATGTTAACATGCCGTGCAATTGGTGTAAGTGACATCTGGTAGGAGTTATTGCTTAGTTTTCCGTTCAATCAAGTGATCAATAGTTACGCTTAAGAAACGCCCCGAGAAAAGTGCTTCCTATATTTTAAACCCTTCATACAACTGTAAAACATCAAGGAAAACTCTGTTCCTTAGGCCATGTTTATGCATTTACCAGACGCGGCCTTAGTGAACATTGTTAATCAGTCGCGGAGCTCACAAATCTTCTCCTCCTAATTTATGTGAGACTCTACTCAAATTCCGCGGTGCAAAATTAATTATGTCAACGTTATGAGATATGAATTGTTGAGGAGGCTGCCATGACAAATGCGGCAAGCGGCTACGACAACGACCAGCTAATTTGATAAAGCACGAGTCGGGGGCGCTCGTGATATGGGCATAGTCGGCCCTTAGTGACGACGTTCATAGCGTAGTATGGATGAGCCTTTATTTTCATGAGACATATTTATCAACGAATTAAATAAAAACTCAACACACCATCGTCAATAATTTGAATGATATTGCTAACACTCTGACAAATCTTTGTAAGGTAAAACGACTATGAAGTTCTTTTTAGAATCCGTAACGGCAGGTTCAATAATCCTTCACTATTAAACGAGCAAGATTTGTGTATTTATTTGTTTGTTTGTAAATCGACTACGATCCACAACAGGTCACATAAATTTCCGAGAAAATCGATTTCTACGGAATAACGAGTTATAAGTAGTGCTGCGTTGGAAAAGTTTGACCGTATTTAATTATGTAACATGTGCGCTGTAATACTTAACGCGTTATTTGTCTTATACACAAATGAAAAATAAGCAAAATTGCTCGTTTGTTTTTACGCTCGAACAGCAATTGCATTACTAATTAAGTATCAAACATCATGAAATGCATAATTTTATGGCTGGTAATAAGTTCCTACATCGATAAACTCAATTATCGATGCTTTTCCCAACTACTAGAGACCGCTCCAAGATTTGTTTGTAAATATAAAATGTTATTGGAAGTATAAAAATAAAACAAAATAATAAGTTTATTTTCCTCTTTATTTATAAGCGATTTTTGAAACTCCACTCATCATACTTTGTTTTTAATATTGTTCTATTTCAAAATTACTGTTCCATGCAAGTACCCAATAACTATTGTTAAAATAAACAATCAGAAGAGGTTTGATACATATATATTTTCTTCTTGAGTGAAAAGTTTTTTAGTGAGATTCATCTCCAGAATAATAATAATAATAAATCAGCCTATGGATGAGAGGGAACGGGCAGTAGTCCCCACGCTGGCCCAGTGCGGGTTGGGGACTTCCCATACACCTTTCAATTTCTTCGTGGATGTATGCAGGTTTCCTCACGATGTTTTTCCTTCACTGAAAAGCTAACGGTAAATATCAAATGATATTCCGTACATAAGTTCCGAAAAACTCATCGGTACGACTCGGGAGGGACTCGAACCCACGTTCGCCGCTTGACAGCCGCATGCCTGAACCACTAGGCTACCGTAGCTTTTTCCAGAATAATACTTAAAAGAATACACACTAATAAACAATGCTGTGGGTGATTAGTACTATATGGGAAAAGCATCTCTCTCAACTCTCTTAAATCATCATTATTGAGTTTATCGGTTTATACCGATAAACCTACCCCCTAAATGTCATAAAATTTTGCCGTTTAAATTGCGATGTCTGCTAATTATTTAAATTATCGACTCTACTGTTTTCAGGTCTGACATTGAAAGTAATTAACGGATTACTGTGTATAATTATTACACACTTTACGAAAGCATTGTTATATTTTGCATAAATCGTTTTACATTTAGGTCATGATTGGCACATTAGTTACATTTATCGACCAATAAATATATTACGAACAATTGCATGAACAAGTTTATAAATCTGCAAAAAGATACATAAACACGTATTTAATTTTAATAAAATATGAATGAGGATGAAATGTTTATTAACATAATATCAATCGATAAAAATGAATGTAGTATCGACAGGTATCAAAATGCGTAAATAACCGTCGATGATATAATTAATAGGTTAACCTTGTCAACTTACGGTCCGATTTATATTCATTTTATTTATAAAATAATATGAAAGTGTAGTCGTATCTATATAAAGATTACGTTGGAGATTCAATGATTTATGCGGGTGCCTTCGTGTCGAGTTGTTTTTGTAAAAAAACAAACAAATAAAAGATTGTTCGCTTTGTCCGTCCGTCCGCGGACACCAGTAGGCGCTGCTCGGGTTACCCCAGTCATGACACTTAAAATGTTGACTAATAAAGTAAATTAGCTTTTTTTGATATGATTACCTTTTTCAGATGACGCATGATTGCGGTTATAAAAGGAATAAGATACGGGGTGAATTTAAATCATCGTAATAACCAGAGATTGGAATTATAAAGATGCGTTAAACGCGAGCTCATTTGTTGGCGGTTCCTGTTTGCCGATGAGTCGATCGCCCGTAAACCGTCCAATAAATTACGCAAATCGCCACAGATTAAGTGATTATTAAGCAAAAACTGCGTTAAAAATTACCACAAAATTGATAAGGATTTCTTTTGTTGGCGCACAGCGAGTAAATTGCGTCGTCGTACATTAAAAACCGCTTTAAAAGAAGGGCGACGTTGCAAAACCTTGGAGAAAGGTAGCCTGTTTTAATAAAGGCGATCGGCGGACGGACTTATTTTAAGTTGCAATAAAAGGAATTCCTTAATGATGCTGACGCCGATATTAATATCGGCCGAAGTCGTCCAGTCGCTCTTCGGGTAAATGTAGTTTTTAAATTGCGTTTTTGGAGGAGCTTCGGGCTCGCTCGTGTCTGCCCTTACCAGGCTGATCTTGTTTCTCGCCATTACATTCGATATAATGATGCCTTTGTAACGCATTAAATCAGGAGGCCGACAGTTGTAGGATGTCCGTCATTTTGTATTCTTAACGTAGCCCTGCATCGTAACTGCACAATCTCAATGAAGAAGAATAATTAAAATGAAGAAATACGCTTGTCAGCACGGCTATCATGAGACAGCCCGCGAGCTTTCTCGATTTTTCTCGCACTATCCGTCTCTCTCTTATTAGAACACTTAGAACAAGAGGTATAGTGCGAGTAAAATCTAGAGTATGTCGCGCCAGTCCCATGATAGACGTGCAGGGCTCATTTATAAAATCGAATTATATCTACCTACACATAAACACTAACAGACATCGTTTAATATGGATGGGGTGCAGGCTGGACATTCATTTCTTAAATTTTTGGCCTGACTACGGCAGAGCCGTAAGGATATATTTTTAGCGGGATCCTGCCGTTTTACCAAATTTATTTTGGACAAATTTCATTTCCCAAACAAATTTTAGAAACTATATTGTTTGCCAATGCAAACTTTGTTACAATTTTAACAGGAATATTTTCATTAGGTACGTCAAATATTCATTCAGCAAAATTTTATTACGAAAAATTACATTATGGCATTTGGTCCTTTAGCAAAAACTTTAATAAGGCAAAAAAACATTATACAACACATTTCGTCAAGTTAATGTTATGGCAAACTATAAAACGACAAAAATCACATTAGTTTGGGTTACCAAAATCACATCATCACATCATCAGCCTATACATATACGTCCCACTGCTGGGCACAGGCCTCCTCTCATGTATGAGAGGGAACGGGCAGTAGTCCCCTCGCTGGCCCAGTGCGGATTGGGGACTTCACATACCAAAATACTAATACTGAAACGGCACGATCCCTTAAATAAAAAAATGGACGGTTAGGTAGGTCGGGAGGCAAGGGCATTTAATTAGGTTAGGGCAGCCAAAAAAGGCGAGCTCGGTAAAAAAATCAAATGATCGTAACAATTGTATTATTTGGTTGGTTAGGTTTAGCTTGTATCCCTTAGAGCGGAAAGAGGCACCCCGCGAAGCGGGGTGACGTCGACACTGGCGGTTAGGTCAGAATTGCGACCTCTACACAAAGTAATTTTTACTCCCACCCACATAACAAAAAAGTTGTTATTTTATTGTGTACTAGCTTCTGCCCGCGACTCCGTCCGCATGGAACTCGTTTATATCGCAGCTCCATACAAACTTTTACCCCCCATTTCAACCCTTTAGGAGATGATTGCGGAGATAAAAACTATCCAATGTCACTCTCCAGCCCTTCAGCTATCTCCATTTAAAAATCACGTCAATTCGTCGCTCCGTTTTGCCGTGAAAGACGGACAAACAAACAAACACACACATACACTTTCCCATTTCTAATATTAGTATGGAAGTATGGATCTTATACACCATTGAAATAAAGATGCAAATGATCTGTCACTGAAGAGTCCCTCTGCTGATTAACAGACGGAATAGAAATGGTAAATATTGACGATACAAATCATTTGCCTTATTTTGTTTTGGCTAAAACAAATTATGCCAACTAACATATTTGACTGAATGATATTTGGTCAAAGTACCAGTTGGCAAACTAGATATTGCCTAAACATGAATATGCCAAACATTAGGTTTGCGTAAGAATTATTTGTCAAGTGATAATTTGGCGATCGATTATTTGGCAAATGAAATTCTACGAATTTTTTTTGTTAAACATTTTTTGGTAAAACATAGGTAACTCGTTTTTAGCAGTGTTTGTAGTTGTATTTGTACCTACGTGTGTTCCACCGTAGCGTTTAAGATACTGAACCGATTTTGAAGAATAGCCCGCCCATTCATCGATTCGAAATTAGGCTCCGGGTGATAAAGGCTACCTTTAGTTTGAGAAAAAAAAAACAGTTAGTTACCCACAGGTTTTCGAATTTTATATGATTGTTAAAATTGATGGGCCGCGGCCGCGTCCCCATTCAGTCCCCTATTCTTTAACTTGTTTAAAGCTCACCTAGGTGTAGTTTCGTGACGGGTGACCGGCGGGGTGAGCCGCTTTAGCGCGTAGCGAATAACAGCCCAGTTCTCTTTGCTCGCACCCACTCCACGCGCCCAATCCCCATCAAATTCGTATCCCGTCTCTTCTGATGTTTGTAATATTTTGTAGGTTTTCGAAAAAAACTCGTGTTATTTAGAAACTTTTTAAAATAATTGGATTTTTGAAATTCGCGATACCACATCAGGGTAGCTTAAGTTACTAAATGCTTTTTTAAACACCTATGTAATTTACATACAACATTTATGATACTATTTATTGGACTTATCGTATCAATCATACAGACAGGTGTAGGATTAAGACAGTGCGTAGGATTAAACGTGACTGTTATAGGTAGGTACCTATATAAACGATTAAATACCTATAAGGTAGGTACCTTATTATAGAAACAGTAAGTAATAGTTGTCCCGTAAAGTATTTTGACGTCATAAAAATTAAAATGTACTTAAAAATATACAGTAGGTATTTATAATAACTCATGCTTTTAAAGTAATTGTGAGATAATTTCGAATGCAAACTCGAGATTAAAACATAATCGGACAGCGGGGTTACGGCGCGACCTCGCTCGTCGATCGACACATCAGTTCCGCGAACCTCAATTATGTTGCTTTTCCTCGTAATTTCGACTTGCCCGACAAAATTAGGGACTCATTAAAAACAGCATTAAGTTGTAAATAATCTCTGGGTAAATATTGAAACGGCTTCATTGGCAAAATTGTGTCAAATGGAAGGGAAAGTATAAATATAACTAACGACTGTGTAACATGTCGAATGAATGCCAAATTTTCTGTATCTATATTATGCGTAAACGTGTGTAATTGATCGCTTGAACATATGCAAGCTTAGATAATCCGTAGGCAGTTATTTCAAACAAGCGTTTAAGTCTATAGGAGCGAGTGGGCAGAATTAATGTAAAATCACGCTGATTGGAATATTTATCGCTCCGATATAACATTTAATAAAAACGCAATTGAACTATTCCAAATAATTTGATTATAACGACTTAATTCCAGTTGTTCATTTATAGCTGTCATTGATAAAATTTATGGCTCCTCCTCGTAATACGGAGCAATTAAACCTTTCATAACAGCTATTAATTGGGATTGTGTTAGAGATTAATTAGTAATTGTCGATCGCCAGGATAAGCTTTAAATTGTTTATTGTTTGCATATTAGACGCGGTTGTAGTAGCGGCACTCCCAGGTCATTACGAGACACCATTCAGCGTTTTAAATGTGTTTTGTGTAACAATAGATCGGGTGTAATAGCCGAAGGGTACGGGCGAGAATAGGCTTCGGTCATTTTGCAATATTGAGTGGCGGTGGTAATTAGAGCCGCGTCCGGACTGTTACAGCATCCTGATTCTACTTAATGCGTGCCCCACCAGCTTACAAAAAGACGTATATCGTCAACAATGCTATGCCAAAATAAGATTTATTTGTAGGGTAGGCAAGGTCGGAATTGTGACAACGATATAAATGCACTCGCCCATTCAACCTCCACTATAGTCCAGGTACGACATCGACTACGGAACAGTCTAAGCAAAATTAGAGTACACGAGAAACTCGCACGTACAGTGCCATTTGTAAGGGTTTAAATCGTGTCTGAAAATGATGTTGTATGCCCTTCTAAAGTTCGTGCGAGTTCGATATGGTCCCTTAGAAGCTAGGCAAGTTTCGCAAGAGGCCGCCTTGCTATCGCATCGAACTGATATCGTCTAATTATAAGGTATGGTAATGGACCGACGCGCGTGCAGCTGAATCAATTGCTTTACGTTCATTCAGCTTTTATAAAAACTTACGCTGCCCTACTTAGGCCCATCACAATTATATGTATACACATATCTATTCTTGCATCTTAAGTGTACGTTATATGCTAAGTATGTAATTTAAGCGTAAGAAAAACCAAATGGGATTCGATGTATTTAGTAGAAAGAGTCAAGGTCTGAAGCAGCATCATTAAATATAAAACTCGGCTGTAACAAACAGATACCGAGGCGATCTAATTTGCCAAATTTGGTACGGAACACGAGTAAGTTGATTAACGTGTAATTCAGGATGTTCCATTATGATTAAAATTATTAGACAGTCAATACAAAATGGAGACACTATCATTATTGCTTCTAGCCGCGTGCCAAGATAAAGATCGACCGAGGTCGCTCGATTGTCGTTTTCTGGTAAGTGTGGCCTCTGAGATCAACGCTAACATTAATTCCTGCCATATCGATCGTCAAATCTCGTCCGCGGTCACGTCATCATGTCTCCGCTATGCACTAGCATATTTCCGATACGAAATTTCTATACGAACAAATAACTTGGTGCGAGGTTGCCCCGAGGCCGCCCTCGTTCCCCGATGTTCGCCGATTGGACCAATAAAAAAAACTTTTATTACCGTGACTGTTGCATGAGGAGACGGTGAATTATTATTTCCTTGACGAAACTTTTTATTGTGCATAACGTTATTTTTATAATGCCACGCGTTTCCAAGAGAAGCGGTTACGAGCACAGTTTCGCAGTAAAAAGTTTGTCTGCTGGTTGGTGAATATTCTGTTTTCGCATAATGGAGGTGCCCTTAAGTGATGTTAATGCGGTGCAGCGCGCGCGCAGGCAGTGAGACGTCTCGGCGTCCGGCGTCGCACGACAGTAACGAACCGAGAGACCCGTTTAAGGACGCCACATTATGTTGGCTTTTGACATCATTAAGGCGATTCTCAGGCCGATCCCGGGTAATCCTTGACGTTACGGAAGAACTTTATAAGAAATTGCGAAATAACGACAAACGTTTCTTGTTACTATTTTTTTCCTTTTTCCTCAATTGTGGTACTAAAATAAAAACAAAAGCTAAAAATGCGGTTACTAGCGTTTAAACAGGACACGTCACTCTAATTAGAATTATTACAACACTAAAATTAATTCAAATATCCATCTACTAATCCTCATGTTTGTTTATCCGCTAGCTTGTTTTGTAAAAATTAAATCCCACCAAAAACATAAATGTAAAAAAGGAGAGCCAAGTTCAATACAAAACTTATGCTTGGCTGTGGGCTTCGCCGCAAAAAGAATGGAGGTCTCAATGAGTGCCAAGTTATATGCAAAATCCAAATATTCTTTGCGTTATTGGATACCTATAACAATTGCTGTCATTTAAAAATGTGAGATCTTAAAGTAGGTTAGATTTGACTTGGCCAGTTTTCATTACATCAGTCATTCTATAAAGTTATTCAACATACATGTATTTTAATTCTGATAAAAACTGGCCAAGTCAAATCTAATCTACTTTAAGATCTCACATTTTTAAATGACAGCAAATGTTATAGGTATCCAATAACGCAAAGCATATTTGGATTTTGCGTATACTCGTAACTTGGCGCTCATTTAGATCTCCATTCTTTTTGCGGCGAAGCCCACAGCCAAGCATAATTTTCGTATTGAACTTGGCTCTCCTTTTTTACATTTATGTTTTTGGTGGGATATCATTACTTTTTGTAAAGAAAACTAGGCAGTGTATCCCGTAGTGTAGTGTGCCCCGCGCCGCCGACGACACACCGTTGGCCGGTTGTTTAGCGCGTATTACAAGTTTTTTGTATGAGACACCACTTATTTTTTCACACAACTTTATTTTTATATTTCTGTTATATAGCAAATATAATAATACTTATATTGGCATAGTTTCAAATATCTGCTTGTAACGGTTCCAACGCTACAAATAAATAAATAAAGGGTCCCCCCTAGTTGTTTACTTTTTTTTATTTTTAGATTTTTTCCTACGCTTATACACAATTACCGAGCTGGATTCCAAATTTCATCCTTCTAGGTCATCTGGAAGTAGGTTAGGTTTTAGGTACTCTATGTCAGTCAGTCAGTCAGTCAGTCAGTGCTAAAATTTACGACTTTTTGACCTTTATATCTTTATAACCGTTGGAGTTAGTTTCATGAAATTTGGGCTTCTAGATGTCCTTATGGATATAATTAAACACACGTAGTTTTATGTGTTTACGTTACAGAGGTTTTGAGTTATAGAAGGGTCAAAAGTGGCACCAAGTGGTTCGTGTAATATTACACTCGGCGCTGGCTAGCTCCTTTGCTTGAACTTGGCTTGACACGCTACCGCGTGTCTAGATAATACGTCTAGCTGTCAGCTTATGCAACTTTTTTATATGCAAAAACTCTTGTTCCGTGTGTGCCAATTTACATAGAAAACTTCATTATTAGCACAATAAGTGCAAAAATACACGTATAATAACGAAATTCGACCAATCTCAAGTGTTCGTAACGTCTTACACTATAGAGCCTTTCCAATATAATGTGTTTGTGTACACAAAAGTCACACATACAAAGTCAAACACTACAAACCGAAGATACATTCATTACTCATTAGGGAGTGTTAATAATGAATGGTTCCTTAAAATTGGAAGTAATGGAATAGCTAGTTGGTATATACATATTTACGGTTGCTTACGGCTTACTTAGCACGTTACAATCTAAAAAAAAATTGTCGAGACAGCTTGCATTCATGCTTATAAGAGGTTCCCTTTGGAATACTACGTACTCGTCCATACAAAAAGTGAAAATGTTTCTAAATATTTTTCAATCTCAATGTTTTTAGTACGTTATTGACACAATGAAAGGATCAGGTATATAGAATATCATTTTTTCAAAATTTTATAGACAATAATTATTATTTTTAAATTGCAGAATCTATAAACCTAGATATTATTATGCTGAAGCGATCGACCTCAAAATCAAAGTGATTTAATAAGATTCAGTTAGTGGAAAACGTATTCTCCTTTCCTTTCGTATAAAAAGTAGGTACCTATTGTCAGTCACGAGCTGCTAGATATACTTCCCTCTTAAGCATTTTTTTTACATGTAACTTGAAGTTGAAGTTTGCATAAAATAGGTCATCCACATAACTTAGCTTGTACATGTTACCTCTTTGGCCCATAAAGCACATAATATGCCATCGGAATCGAAATGTACTTCATAAACCAAAATTAGGCTCTCGCATCCTTCACTTTCAAGTGTAGTCGGCATTTCATCTGTTTTTCAGTATGAAATACTCAAACAGACCAACCCATCAGCTTTCCTCTAAACTATTAGTATAGATTACTCGTCACCGGCGCTCGCTGAGAGCCTTCGCTTGTAGCATTTAAATCGAAGATTGATGACACGAAATTGCCGAGTGACAGGTCTGGTTAGTAATACCCGCGATAGTGCTTTGATGATCCATTACGAATTTACATAGCAATCATGTTTAGACCAGGGTAATTATGGACAAAAAAAGAGTCGTCCCGAAGCGGCGAGATTACAAGAAAGTTAGAAGTTTCTAGTGATTTTAATGAACGTAATGCTACTTTAATTGGAGCACAGGAGTGTACTGAGGCTCATTAATGTATATTTAAATGATTGTTTTTATAACCAGTAAGCTGGGAATAGGAGGTCTATTCATGTTAGGTCTCTTCGGATTGCATTTGCATTTCAATGCGATTCGCGCCGCACGCACGCTTACACATGCACCCTGTAAATTTAAGGGTTTCATTTAAGAAAGCAGATGCGAATCTAATAAAGATATGGATACCTAAAATGTATTACTCAGTTTTATTTTTAAATGGCTAAAAAGCATTTTTTGTGTTTGTTACCTCATTATTAGTAATTATGAAGAAATGATGGATAAGCCTAATTGAGGCTTCAGTAAGAATACAGCACTAAATGTATTAAGCATACGTTTATATTTTGAATAAATACAAGTAAATAAATACAAGTCTACTCCACAAATATATTAGGCACGCATATTTTGATTCCTCTTGAAAAGCAGTTATCACTGTTATCAGTAAGTAGGTACTAACAGATTGTAATGTCAACAACATATTAAAATGTCATGTTACAATCAATAAAATAGGTAATGCATGTCAACAGTGTAAAACTAATCCTGATTTTCAATCTTCCACCGGAAATAGTGAACACATTATGTTTAACTTATGAAATCCCGTAAAAACTGATTTAGTCCGGTGTCGTTAATTAAGAGGACAAATACTCAAGTTGATAAGTGTTTGAAATAAGTAAAAACAATCCCCGATGTAACATACCAACAAATAAATCCCACGAATGTACATATCCATCCATCAATAGGTACTTCTATACTAATAATGAGCATAAATGCGAAATAAGGTCTGTTTATCTTTTTGTCTATGGATTACCTTTTCACGCATAAACCACTGAAGCGATTTAGATTTAATTTGTCATGGAGAAACTTTATATAGCGCTAAACCCTTAAAAGGAAAATAACAGTTTTTCCGAGAAATCATCCCTCAAAGGGGTAAAAACGGAAATGGAAGTTTCTACAGGAGTGCGATAAGCAGAGGTCGGCGGGGGTGAGCCGTTTTTACGTCATTAATATCATTTAGTTATGTCTTGTAGATATTGATATGGATAAGGTTGGGTACACCTTCAAGAAATATTACAAAAAGACAAAACTAAAATGAAAATGGATTACAAAAAGAGTATTAAGCTTATTTATTTATTGTACATTTTCTGTGCTATTGTTATAAATAACTATAAGTTTTTCTATATTTTCAATATTTAATGAATTTCGCCTTGAGTTTAATATCCATTTATAGATAGAAAAAGATCTTTCTACATCTTTCAAAATACAGACTTCTAAAATTTGATTAACATAACGTCTAACGGACATTTATAAACCAGTGCCTAAAAAGTCCTTGTTGAATAGAGTAGGCACAAGGCTTCTAATTATAGCGGCAATTATGAAAGCGTTTGCGACAATAATTACGAGGGAAATATGCGACGCGCTTGTGACGGCCGAAGCTGCGCGTGATTACATGATTGCGATTGATTGTTGACGGAATGATTGACGAATTCTGATTTCTAACTGCACTGTTCATGTGATTGCTGAGGGATTTAGTTCAGGTAATTTCTTCACTTGCTACAAAAAAATGGAGTCAGACTATCCGTCTCTTTCTAGTTAGAACAGTTAAAAAGAGACGGTGGTTTAAGTCGCGTGCGAGAGTGTCTTGTGCCGTGTTTGCCATTTTTAAACAATATTTTTTTATTTACAGCAAGGTCATTAATTGCGCTTTTTAACCCCCGACGCAAAGAGAGGGGTGTTATAAATGATAATAATCTTGTTAGGGTACAGTCACCAGCAATAAGATCTGCCACAACATAGCACGCATAAATATCTGACACGACTCTTATGTCTAATGCCATAAGGACGAGTCAGATATTTTTGCCAGCTTTGTTTCGGCAGATATTGATGCCGGTGACTGTACAATAAATTATGTACCTATGAACTATATTCGCCCAAAACGAAATTTTCGAAATGTTTGATTTTATTGTCGCCGAAATATAAAGACCACATATTTTATTTAAATGCTCTATAGTTACCCTTTAACTATGACCTTTATTAAACTTAATTCTGTATAACTATCGAAATAAAAATAACTATTTCAACATAACCGGTTCCATTCGAAAACATTCGAAAATCTATTCCCAAATGCATCCAATGGTATCTAAAAGTCAAATAAAGAATAAACAATCGAAACAATCGGAAGAATTCCATCTTTTTCGCTTCTACTAATGGCTCCGCGGTATCATTGCACCGCGCCATTCAATCTTTGTAACTTATCTTATTCATGTATCTCACACAAATACTAACCAATGTCCATTCAAATCTATACTTATTGCATCAGCATTAGAGTGTAGTTTTGTATGTCAGCAAAAGTTACTTCGGACGTTTTAGTTGGTGTGAAGAACGCGTGCCTAGCTCGTGCCAATTTGTGAATAGCACCGGACGCTCCGGGCAGCTTTCTTTCCTCCATTGCTAAACTTGTTAGTTGAATATCACTGCAGTGCCAGTTCAAAATAGGGCTCGATTCATAAAACATCGATATCGATTTTCGAGCGATTTAAAAGATACTGCGACTGAGATAGCTTGCATATAGGATTTCCCCAAACAAGAAGTATCAAGTTTTGTTGTAGGCAGTTGGATGGTTAAGATGCATGGATATAACTTGTGGTGCTTCTTGTGTCACAGCGTGTGCAACTACGGTTACTTAGAACTTTGCAGAATACTATATCCTATGTCGTACTCATAGTAAAAGTGTATAATGTTTATATGGCTAGCATTTTGTCGATGTATGTTGTAAGGGGTATATCCATACCCCTTGCATACCCATATCCATGTAAATGTATTTTCAGTGACCTAATGGATAATATTTGTTCCTAAAATAATAGATCTGTCACCTAAATTGAATCACCAAATAAAACGCTTACCTAGATGCTTAAGAATTACTTGCAAATAATATCATTCATCAATAATTACTATACATACAACGATATGGAACTTGTTCTGAAATAAATGTTTTCATTAATTCATTGCAATAAATTTGTCACTAACACTAAATCACCAAACAATATAAAAATGTTTACCTAAAAATTAATTCTTAAAATTTTGCTGCTCGTGACTTACTTTTTAGAGGACAGAGCTCATGTTAAGGCTATAAAAAAAAGTGATCCCGTTTTTACTCTTTGGGTACGGAACCCTAACAAACTATATTTTAATATACATGTTTACATTAATCCGATGATTTATACTTAGAAACATAAATATTTCTTGGGGATATATATTATAATTAGGGTATTGCAGATTAGTGGCCAATCTAAAGTAGCTGACAGAAAATATTGTACCCCTTTTGTAAGCCAGACGGATCAAATAGACCTCAATAAATCATCGACAGTTTGAGGAAGACCCTACGAGCATCACTATCAACACGTGATGCCCTCGCGCTCCGTATCTGCCTACTGCCCGCCAGCTCATTAGAATGATTGATGCTGTGTTTGAATGCATAAATATGTGCCTACCGACCGTACAGCATTACCTCAGTCACGAACTAACATGCGTAAAACAACCACTCTAACTTGAAACCGCATATCTACTAAACTATTTCCAACTAGGACGCACTTACACTGGCCGCGTAAGTAGCTGTATGTTATGACCTCCTACTTGTATTTAACTGCATATAATTTAGATGCCTCCTTATACTGGTTGGTCGTCGGAACAATGCAAGAAAGCTCTGGGCGGACGAGACGAAGACGAGTAGGACAGATGGAATTTCTTATACGCCGTGATCTGTTTTATTAGGTTAATTATGTTGTTTATTTTATTTAATTGTAGTTTGTGTCGTAGGCAGTAGACGAGTGCTTGAGTTGGCAGTACTTGAAGTTTTACATATATCTTTGTTGTTTCATGTAATGCGGTCATAATTGCTTCAGAATGTTGTTGTATAGTGAATGCTGTCTTTCTTCGAAATGCATTCAACTTTAACTTGCCTATGTTTAAACTTTTTTTTTGTAGCAAGTACCTACATTGTAATTTATACAGTAATGCAAATCACCTTCCACATTGTGAACTTTACAATTCGAATAACGTGAAAATAATTTAATTAGCCAATACACATGTTTCAAATGATATTGTGTACTTATAAAATTTTTAATAAGTAGGTTTAGTACGTAACTACTTGATTTGTGATATGATTTTGAGTCGTTGTTAAGTATTTACGTATAAGTATATTTTATTCCAGAGTTTATTGCTTTATTTAGAAAATTTTAGCATCAGCCTGTGGCTGGGCGGGTTCAAATAATTAAGTATAACAGATAGTCGTGGGCGATAACAATTAAATGAAGAGATGTCGCCGTGCCCAGGTCGTGCCGGCATGTCGCAAGCACACATGTGTATGGCGGTAGTACCTACTGGTATGACATAAGAACAACATATTAATTATGGTGGATAAATATCTGGCGCGAGCGTTCATGGCCTAGTGGCACTTTGTGATCTCTTTCTGGGTGAGCCCAGTGGGCAGTTGGTTAATGACTGAGCGATTCCGTGCTTTGTACGATGCGCATTGATTCCATCAGAAGACCAGCGCTGGCCTCTAGGCCAGCACAACGCTAAGATGGAACCGTTTCGTGGCAATGTTGTTTTTCCTTTTGTATGCTGCTTTATGTGCATGTATATGTTGTCATGAATAAATGTTTATTCTATTCTATTCTATTATATTCATTTAAACTCGTAGGTGAGGCAGAGGCCTTCGGCTTGTTTACTTCTAACAGACAAGTTGCCTACTCAAATGACAAAGCCCAGATTCCAGAGAACCAGGCACTAACAAAACAAAACCATCCCCTTTTGGTTGAAGATCAGGTGGCAATTGTTTCTTCATAAACATATGCACCTTGGGGTGTAACTGAGATAACGCTTAAATAAAGAGTGTTAGAGCGAAATTTGATTTGCTTTAATGTCACGGGAGGACGAGGACCACTAGGACGTTAAACTTTGATGTGATGCTTCAAATAAAGTAAAAAACATAGAGCTAGTCAACAATAAAACATTGAACTAGCATTGCATCTGCAAGGCTACTGTTCTTTTTCATACAAAAGTCGGTAGCCTATATCACCCGGAGTATATTTTCGAATCAATTGATAGGTGTCATCAAAATCGGTTCAGTAGGTATATTAAACGTTACGGTGGTACACACGTAAATTCAAACATAAACTACTAAAATCATAGCCCTTCCATCGCAAAAAAGGCCAGCAAATAAGCAACGATACACAGGAACCTATATTTTCCCCATCCTTTAAAAATTTCATTGAACAGCAGATACAGCATCAATTCCATACGTTAACGATATCATTAACTTATTACCTAGGTATAAATCGCGTATCAGCGCTGCAAAAACGGGCAGACTAGACTTGCGACATCAAAATCGCAAGTCGTCGGTTGAATAAATCAACCGCATGATGTATTATCACCTCGAGCCGTGTAGGTTGCGGAGACATTGGTAAATTTAACAGTGAACATTCGGGCCTAGTATTTTGTAGTAAAGATGTGGAACTTAAATGCTCCGATATGTAGCAACGTTTGGAATTTTGCATTTCATTGCATTACTGTTGAGTATTTCTTTAGCTGCAAAGTTGGCAACCAAGCGTATTTGTTCTGCTTGATCGTAATATCTAAATGCTGACGCACATGGTCGTTCATCTTCTTCGTCGTTAATATTGATTCTTCATTGATTTAGGTGTTGACATCAGCCCCCCCTATTCTGAAACTTGTTTTAAGCTCATCTCAACGCTCACCCACAAATATATCTTGACACCGCAATGCGTAGTACCTCAGCATAGGTAGAGGTCCAGTTTCGTGACGGGTGACCGGTGGGGTGAGCCGCATTAGCGCGTAGCGTATAACAGCCCAGGAGACAAATGCACTACCATATTGTCAACGCGGCGTACGTTCGGAAACTCGGGCAACCCTGGTCACATATGTTAGGTACTTTGTATTACATAATAGGTATGTTTACTTGATTATTGATATATGTTTTATTTACGTAGCTAGTGTAGCTACGTTGAAGGTCTGAAAGTATGTTATGTTAAATATTTTAAATAAACGGTTCTTGTCCCTCTGAAATATTGGATCTACTTGTTTTTCGCATATGACAGCTGTATCAACGTAATTTTTTGACACTTAAATGGATTGTTTACTTCCTTATTATTTATTTAATTTATATTGCACCAAGTAATATCTTATGGTACAAAAGACGGAGTTAATGCTATAAAGCATTTTCTGCCAGCCAACCATATGGCAAAGCAGATAAAATGTGGGCAGTACAACTGATTATTAAGTAACGTCGTGTCATTAACAATAACAATGCGCATGATACTATAACTCACGCACTGACGCGATGCATCATCGATATAGGTACTATTTTCCTATTGCAATTTACTCTATCTCTTCCCTAAATCTCCGTCGCAGTCACGCCAAAACCTACTTTCTGAGTTTGATATAATGTCGTCATTGCAATAGTCTATTTAGATATGTATTTGTGGCTTGGGATATCGATTTTATCAGTAGAAGTTCTCGTAACATCTCGGCTGCGAGAACGCATTAGGTACTTACTCAAACCGATCTAGTTGAAGAGCGTTGGAATGCCGTCTACGGTTGTTTTATCAAAGACTATTCGCAATAGAATGTGTGTAAAAACTGCGTGATTGTATAATGGCCACATTCGTAATACCTACTTAATTATGGGTGTTAAATTTTTTGTTCCAACAAGGTTATTTTTATGACAGGGCTCAGAATATTGCACAGAATACGGCTCACTCTTGGTATTCGAGCATACCGCTTAAGTAACATTTATATATTAACTTTCAATCACTTGGTTGGCTAAAAAGTAAAAGAGCAAAATCTTAAAAAATCTAGGTATAAGACATATTTTGTATGGCCTGTAACAGAGGAACAAAATTTAAAAAAGTCTCTCTGGGAAATTTTTTTTGTTTGCAAGTCCATACTAAATGCTGACTCACATGTGGGTCGGCGGGCGAGGAGCGGTTGGTCCCAGTGTTCAATTCTTTAATTTGGAGAATTTATCCCTGTAACACTGGCATTACGAGTATGCCATGAAAGTATAGGTATTTTGATAGAACATAGGGCACCTTTTTTTTACAGTTGTCTTCGTTTTCCCATATTGTTTTAGGATTTGTTTCGATCTTTTACAGGAGTTTTCGATGTCTAAAATTAAAATATCATCATCAAAGAATGCAACAGTAACACCGGTCCTGCGCCACCCCTCAAATACCCTGTCATTATATCTAATTAAAATATAAGTAATAACAAATATTTCCACAGAATCAATTATTCATTCAGTAATCACTTATTACCATATATATAGTAATCGCGGATTCAGTCGCCCGACTCGCCCGTATCCTTCGCGGGGACTGTTTCTGGTAAAATCAAAGTGACAAAAAAAAAAAACAAATATAATAGTCAAAGAACCCCTGAAGCTTTCACTTACTTTTTTATAGTTGAAAATAAACTGATTAGCTTAATGATCTGTTTTACGTTATTTGCTTCTTTTATACAGGGTGACATTTTAAACAGTGTCCAAATTTTTTGTAGGCATTTGGTATCACTAATAGACTCCATTTTGAAAAAAAAATCTGGTTGGTATTTTTAAAATGATAATTTGTCTATCCCAAAACAATTATCCGTACTGCGTGGTTACTGGGCATTCCCTCCCCAGCTGCGCTGAGCGCGGCGGGGGCGGGGGAGGGGAGGCGTGCCGTGCGCAAACCTTACAACCCGCTGAGGTGCCCGCGCGGTAAGGTTTTTTTGGGATAACTTTAAGCGGCAATTACTAAATTTTTTTGTACTGAATGATATGAAACAAAAAAACATATTTCATAATTTTGTTAAAGAATCTTATACCTGAATTTGGACACTGATTAAAATTTCATCCTGTATATACAGATAAATATTCTTAATATCTCGTGAAAGAACGCAGAGTAAAGTAAAAAGTCTTCCAAAACAAGTCATAACAGCTCAGCACATTATATAGGTATGTCACTTTAAGTTGATACTCTTGCGCATCAAGGTATCTTAGTGGGATAATAGCGCGTATCGACGTGCAATGCATATGCGATTGCACGCGACTGTCATTTTGTCGCAAGTGCAACCCTCCCACGCGCTATCGCCACGCAAATGGCAACTGCGTTGGATGTTCTCCTTTTCACGGTGGTTACTTATTTAAATAAAATTATGTCTTACTTGTGTGTGAGTGCGAAATAATTTCCACTCAGTTTAAATTTTGTGAGGATGTTCTATATTCTTTCACGCATTTTACCGAACGTATTTTTGACGAAACGTTCCAGTAAGTATGAGTGCCGAAATCAATGTATACCTACGCGGATAGAGTTATGGTTAGAAGCTAGTTGCAGTACTGTGACGTGATGAAGCTTTTTTACTTAATAATGTTTATACTATAAATCTTTTGTGTTATGAAAATAATAAAGTATAATGTAAACTACTAAGATCAGGGATGCGGTTTCTGGGTGTTATCGTAGTGTTTCTAATAAAAAAATACTCACTCCGGTTACTTTACTATGTTTCAGAAACAATAAATAAATCATTTATTTTATAAAGCCAATTCCACGTGTCATTAAAATCACACTTCTGTCAATCAACCCGCCCCGTGTCAGTCCGGGTGCAAAGGCACTCGCACAACACTCGCCGCCACAAAATCGCGCAAGAAACAATTGGAACAGATAATTACTACTTATAGGCTAGAAGAACCTTACACAGTTTAGGGTGGACCCCCCGCTTGCAACTATCCGCTCGTGGAAACCCAATTCTCAATGTGTTCGATGTTACTACGATCGTCAGTTATTTTTCGAACATTCCCGAAACCGCGGGGGAGTTTCGAAGCGCGACAGACACGCGAATGATAATCGTTTATTTATAAGTTACGAATCGGGAATGCTCGGGTACGATCGGTATGTCTCGGGACCCAGATTATCCACATAGCCGTCGAGAAACATACTGCCACTACTATTTATTGGAGCTAGTTTAAAACAGCTGGATGTAATGAGAATTGCGACGTTTATGTGATTGAGTCAGCTCTATTATGGTGATTATATGTGTAAAAAAAGCTTAATGAGATGTTATACGGTGTACTTAAAGTTAGAGCAATTATTCCCGCTGAGCTGACGCTGTCACATATTTTTTTCCGTCATAGGTACCTTCTTAATTATTTCATCATAGAAGGTTGGGAGCAAACTTATTCCGAGTACTTTTTAGGCATTTATAGTAAAAAAATAATAAACGACTCGTTATTGATCAAATATATCTATTTCCCATAGATACTACGTTCTAATGCTTATTTGTGGTATTTTTGTTTTTGAGCAAAAGCGTGAGTTTCTTTGAAAAAACCGGCTTTGGTCATTATATGTATTTAATTCAGTACCCCAAGTAATACTGTATTGCTTTTAACTTACATTTTACTGCCAAATTGCAGAATGGTCACACCCATTTTTTCTTGAAAATAAATTTTAATGAAAATTTTGTATGGACAGAAAAAAATATTATTCTTTATGTCATGCGGGACCCTTCACCTGTGAGTTGAACCCGTTCTTGAGTTGAACCTTTTTGTTCCTATTCCTAAGTCATCCTAATGTGCCATTCAGCTTAGTGATTCGCGACTTCGAATGATTTCCGTATTCGAATAATTAGCGATTATTAATGTCAATATTCAAATTGGAAATTAGTACCTATACTAATGCTAATAATCGAATGATGACTACTAATTAGTAGTAATTAATCGATGCTACTAGTACCGAACGATAATCGCCGTAAGCGTGACTCTCGTTTCATATTATTAACAGTGATGGGCGAGCTCTAGTTACGGTGGTTAACTGTTCGGGCTTCCGGAGCGAGTCAGACGTCTTTCGAGTATCATAGAATGACTAATGGAAACTTTCGATAGTTTACTATACGGCTGAAAATTAAAAATATATTGATTGAGTTTACGGGATAAGTTCGCCTTTGTACTTTGATCTATTGTGTGACATGTATATTCCTTAACCTGTTATTGTGTACAATAAAGTGCTTACATACATACATACATACGAATTACGATTAGTAGCATTCCTAATAATGTAATGATTTTCGAATTAGTCGACTTAGTCGAATGGTTATAATAATCTACTAATCGAATTAGTATCATTCAAAGTCGCGCATCACTAATTCAGCTGTGCGATTAACAAGCCCAAACGCAAATTCTGTGGTCGTTTTATTCGATCTGCTAACGGCGTTTTTTGCCGCGACAAAAACGCATGCGCCAGACGCGCCCATAGCGCAGCGAGAAAGTTGAACTGTTCAGCCATGATACTGTTCAACTTGAACTACTTAACTTCTTTTACGATATTTGATGAATTAATTGAACCTTTTGATCGACTTTAAAAAGGTTGTAAATTGACATGTTTTTTTATCGCTCAGCGAAATACACCTTTGGTTTTTTAAATACCTGTGGGTGGGTGTATGAAATTTGTGTAGATACAACAACAATTAGTACTATTTTGTTTTATGAACTATGTAATAATGATATATATGTATATGAAACAAAAACACAATTTTATTTACTGTATGAAGGTAGCAGCGTTTTCGATGACACTGATGACATGGTGTCAATTTATGTTATCCGAATTCCGAACTGAATCACATGAAACGATGACCAAGATTTGGAAAAAAACTGTGGAATCGCGTCCCAGATAACCAATCTAAGCTAGCCTATAATTCCTGCGGTTCAATAAATTCAAAGTTATTTGCTCTTCAATCAATATCATTACGTCAATCCTTGACAATCAGTGAAACTAGTGGTTATAGAAAAACTGTATCAGTGTAGAAACCACGGACGGTGGCGGGATGGCATAGAGAGTGAAAACACCGCCCGCGGCAAATGGATCAGCCCGTGTATTTATATACCGACATTATATATACCCGCTATCAATGTACAAACGGTGTATCGTGATAGGAAAGCCTTGGCAGTTACGATATTTTGTAAGTTAGGAATGGTATAGAGAGTGAGAGATATAAAGTCATAGATTAGCGAGTTGTAGAAATATGTAGTGGTTACAAAAATATCTCCATCAGCGGTAAACAGGCTTACAATTCCAGCTCCTGTCATTCAATTTACCCAAATTTTACAAGTTTCAATAAATCTCTCGAAGGAATGTAGAGTCTACATAAAACAAGAACACTCTGTTATACGTGTTAACTAGAGGTTTATAGAAACCTTCCGATTGCCAACAATTTCAACCCAAACTCCGGTGCAAATGATAGTCTTTAAACGTAATCACTTTGCCACTAAGGTATACCTTGAGGAGCGGTCGGTAAGAGTGTATATTATTGTTATTTTCTCATTCAGCCAGTGGTATCTCAATACGTCGTCGGTTATTGAGAGACAGATGTTTGAAGGAATGCGCCGCGGGCATAGCTTTTAAAAAGAAGATATCTATGAATTATTGCCTTCTATTTATCCATTCTACTTTGTTGCTATCTTTAGATTCTAATTGTAGAAATGTGTAAGAGTTATCACATTTTTCCATTTGCTATTTTTTTACATTAATGCAATGACAATTAAGCTATTTGATTGACATGGTCAGATAACTTTAGATTCAGATTTGGCAATACTTCTCATTCCGATTTCAACTTATAATAAGTAGGTAGGTATAATAAATTTCAAAGAGGACCCCGGGCTCCTTTAGGGCCACTACCGGGAAAAACGCTAGGAAGATGATGATGAGTTGGCTATTTCTCGATTGATTTCACACGCCTGGTACAGAACTTACATTTTTAGGGTTCCGTACCTCAAACGGAAACAACGGAACCCTTATAGGATCACTTTGTTGTTAAGGTTCCACACTGGCTCAAAAGGAAAAAAAACGGAAATCTTTTAGGATAACTGTGTTATCGTCCGTCTGTCTGTCTGTGAAGACCCTTCCTCTTGGAAACGTGTAGACGTATCGAGTTGAAATTCAAACCATGTACTTACTCAAATACTGGTAAAGGATGCGGGAGTCCGCTGGATGCGGGTGGCGCAGGACCGGTCACTTTGGCACTCTTTGGGGGAGGCCTATGTCCAGCAGTGGACGTCTTTCGGCTGATATGATGATATGATGATAAATATGTCTTATGTTCTTGATGCTCCGAACTTTTCATCATATTGGATCGATCGTGTTGCGATCGATAAGATCAAGGAAGCCAGGCGCAACCGTGTTATCTTATAACTCGTAATTAAACCTCCACGCCCCGTACCGTATTCAGAAGCGCTTAGCCACCACACTGCGACATCATTAATGTTGTCCTTTACTAACTAACCAGTAAAATAAAGACAGCAGTAGTAAGCCGTTATGAGATTATGCCCCATATTCAGTTGCGGAATAGGGTCGAGAAGATGGGTAATTGGTTACATAAATATAAATGTCGTGGCCAGCGCCACCTCATGATTTAAGAATCTGTCTTAGACTGGCAAAATAAATTATTTTTTAAAAAACTTATCCACGAGAATGTCAGTTACGGCACACCATTATGGTCCTTTAATTGTAATGTACCTACTTGAGGTACAGAAAACACCTTTTCATTGAAAAAGAAAATCATTTAACACGGAAACGAAAAATTACATTTAACTTTTTGCCTTTATTTAACTGTTAAAATATCAAGCAAGTTCTAAACTCATTATTTAGTGAGAAGTCAGCGGTGAAAGTGTTAAGGAACAAAGTGCACAACGTTTGTAAATCTAATAACCTCGGCCGCGGTTCCATTTGTTTCCAATTGCTTTAGTTTCATGTCTGTATCATTCAAATTTTGAAAGGCATGAAAGTGGAGATGTCCAAAGTGGATATGGCATGCTGGGAACGTTACACATTGTCATCTCGAATTGGGATCCCGTAATAAAAGCTTACATTATAAGATGCCGACAACCGGCACATTTATCGTTCATTAATTTAGCGTGAACTTAAATCATATGACAACGAGGAGAATTAATTTTATTCGAAGCGGCAATAATCGGCCGCGACCGGTCCGCCGCGAAAACTCGTCCGGAATATATCGGCCGATGATTTGCATCGGCCGAGAGATTGATTCGATTGCGTCCTGTCAGCGCGAATATTCAAAATCATCTCTTAATTAAAATCATTATTTTGGTATCCGAAAACATGATAACGGGAGAGTGGACAGGGAAATGACGGAAACTAATTAAAATTTACGTGTTACTAAACTCTGTTTTTTTATTTAACGTAGTAAAATGGCAATTGAAATGTCAAACGAGGCAAATAATGTTACCAGCCTATTAATGTTTCTAAACACCACTTCTATGGTTAATAATGTTTCTGAACACAATTTTTTTTTTATGTCGATGCCCTTCGATGCCTATTAGAACCGTACGGAACTTGAAAAAACAAAAGAAGACTTTTCTGGAGGACTAGCACAAGACCGCGGGTGATCTTTATAAGTATGTCTCGCTCGCCAAATATATTATCCGTTGCTTTCTAATTAGAACACTTAGAAAGAGACGGCTCGTATAAATAATATCTGTCTTGTGCTTGCCGCGCTGTTACCGTGTACTGGAGCCTGATTGCAACTCCAGAAGAATCACACGTGTATTGATATGATAATTAATTCTGTTGAATCTCAAGACAGCGTATCCGCGGAAGATTTACCGCGGGCGTAGCATGGTTGGCATTTGATGACTTACCGCTGTCGATAAGATATCCGTCACGTTCTGACAAGTATGCGAGTGCGAGAGTGACGGAGGTCTTATCCACAACGATAAGTAATATATAAGCGTTCTAATTAGAAAGAGACGGGTAGTTTATCTCGCCGCTACACAGTTCACGCGCCGTCCTGTGATAGCCGTGCAACCAGCACAGATCGATGAGTAGGTATACCTACTCTTTTAAATCATATCGTTTTTTTTTGTAATATAACATTATTGTTGTTTATTGATGTTATGTCCTAAACTTTAGTGCGTAACCTAAAGTACGAATGTACGGAGCTATAGGTAATCCCTGTAACTAATTCTATCTACTATAGAAACCCTCAATTATTCAGGCATAGATAAGTGCAGTGTGTCCATGATTTCACCGACGTGCTAATCAGGTCCTGGGTTTAAGAAACAGAAATGGATACGGATCGTGGCAGCGTAATATTACTAAATAACGAATTTCCTGTGGTTTTCACCGACCACGTTTAAACTTAGGGTGTTCAATTGCGAAAAATTATTACGAAAACGAACGTAATTTCACGTACCGTAGCAAATAATATAGGTATCCAAATCTTTAGACTTGCCTTGCGCACAAATTCCTGTAGAAAAAAGTAACTCTATTATTTGCTAACATATCTGAATACCAGAACACAGGTTAAGAATAATAGGATCTAGGAAACTCAACACAAGTGGACTCCCCATACAAAACGTAATTAGTCACATTTTACGGCTTGCTGGATGCAAATGATGGAATAACATGAAACTTTGTTATGGAAAAGTTATTCTGTCTCTATTTTTTATATTTGAATTTTTAGCAACGGAAACTAGTATCCGACATTCCAACTTAGAGAATGGAGGATCACGTTGTGTAAAAAAAGTTCGATTTTACCCCAGCAGCATGCGGTTTTAAAATGAGAACCAAACGTTGTCGGACTTCCTGGGGACTCTTAAGTAAGTCATCTCGTGCATTTAGTTGTGGACTATTCAAATAGGAATGTGATTTTTTCTGTTGCAAATTTTAATTATGTAATGTCTAATTGTCTATTCGAACAGGCAACTACATACAAGAGGAGAGTTACTTGACTTTTTTTTCCTATAATACACGCAGAGAAAATCTTAAAGAGGTGGCTCATGTCACATTTGTTGCAAAAAGTACTAAAATTGATGGTTCCATGGTGGTATCGATTGAATCAAAGTGGAAGAAACTGCGCTTGCGCTGAATTTATATGCAACGCAGCGGGTGACGATCCCGCGGCGTCGCCAACTGGAGTAACGGTGGAGGGTTCCGTAGCATTTACATCGTTAAAAAAATGCCTGCATAAAATAATATATAAGTATTTACTACCCTACTCCCATTTAGAATTTCTGGAAGTTTGCCTGTAGTAATTATAGGAATTATATACACTATAGACCCTGTTTAATAAACGTATTTCAAGTTCAGACAAAAATGGTAGACTGCGTAGTTTTCGAATAAAGAGATAGGGATGAACGGAGTTCTAAAATACATAACAAAAATGTTACCCTTAAAACGAGTAAACACTATATTCATAGTTAGCAATATAACGCGTAAACGAGTGCCAATATAATGTTACGGTACAGAGACGAACAAATCAGTCGTATCTTTTTTACAACATTTGTTGGTATCGGCCATTTATTTTTTTGTTTAGAGCACAAAAAATCATAATAAACATGTTACATATGTTAGTACCTACATAATGTACAAAAACTGAGAGGTGATACAAACAGACCCGGAGGTTATTAAACACAATATTAATAAAACCAAAAAGGAAGGTAAGAACAACGTAGTAAGTAAATAGTATAAGAATACATAACTAAGCATACAGTCAAACTAAGTCAATGTGCATTCAAATAAAATACATACTTACTACAAAAAAAAGAGTAATGTGCATACTAGTCTTACCAATTACCTAGGTGCCTTTAGTGGAACTATAAAAGAAACCGAAGTTTGTTGTGTTTGGGAGCCAACACATTAAAATTTTTGTTTGACGTGTGCACATCTTCAAGGATCTCTACCTGAGACCGGTCCCCAGACAGGTACGAAGAGCATAAGCGCTCGCTGGCTACGCTATAATTTAGTCATACTGGCCGATATTATGCACAATAGTGTCGGCGCTTATCTCCGGGCTACCGTATAATTATTGCTCGGCCCTCTTATTATCGATTGCACTGGACCACTTCTTATCTTAAGTTTCTCGATTTGTGGTAACTGCATTAAAATGATGCATAACAACGTCCATCACACAGTCTTCACTTTTTCAACTTCTCGTCTCACCGTGCCGTTACTGTACGTTTCGAATTTAATACTGTTGGCGGCAAGGTTGATATTGCAAGTATAATATTTCTTAAGATAGGAGGTATCCGATATTAGTAGCTGATGTTCTTCGTGAAGTGATAATGGAATTTGTCCAAGTTAAATTTCGATAATTATAGAGGTTCGGCACGGTGCAGTAAATGTTTTAGCTGGCCACAAGTAGGTTGTAATGTACATGTATTCATATGTATATTGATGCCTGATATACAGCTATAATTTATGTGCATGATGAATTAATGTGAATTTGTATGTAGATTGTAGAGGGTGATACCCGAAATTACTGATCCTATTTCAAAAATTCTTACTTATGTGTATACAGTACAATCGAGTTTCTGGATGGAAACAAGCTATATTTCATCCCGCATTCCTTGCTTTTCAATATAGTAGTTTAATATTAAGAACGTAAAAAAAAATGTTTACCTAAAATCCTTGCTTGGCAGTTGCTTTGAATTATAAAAGTTAAGCTAAATAAAAGCCAAGTAGGTGAATAACGATGCTCGATTATTGTTTATCTGTCAAGAAACAAACAGCACAAGTGAGTAAGTGTTACAAATACATAGGCCTTATAAAAATATGACTGTGTTACCTATTCTACTTTTGGTGGCATGTGCTACATTTTTATTTCAAATAGCCATAAAACGATAATTGAAACTAAATAATTTCGAAAGTCGTATACTAGTCATTACCCGGCTAGGCACTAAATCTGTATCGATAAGCATGTTTGCCACTTTATTAGTGTTCCGAAGCGACTTTATAATTAATTTATCGCGGCCTCATCAAAATATCTTCCGAGGCATGAGGTCCTGCCCAAAGGAGGGCATCTTAATAGGCCCGAAGATGGGGTGGCGGGTCTTTAACCGGAGCGACATGAACTGGCTATAATGCATGAAGGCATAGAAGGCCCGCCGTCGCTCTAAGGTGGCAGGGTAATTAGGGAAAAGTTTTACGTGTGGTTATTGACAATGTAGCCTTCCAACTGGCTCTATATGCCCAACTTGGTCGTTCAGCGATATTTCTATTCGTACCTAGTCCATTTTCTATTAAATCAGTGCGTCCTGCGTTCACTTTCGTTGAATTTACTTTTTACGCTTTTTCACTGAATTTCAATCCAAACATAATTACTGGGTGGAAATACGACATTAACTGAGTCAGCTCCCGATGATAGGAGTTTTCACCACTAAAAAGGGCACGAAAACCACTAACAGCCGACCGACCTAGGTAGGTACCCGTTTGTGCAAACAACACCGTAAAAATTATTACCCCTCCGGGGTGTATTGGGCAAAGTAGCAGAATGTCCAAGTGTCAAAATGTCAAGGAAATAACCATATCACTGAAAGTATTCTTAATAACGTGAATGCGTTATATCGTGGAGACGTTAAGTACAGAGCGGGCCTACTGTTCCTATACGTAGCCATCGAGCGAAGAAGGAAATCTGGTTCGAGCGCGCCCCAACACATATTTTGTTAATTGAATACATCGGCTGCCGGTCGCCACGAAATGTTCATACTCGTGTGCCGTTTAGGCTGTTATACGTACAAGTCGTTAAAGTCGCATGACTTGAACGCATAAACGCTTTAGCATTGCTATACTTTACAAAATCCGTTACCGCACTTTTGGAACAAGTTGCAATCGACGGAGGAGTGTCGGGTTGCAGGGCTGTTATTTGGAACGTTTTGAGGAGCCGCGCCTCACACTTCACGCCTAACTAGACCTCTGGTTACGCTTGGTTACTGACGAATCGCGGCGTCAAGGTATAATTTGGGGTAAATATTTAGGTGAGGTTAAAACAGCTTACAGAATAGCGGGGCTGGTCAGTCCCTTGTATTTACAATCTAAGTAACGTATAAAGTTAATTCGGGTTATACCGATAACATCGGAGGTTAAAGTACGTCGAGGCTGGGTTTACGCGTGACGCAGATTTTAAGTAAAACAGCAGGTCGATAACGTAACATTGTGCGTACGTTAGGTAGATCTAAATGTAATTTTGTATATGGAAAAATGACTACAACGTTACAGGTAAATTACTTTCGAGACATTTTTCATTTGTAGTTGTGACCTCTGTAGCCTGTGTACGTCAATGTACCTGTAAATATACAAATATTACTACAAATGCAAAAACGTCTCGAAAGTTATTTACCTGTAGGTGACTACCCCTTTGAAGTAGGTTTAAAGAGCCTAAAGAGGATTGTGTGTTGCTAATGATTTTCTTCTAGCATCTAAATAGGTAGCATGATGTCTTCCCCAACGTATCGAATTTATTTTGTATCTAATTCGGTTCAAAATATGACACGACGACTCAGATCGTTCCGAAGATGATTATTATTGGAGGAACCGAGTTTTTAATAATAGAAGCTTTTTATTACTATCTATAAGCAAAATAAACCGCATTAATTACATGAATTGAGTTATATGCTTACGTCATTTGCGTAGAGTATTGTAACAGCTATATCGGCTTGCGTAATAGTTATTTTATTGTGGCAAACAAGTGGGTGCGCTAGGTGTGTTTCATCACCGACCTTGGTTTGGGTTAATTAGCCACTTCGCTGAGCTCAAGTGATGGATCGGTCACCTGTCCTCGGACATGCATGTACTTAAACTAGAAACGATTTCATAGACTCGACGCAAACTGGTAAGTATGCAGATAAGTCCGTAATGTAGGATTCAACTTATATAATTGTGGCATATGAGAAACGAGCCTACATGCTTTGGACATATTGTTTTTTTTCATATTTACCTACTTACGTGACTGTATACTGTATTATTGCATAGTTATATAATTTGAATACCTTCGTTTATCATATTTAATGTGCAGGATTTTCTTTCTTATCATGAATAATATTTATTGACCATTTACACTTTTCTATTCGTATATGGAGAGACGTAACAAGACTAAATAGAGGGCCCTACTGTTAAAAAAACATTTACAAATTAATCTAAACCGATTACCTATTCCTTCTGTGGATAAACTCAAAGTTGTAAATTTTTCATGAACTTTCATCGCCTGTTTTTCATGGAATAATCCTTAATACAAGGTTTGTTATTACATATATATAAGTATTCTTATTGTGGTTTTCGTAATGTCACTTCCATGTAGAACATATCTGTGTGTCTACACGTTACCGCAAACTGCGCCCAAAAAATGGTTTGGTAACTGACCACAGGTTCGTCGGCCGATTCTATGGTGACATCTGAAGTTATGCTTGTAATCTAATTTGGATTATTACATTGAAGCAATGTTGGGCAGCTTAGGCAATGTTAATTTACAATTAGGAATTGCGCACTGATTTGTGCTATGAAAACGACTTACGTATTAACTTTCAGTGTCATTGGAATAAAGGTAAAAGAATTCTGAACCCACAGACTTCCAGAAAAAAAGGATGTGAAATCTTTAATTTAAATTTTTGTCTATCTGATGGGTCAGTTTAATATGAACTTAGAAATATGCTTAATTTACCAGGTATGATACGTATAATTATTACTTGTGTAAAATAGGTTCCACTATTTCGAATAAAATAAAAACCAAAAAATCACACAAAAGAACATCTACGCAGTTCCGCTGACCGTGACAGTTGCAACAACTTTTGCGAAATAAAAATTGTTCCGCAAAAACTATCCGTTATAACTAAAACGTCATGGAACCGTAAGGCGTCAGCATTCATAGGCCCTTTTGGCTTATAACAGCGTTTGTAATACTGATATCGGTAGTTTTTCAATAAGCAATAAATAATGTAACGCAACGCAACGGTGCACGGTGGCGCACGCGCCTAACAAGCCGCGGCGGGCCATCGTTGTGCAACCTGCCCCACCCTGGACCACTTCGCCTAGTGTCCAAGTCACAAGCGAGATGTTGAGATTAGGTATTTGCGTACCTATAAATTTACGGAGAGAGTATGGCCTTTTCAAGATTACTTGGGGTTAATTTAGGTCGTACATGTCTATGTTTCGTCCGGCGAAGTGTACTGGTTTTCTAGACCGATGCGCAGAATCAAGATGCGATGTCATATGGCAAACTGCAAAGGATTGATCTTTGTGCCTACTTTTAAAATACACACGTACAAGCAGCAAATTCCCATTTATGAGTAGCACCGTAAACCGTAACACAGTACGAGTAGAAAGTATCGTTTATTCGCTGCCGCTTTACGCGTACATAGAAAAATATTTGAACCAACTGCTGTATACCTAAGCAATTTTTTTCGAGAGCACCGTTCATTATCACCAGGAGCAGTAGCAGTAGTATATACTTCTTACTGCTGGGCACAAACCTCATCTTATGGACAAAAGAGAATGTGCTGCCGTATTTAAAAAAAAACATTATCTTTAGCAACCCACGCAAAAACGAACAGAGAAATTTGAGTTTACAACAACCTGAAAACTCCTTTTGAAAGGCATTTGGGCGGTTAGAGGCTATTACTATATTTATTTATCCTAATTAGAAAACTGATACCTACAGATCCTTTTACTGCAAGTAAACTTGTTATTACGTTTTATTTGATTTATCGTAATGATTTAACGATAGGTCATACATATCAAAAAGATTATCTACCTTATCTGTAAACCCCTAATAGTGTTTGTGTGCGTAGATAGAATCGGTGGTGTCGCCGTCTTAAAGATGGTAAATAAATTCCAATCCTTGTCGCTTCCCTCGTTATTGGTACCGCGTCGCTGGTGATTCAATTCTAGAAACCTGTGTTCACAAATCGAAGATACATTCCCTGGTTCTAAACTAGATACCTAGTAGCTCAAGCTCTGCCGTAAATTAAAACAACCATGAATCTTATTTCATCGCTTTAAACCGTTGTGACGAAAAGGCAATTATGATGTCCTTGAATTTAGGTCCCACCTTTCTAATTGCCAAGTTACTATCAGTAATCAAACAAGATCTCAGTGGAGATTAGATTTGAACCATAAAGCTATTGTTGTATGTTAAGTTTAATGTTAATTTCAAGCGTATTAACACTAATTTGAAAGATTTAAATAGGCGCCATTTCGAGTCTAGATAAAGGTGGTCTATTCGTCCAATTAGATCAATAAATTCAATGGTTTGCCAACATGGCGGTCTCGATGGTTCTCGGGCGGTGCCGTTTGTCGCAAATTAATGGCAATAAAGCATAATCATATCGTAAACGCGCTCGTGAGCTGCGCAAGCGCTGAGCCCGGAGGCGTCCTTCAATTCCAAGATGGCGCTGGTTGATTTGAAAATTAGTAGCTTTTTGGATTATGCGCGCATTCAGAATTTTTAGGTTGATACCTATGCGCTTTTAATGATATATAAAACTTTTAGATGATGCAATGTCCTTTGGCTTTAAATAAGTTGTCATTAGTAGGTAATACGAGTAATAGACCTAATGCATATAATTTTCAGTACGGTAATTCATTTCATAAGTTTCTAAAAATAGAGTACGGGAATAGGAAATAAAAGTAACAAATATTTTTATAGCTATTTATTTCATTTTGACAAGGTAATCGGTGACCTTTGAACGACTAATAGGTAGGTAGCAAAAGTACAAAATGACATGTAAATAATCTCTATCCTTAGCACATTCTAGTGATAAGTTAAACAGAATATTTTAGAATGAAAGACACATTTAGTACGAGTATACTAGCATCATATAAGACACGGCAAACATTGTTTTGTACAAAGATAATGTCCATGTCAGATTGAATGTTTTTGGGATTCTAACAACACAAATGTTAGCTGAGACTCATTTTGATCTCCATTTGGCTGAACCACGGTCATATTCGAGAGCATCCCACATCCAGTGAAAGAGAAATAACTAGCATTATAAACATCTCAGTAATAACAAGTGTGCTTATAGATAACATTTTATTTAGTCGTTCAGCAAGATTGACAGAGCAGTAAAAGGCACATCTAGCCAACTTTATACTCGTAACAAAAATAGAGATCTATCTATACCTACTTAAAGGAACGTTTAGATTAGTTCTTTGAGAAACTGCTTTCATAACATTTTTACTGTGTGTGAGAAAACATGATTGTCTTGTCCCAATTTTAGCTCAGAAGTTAATAATTAAATCACAGATTTATAATCTTAATCTTAATTTGGAGAGAATACCTAAATTATTTTCTTCACATGTTTTATAATCTCTTTTTGATAAATTCCTAATTTACAATCTCAATATAATTGTTTTTAATTCGCGTAATAGTCTGAAACTTAACAAAGGGTTCGCTGCACCCGGATACAATAATTTGCGCAACCACAGTAGGTATATAAAATTCCCAGGTATTAGATAATTTTTAATAACTTTTCTAACATTTTATAAAAAATATTATATCTTTAATAAACAACAAGTTATATTTTTATTGGTAACCGGCGTTTCCTCTCAGACTAATAATACTAATTACCTTATAACGACTAAAGCAAAATTTACAAAAAATACTAACAAAATTCTTACATACATTCATACAAAAAAACTATACATATCAATAATTTTTTATTATAATATAGCGAACACTCTGGAGGCTTAAAATAATTAGGCAAAACACCTATTTAATGTCTTTCACGACAAGGGCAATTATTTATACCTACGTATAATCTAGTGCGGATTTGTAGTACCTATAACTCTACCGGTAAATTGATTCGGTAAGGACACTAAATTACTTTGAACGAGAGCTCCACACTATTTACAACACTACAAGTTCCTACACGATGCGATATCACTGCGGAGTATAATCTAAGCAAACATAGGGGTTAGTTGCTTCCCAGAACCCAGGTCTTATTCAACTCGGTGCGATGTTCGAAATGACGTCAGTAAAATAGGTAACAGTTATGGGACATTTATGAAAATAGCACGTAGTAAAGCGCTCAAATATGCTGCAGCTTAGAGCTAGCGTCTTTAGCAAGAGTCTTAATCATATTAGTGAGATGTCTTAGAGAGCCATTTTAAACATTTCATGTTTGAGAGCATCTATTGCTTTGTCAAAATATCATATTTTTACATTCCCTCAAGCTATGAAGTCACTGGAAGCTTATTTCGACGCATCATTTACTTAGTTTGAGATACAACACACCACAAAAAAAGTTCAGTATAGTCTACACAAGAGTCATTTGGATGTTTCGACCAGATTATAGTAAAGGGGGATGGTGTCGAGTTCACTATCAGGTGTGGTCGGCGGCGTTCGCTGCGGCGGCCACGCGGCGCGCCGCCGGGGCCACTCGTCCCATGAACGACCTGATCTCCTCAAAATACGTCTCGTCCGGTGATCTTCGACGGTTGTCATCCCCATTTTCCGCTTCGTGCTTCTTGAGATGCCTGTCGAGATTCGTTTGTTGTCCAAAGCAGCGATCACAGTGACGACATCTAAACGGCCGTTCCTTATTATGGATATTTCTTACATGTCGCTGCAGGTTGGACGATATTGAGAACGAGCGTTCACAGTATTTACAACGGTAGGGTTGCTCGCCGGTATGGGTTCTTAGGTGCCGAGTCAGGTTGGCGCTGCGGGGGAAGGCTTTCCCGCAGTATGAGCACGTGTAGCGATCCCTCGCCCTCTGCTGTGCACCGGGGCTGGCAGGGACAGGAGCCGCGCGAGGCGCGCCCGGAGCGAGCAGAGTTGCCGCCGCGGCCGGCAGGAACGGGTAGCGGCCGAAAGGTGCCGGTAACGCCAAGGGTAATCGGCGGCAGAATTGAAGCAGGGCCGGGTGGGCCGGGTGGGCCGGATGCGCCGGGTGTGTGGGGTGCGGCGGTGGCGAGGGCGTGATGATGTTGCAGTTCTCATCCTCGAGACGCTGCGGGCGCTTGTGAGTGACCCTGAGGTCGAGGGGCTCGTCGGCGCGCGGCGAGCCGAGGGGGCTGGAGACGTGTTCGTGCGGCGAGGTGGGCGGGGAGGCGAGGCGGCGCGGCGCCGCGTGCTTTTCGCGCATGGCGGCCGCTGCGCACGCGCTCATCGGGCTCGTGCGCCACCGACCTGGAACAACACAACAAAGGGCTTACTCAACTGGTCATAAGCAGCACAAGCATTTGTGAGGAACGTGGAATTTCGTCATTCAAAACTCTACCTCTATTGAAGTTCCGAGTCACATTAGCATCCTAAAATGTTGGTAAGTTCACAACCGCAGACGGGGGTGGACTGATGGATGTCGGCTCCTACGCTCACCTTCGACGCACGCCCACTCACTTGCGACATCGAAACTAGAGCATTCGCTACCGAAACATCGATGTTTTTAAGTTAATTATTCCCTCGACGTTAATTGCTATTGAGTATCGCACCGTCACAAATTCTCGCTTGTTGACAAATATTTATGGGCGAAGCTATAATAATATAGAGCAATATTTTATCTTTTACCTATCAGTTTTATAGCATACAACAGGAGGCTAGGTGTAATAATCTACATTTATGTGTTTCGGGTGGCTGCTGAATATCGAGAAAATCCTTTTGAAAGGCAACATAAATTTATGGTGACTCTCGTATCTGGGTATATTTGATGGACTGCGGAATATTGAGTACATATTGTCTGATATTTGTCAGAGGAGGTTTGGAATGTGATTGATATGCTTAGTAGACTGTAAATTAAGGCGTTAGCTACGGCCTCTCACCTCTGCAGCCTACGCATCGACTACAATGTTATAACAAAAGTAATATTCAATAATCGTGGTGCAATAAATCGGACGACTTCATTCGGGTGATGGATCGACGCACGCGTCTCCCACGTACCGTCACGAACATTGTGTCCCTCTGTCATGATCTATTCTACCGATAATTTCACCTTACATGGATAAACAAGCATTACGTATTCAATACAACCTAATTACGCTTGATAGATGAATGGGAAAGTGTAATGGAAACGGATGAACGTGACGCTTGTCAACGATAAGATGTCAAGTTTTTGATTATTCGGTTCGATTATGTGCATTACAGTTTTTCTTGGCTTTCATTCCTATTAAATCACAATTCAACAGAAAGTTTGCTTCGATTAAATCATTATTAAATATACTTACAACAACAATACTCCACCCAAAATGAATCCCTTATCCTCGTTCGCGAATGAGACGTAAGACGATACAAGAAATTAATTGTATTCGGAATGCTGGCAGCTGACAGAGAACTCTACACCGGTAACCAAAAAGGTTGATATCAACAGGCGCGTACCTGTACTGCAACACCAAAACAACACCAGCAGGTCGATCACGTCAAGGGGCTACCCGAGGTTTTCATCGATTTTTGACAAGTTTTGAATCGTATCTCCTACTTTTGCACTACAGATAGAATTATAAGTCAAAGGGCTATCGGTTTTTCAATTATTTATCTCCATTTTGGCTTACCGGAATTTTAAAGAAATGAATACTTAATTTTGTATGGTTTTTTTAAAGATGGTCTAAAAAACACTTATTTCGTATCTCTATTGACGTGAAAGATCTAATATATACGAAATCTACATAGGTAAATATTAGGGTTTGTTCATGACGTCTCTAAAAACGTGTCTAGGGTTTTCATTTCAAACTAATGTCAATTTTAATCTCTAATCTCCTGTTGACACAAGAGTGGCCCGAAAACCAGTTTTTTGGCCTAAAATTGTTCAACATTGATGCCAAATATCTCGAAAACAATGAACTTTGAAGTAAGGGATACTATATTTCTTAAAGATGTTGTTGTTAATTTAATAAGCTACAAAAAACATTATAAAACTCGAAGGAGGGATTCACATCGAAGGTTATTAGCGTATGGCAGCCCCTTAACGGACGTAGTTAAGTAGATTTAAATGTCAATTTTTATATGGAAAAATTACAGTTGGACTTCCCTAACGCGCGTTGGAAACGTTACCTGATTACCCCTCTGAATTACACTCGCTACCACTCACATACTATTTTATTGACTTAAAGTGTAAGAGTTTTTCCGTTTATATCGGTCTAAGTATTTTAAATGCCAAAGCGACTGAAATTATTAAAACAGTGTCATTATACATCGTAACTTTTTGCAACAACCATATCGTGTAAAACATGGTACAGTCAACCGATGAAGACACTACGTGTTCAGGTTTTCTTAATCGAGTGATTCTTCGTCGTGTAAAATCTTCAACGACTGATTTAGAGACAGCATCTTCCGAATGCTGATACAAATTTGTTCACTCACGCCTACAAGTCGCCAGCCAGCTAATTTGCGCCAAAAGCAGGCGACATAAATCCTTTGAACAAGGGCCGGCTTCGACGGCTGGACCCTTATTTGGAGGGACTCGTGAGCCCCGTGCTGCATGTTTATGATTTGTTACCGGAGACCCTAGCCCGCGAGGTGGGTACTTTGTGAATGGTGAATTTTCTAAACAAGTATAACCAAATGAGCTACTCCTGTCCGTAGATGGGCACATGTCTGGAAGCTGCCGGATTATTTAACCACGCCGTCATGCAAAATAGTGAAGAGATTTGTCTTATCTTCTTACCTTTTGAGCTCTAACACCGTTCCACTGAGAGCATATTTAATTTAACGATAACCTAGGAAACGTTATAGGTGCTATTAGGTAAGTGAAATACTGTAAGTATTTACGAAATTATAGATTACCTACCATGCCATGCCTACCAGATACCTAATGTTTCACAAATATGAAATAGGTGAGACCAGTTCCAGTCTTTACTTAATTGCAGTTTAGAAAATGATAAGTCATATATCATAACCGACAAGGTACAGACATGTGTGATGTGATATATGACGACCAGGAAGTAACCAGTAGAAAAAATACACTTGCAGTACCAGTTGCAGTAGCGCAATGCTGGTTTGGTCTCTAGATTAATTTCTCTGATTTAATTCGACATTTTCAAATTAATGACTGGCTTCCTGTTTATGATGGTACACTTAGCACCTCGTTATATAAATGAGCAGTGGCTTAATGTGACTTGGGACTGAACAGTTGAGTGATTGACTTACTTAAAATTTACAGAAGCCGAATTTATACATTAGTGATCATTAAGCAATTTAAACATTAGTTATATAAATGGGTATAAGTGGCTGCATTCATTTAAAATACAGAAGAACTAATCGTTGATACCATTGAATGATAAGATGAGTCCTACATGCGGTGTTGTAGGTGTGGATCACTTTTGTGTGGTGATGCTAGTTTAATAAACAACCTCCATCAATTACATATACTTACAAACAGACAAGTTGAAGTAGGATACGGTCTGAGCAGAATAACGAATGTGGCAAATTGCTGTTGTGAAGAATTGCGTTTGTTAGCAATTTCCAATAGGAGGAAAAGTTTTTGTGTAAAAACCTAGCATAAGTCCTACATATTCCTAGAGTAGTGGCTTAGTGGATAGGCTGCACAACCCATTTTATACCAATGGCATTAGAAACTCATAAGTCAAAACCCACATTAATAATTATGAACCATTTTTAATTCTCTTATTTTGCGACATTGTTAAGCTAATTTAACTCTTATTGCTTAACACGAAACCATAATCACTATTTAAGTATATCGTGTTATCTCCAAGAATTCACACTCCTTTCTGCAATAGACCACCAATACTGTGTCAGAACGATGACAACACAAGTAGCCGCGATTGCCGTGTTGTGTACGTATGCCATGCCTACTGTACAAATGTGGCTAGCGATTAGGACACATTAGTGCGCATCACGATCACGATCCACTAATTACTCGTAATTAACGATCTTCGGGAGCGTGACGCGGGAGGCGGGGCCGGTATATGTTAATACTCGGCGACCAATGAGCGTCACGACCCGCCTAGTGATATATTAGCATTTGAATCGCTTATCGACTACTCACTTTCACAACCTTATGGCATCGTTTACTGACGATTTCAAATGTGAATCTTAATGTAAAGGGAATATAGTATCTTTTGCTGTTTTGCGATTGATTCAGATATGAGTTTGCAAAGGTAATGTTTGGTTCTTGGACGATAGAAACTGTGGACTCGTCTCGCTGGTTCGTTATGTAAATATTTCAATAAATTATAGTGTTTTGCGTTAACGTAGGTATGAAAATTCAGGTGCTAGGTATTTGCTGAGCGTGACTGATGATGTAACGTTGGTATTCGTGTTTAAGAGGATGATTTTTACCACATTATTTACTCGGCTGTTATACGTAATTTTTGCTTCATTTCATTTAGCTTATATAAACCAAATAATGTTCACCCTCTGACTACGTAGGTAATTAAGTGTAGCACCTATAGTAGTTCAGTAGTCTTGAATACCTACTCTATGCCAAGTTTATCTCCAGTAACTACGTCAAGGTACTTACTCAAAATTTAGATAATTTAGCGAAATAAATCATACTTACTTCGTTTACGAAATTTGTATCCGGTATAGTAAACACAGTACAAATATTGAAGTTACAAAATGCAAGGAATGCAGTGCTTTAAATGTGCCAAAGATGAATAGCTTCATTTATCTACCAACACTGTGTATCAAAGAGTAATTCCATGTCCAAATCGTCGTTTTTAGCTCAAAAGCCATTGGTCAGATGTCATAGTTGGATGTATTTGACATGGGCTTTTATGTGCCTGCGCTAAAGATAGGAGATCGTAATCGTCGTTTTATAAGGAGTGCATTAAACCATCGTTAAAGTGTGGTTATTGGTATTAGTCTATTGAAGCCTGGTATTAACATCTTATTGAAGTAATATCGTTGAGAGGGGTGTGAAGTATCTGGCACGTATAGATGCTGTAACGTTGGTATATACTTACAGAATTATAAAAGGTACCTAAACATTGAATGGTACAAACAATTGTAAACATCTAACTAGTTCAGAAGCAAACATGGCATTTTTAATACACAATCTGATTGATATACGTAATATTATTAAAACCTTGTTTTAGGTATAGGTACCTCTACTTAATAATATGTCCATCTTACAACGCGCACACGAGGAAAACATTACGATAGATACACAACTGTTATATACTACGAACATTGGATTGGGTAAACATTGAACGCAAGAGTTAATTTAGTAAGCGAGCGAACGGTGAACTACCAATGAGGCGCGTTCCGCGCGCGCGCCCGCGTGACGTATGGGCGGCGCGTACGCATCCGTACGTTATGCCTAAACATCTTCAACGTGTGTAAAGTAAACATTACCATTCGTCGTGAAGAAATAAAGGCGTTTTGATTGGATGATTTGGATACGTTAGTCAGTATTTGATTTTAGTATTTTACTATCCAAATTCCTCTATTTTGTTTCGAATATTTGCATACAGTCAGCGGCAGATGCAAAAGGCTGCCAAGGTAGTGTGAACGCGAACGTGAATACAGGAACGCGCAATGGTTAATTTAAAATGTTATTGGTCTGTTACTAGTGAGACTTCGTTTCGCGGTTAAGTCGTCTCGTGAACGCATCTAATATGTCAAAAATCTATTAAGTAGACTCGTGTATCAATCAAGCCCGTGACAAATTTTGCGTACTAGTGCCAGTAGGATTTAAAAAATATTTATTGATTCAGTTTCTACGACTACCTTACTTATTAAGTCCTGGGGGCCGATTTTTGACTTTCGAGCGCTGGAAAATTAAATACGAGTAAATGAAGACCGGTTAGTAGTCATTACCCAACGCTGCCAACGAAGATGAAGGTTCTGGGTTCGGTTAGGCCAATTGCGGTATTATCTGTTATAAATAAAATAGTTGAAAAGGTAAAATAGTAGGGCAAATAAGTAGTTTTTTAGAAAGTAATCATATTTTGTCCAACGTGCGGGTCCACGGGTTTAGAAGAACGCGTAGCACTATTACGGCACTGACGCAATTTTCAGATGATATTAACGATAACCTAAATAAAAAAATGTATGTAGGTATACTGTTCATAGACTTCAAAAAAGGATTTGACACTTTGGACCACGAATTACTACTTGGAGCCATGGAGGAATGTGGGATCCGTGGTCCAACGAGTCAATGGTTTAGTAGTTATCTGACAGGTCGAACACTGCGCACTAAGGTCAACGACTGCACCGGAGAGGAGGCCCCCATTAAATATGGGGTGCCAACTGGCTCTGTGTACATCATGCTCGGGTACATCATGCACGTGAACAGCATCAGCAATGTCGTGGAGCACTGCTCCACCTACATGTACGCGGACGACACGTGCCTGGTGTACGCCGACCAGGACGTCACGCTCATAGAGGCTCGGCTTCAGTCGGACTTCAATAGCCTCCTAAAGTGGTCACACGATAATGGCATTCTTCTAAACTCGTCTAAAACAAAGTATATGCTAGTCAAATCGCCATACATAAAAAAGCAAGCGGGACCCATACGCATTGTTGGTCACTCGTACGAGTGCCTACACAGTGATATGGTCCTATGCACCTGTCAGTCCCTGGAATTTGTTGACACCTATAAGTACCTGGGTCTGAAAATTGACAGTAACTTTAATTGGAAGCCCCACGTGGAGGGAGTATGTAATAAGCTGCGGTCAATACTATGTAAACTTAAAAACGTAAGTTATTTTACTGATAAGGCTACATTGCATACACTTTACCACGCATTGGCTGACTCGGTACTTAGCTATGGGTTAACAGTCTACGGGGGAACTTTTAAGACACAATTGGACAAAATACTTAACCTCCAGCTCAGATTAGTAACAACAATAGTTAAAAAGAAAACCAGAGAAAATTGTAACAAACATTATAATATACTCTTTCAAAAATGTAATATTCTACCCGTGCATGAAAAATTTAAATTCCTTTTAGCGGTTAATCAATATAAATGCACGGAGTTCAAAACAATGAAGGTATATCCTCCCTCTCTTAGAACGTTATCAACAAAGCGGAAAAAATACATTGAGCCGAGCGCAAACAACTACTACGGCAAGAGAGCGAGGAACTACCTCATACCTAGAATTTATAATAATATCCCATCGGAGGACGACTGTGTCAGCCTACCTGTATTCAAAAAGAAGGTTAAGCGGTATATGTTAGAAAAGTATATTCTAAACCTGACCTAAGTGTCCAATACAAAATAATCATCTCCTTTTCACCCTCTTTATGTTTTGTTTTCGCAACACTGAGCAGTCTTTGCTTAAGTGAGACAGACAGACAGACAGACATACAAACGGACAGACATAGCTACTGCTGCTTTCATAATAACTATTTACGTTCCAATCTCAATATTATGCGATCAAACGATCTTCAACTCTAACCTCAAGAAATAAAGACCATTTTAATATTTTTGGAATCTGGCCTTGCATGTTATGGACATTGTAAGTACTTACTTAGTTATAATTTAATACATATAAGTATTTTTACACAGTAGATAAGGAAACTTTTATGAGTGCTGTTCGCCAACAAACTGTTATGCAGTTTGGCGTATATTTAAATGTAAATTTTTCTGTGTAACTCTTGTTTTGATATAATAAAAAAAAAAAACCCGGTAAGGGCAAATAAATGTGTGATGAGCATGAATATTTGTTTCTGTATTTATATCTATTAAATATGTCGATGTTTAGTACCCGTAACCACAAGCTTTACTGAGCTTGCTATGGGGCAAGTTCGATTTGTGTACGATAGTCCCCTAATATTTATTAATTATCCATACTAATATTATAAATGGGAAAGTGTATCTGTGTGTTTCTTTGTTTGTTTGTCCGTCTTTCACGGAAAAACAGAGCGACGAATTGACGTGATTTTTTCAGCGGAGATAGAAGAAGGGAATGAGCGTAACATAGGATAGTTTTATGCCCTAAATAATCCCCATAGGGGTGAAATGGGGGGGTAAAAGTTTGTATGGGGCTGCGATATAAAATTCCACGCGGACGAAGTCGCCGGGAGAAGCTAGTTATTTATAAATACGATTGTGGTGTCAAAGTTACTTTCTACCTAAGTATAGAATTGAAGACGGGTGGACCAACCTACTGGTTTTTTTAAAAAAAATCTATCGTTATTTCAAAATTACATTTCATTGTTTTTGACATTATTCGATTGAAAAAGTCGAGCGCTCGACAATCAAAAATCGCCCATTGGCCTAACGCACTGCGCTGACAAATGACAAAATGAAATTGTAGCAGCCATGTAGAACGCAACTTATTAGGCATCTATTTAAACCGATGGATTACACGACGACCTTCTACATCTGTGTACCTACATAATTTAATTAAGTACCTACATAATTAAAGCTATTGAAATGTATTACCTGTTTGACGAGTATATTTTGACAATCAATATCTACTTACTTATGTATGGCTCTCAATAAAAAATATGCGTCATAAACGAGTTTTTTTACATATAACGACTATTAGATAGGAATAAAGTCAGCATCAAAAGTATTTGCGCAATTGACGTCTTCAAAGCCTCGTATTCACTTTTAATAAATACTTTTTTGTACTCGTCGCTTAAAATCTGTGTATTAAGATTTCATAGAGAATACTGCAACCCCAAGTAACACAGAAAGCATTTTATCACACGATTAGTAAACTTATGTAGAACTTAAGGTTCGTATAAACTCTTATATAAGTTCACCGAGCATCTTGACGCTTTATATTGGCATTTGAAAACCATTATGATGCTTTACACTGTATAACGGTTAGATAATGGCATATCAAAATGCTTTTATAAAGCCTTTAGTTTTAGTGCAGCAAACCACAACGCAATTGTACAGCTTTCAGCTGTTTTTAGTGCCATTGGATCTACAATAGCATTTTTAAGTAGTAAATAAATGCTTAATGCTGTTTAATAGCATAAATGTGAACCATTATAATGCCACGTAAATCCGATTTACAGCTTTCAGCTGTTTTTTATGCCTTAGGGCCTACTATAGCATTTTTAAGTAATAAGATAATGCCTAAAGCTGCTTAATAGCATATTTTCTTTCCATTATAATGCATCCATATAATGAAACCATATATAACTACTTTATGGTCAATGGCACTACAGTGGTTCATAAAAAGTCTTCTCTCTGGCCTCTGGCTTAATAAGTGTTCACGTGTGAGTATTTCTACTGCTGGTGGCATTAATTAGCGTTTTTGAAGGCTCACCGGGCTGCTATAGCCCGACACCATTTTGTTTAAATTTTATAACCAAAAAATATAATCATGCGGCCCTATTTATAAAAGAAATAGACCATTATAATAATGATATAACTTAATTTAATACTGCCCAATAAATACTATTATGTTAATAATGCAAAATTCGATTTATAACAGGAATGAAAATTTGTTTTGTTTATTTCTCACATATTTTTATAGAATATTTTATATCAAAACCACAAAATATAGAAGGCGCGTGAAAATATTGAATGAAACATATATATTTACAGTAAACTACATTGCGCAGTAATATTTGAAGGCATAAAATAACTAAAGAGTTAAACACTTTACCATCTATCATAAATTTTGCAAACACTCGTCACTGCTGTCAGTTTTGAACACTCACGCATCCATATATTATATATTATTGCGAGACAATTAACATTTGTACTAGCGATGTATTCGATCGATGAAATTTTTATACTGATGTAGGCCTACATGTGAACATTTATAATTCTTTTAGTACATTCTAATTCTAGTCTAATGCTTTTGTAATGCAATTAACATGTTCATTATCAATAATATTGCCGGCTTAATGCTTCTGTAATGTCATTGGCAACTTCATTGACCATAATAATGCTGCTTTAATGCGATTGACACTTTCTTTGACCACAATAATGCTTGTATAATGCGCCTGTCATGCAATTAAACAACTATTGTGAACCATTTTAGGATCTAAAGCAGTAAAATTTGTGCCCAAATAAGCACTACAATAGCCGTATAAACGTTTATAATGCTACTTTAGAACTAACTCAAAATGCCAAAACGATACACAAATGCTGTAACTCGGCTGTTATACTGCTTTGATGTGTTACTTGGGACGTCACTCTTTTCGTCATTGAATGGTCTATGTTAGTTCCGAAACAACCGAAATAACTTTTTCGATACGCTCTAGACAATCGAAAAAAATTTGAAAATAGAACTTCGTATTTCAATAATATGTGTCCTTGATCCGATACAAAATTGCCAATCTACGGCGTTTCGGTACGATGCAGCGTCGCGTCGTCTGTCAAAAATCTACTTAAACTGGCTGCTGTATCCAGGGCATGAAAACAATAAAAATAAACTACGCCTTGTGATTGGCCAATCACAGCACAGTACTGCAACATTACGGACGCCGGAGGTGTGATTATCTATGGATTATCTTGTGTAAAAGAAGTCGGATATTAGAACTAGACAATATAGTACTTACGAAGCGATATTTAGTTTTCGTTTTAATGACTTAAATTATTAATTTTAATGAACTCGTACAAAAAGTAGTGTTCACAATACTGTCATAATCAAGCTTTTTAATCTCGTACCTTACTTAGGCCACTCAGTAAGCTTCGTGGCCTAAACACGGTACTTGACTAAAAAGCTCTCTATTATAACACGATTGTGAAAAATACTATTGACATCTTCGTTTGACCAGTTACTTTTGATGCTGACTGTACAATATACATACTAAAAGCCTGATGATATAAAACACGTGATTTTGTACCGTGTAGGTACACGTGTTTATTAAGTGCCTGTATCAAACGGTTCTCCAAATGTGTCCATGTTAGGTAACGTGAAGACCATTTATTTATCCACGCAATGTTTCTCGAAATAAATCATTTAATATTTTTTGGCATTACACATAGCGCTATATAATAATCATAATCAGCAAAATGCTAGTATGTAAATAGCTGGTAATTTATGTAGATGGCTATCAGGCCGGCCAGTGAGGTGCGTTTCAGTTTATGCTCTGGTGCACATCATAAATGCTCAAAGAGTTTACTACCGGCGTGCTGTACCTGGGCGTGTTAGATAGGTATTTGTAGAAGTTAGGTATAACGTTTACCGTGCTGGTTTGTTATTAAATGGCGAGTATTTTAAAACATCATAAAAAAAACATACCTACTTCGAGAAAAGAGTAACATGTGTAAGAATAAAATGTAATTCTAAATTTGTTAGTTGCTTTTCCTTTTTGTTATTAACACAGTCATTTGTGGTTTTCCGAATATGAAGAAGTAGTTGTGAAACAACTGTAGAACAAAAATCAAAAGTTATCTACAGACAAATGTAATGAGCTTTGCATTTATAATGAAATAATCCCATATTAGTGATGTCGGACAGCATAGTTGCAGTTTATTGGGTTAGGCGGAGCGTGTTCTAAAATCTGCACAAGTAATCTCGTAAGTCACATACGGGCTGGCATTCCGTGTCATATTCTCTCACGCGATCGCGGCCGGAGCAGATTCACACGGCGGTTACTTTTTTTAGACGACCGAGTATCGAGAACCACGATCTTTGATTTATTTCACATCACTATTTTAGGAAACGAGCCCGACGTCCACGTTATGGCGAGATATGAAATTGCTCCGATGTATGAACCAAATGGCCGTACTATTTAGATGGATTGATTAGGCACCAACCTTCTGGTGATCCGACTTGCAACATCGGCACTAAATCTTTCTTGCTTTATTGCCCATCTTGTCTTACATAAATAATAGTTTTTCGTCTCATAATGTCGGCACGCTCGAGACCATCTACGTCTTCGAGTGGAGTCATTCGATTCTCTTTAAACGTCGCGAGCGCTCTTTATTCAATTCAAAACTATCTTGTACTGCTAAATCGTCAATAAAATGTTATACTACGTATATAATTAATAATCTAATCGATTTCTCACTTCCCTTATGGGCCAATCACAACGGAATGCTATGTATTTTAGAATGGACGTTTATACGCGACGGGTTGAATCTGACCAATCGCGTATTGGTTTCGCGCGCAGGCGCACTTGTGACTACTATGTTGTGAATAAAATGGCTGATTCTGTCACGTGGGAACGAGGGCGACGCTTGACGTGGGAACGCCCGAAATCAGGACTTTTTTCTATGTATGTACCTACCTACAACTTAGTTATCTGTGATTCGTTAATGACGCGCTCGGAATTGCAAAGAGATCGAGTTATCACATCGGTTATCTTTTTCTTTGCTTCCGTTTTAAATGTAGACGTATTAGTCTTTCAAACTAAATACTTATTCAGTCGAATATCCTTTTTACCCACATAACAGGTTAGCTTTGTATCGGATAGCTCTCGAGTGTATAAATATCAAGTTAGCACAATAAAATTGCGTTTTACGCAAATTCATTTCGAAATACTAAAAATTAGGTAGGTACTTAGGCTTAGGTGGCGTAATCAGACGAAGCTTTCTAAAAAAAACAAAACCAAAACCTATTAACAAGACCATACCACTGAGTGCATCCCTCATGTATATCATAGGTATATAATAAGCTTGAAACTTGTAGCTTAAAAAGTCGAGGACCCAGAAATCTGGACTGTTAGAGTCTCACGTGCCGTTCAGAGGGTTAAATCTGCGCACGCGTCGAGTTGCGTATCCCGCGGTTTCGTCAGGCGCCGCTATCTAATAAACTCGCTCAACACCGGTGGAGTTAACTTGAACACTTCGAATTGTAATTGCGATCTAATCGAGATTCTATTACACTTTAAAAGGTTAATAAACTTTATTTTGTGCTAATCGGTCGTCGGGAAGTTGAAATTGAAAGAGTGATGTTCTCCAAAGGTGTTCATAAGTGTATTGTGTCGATGGACAGGGACCTACTATATGGTAATCAAACGAATAATTGTAGTTATCAGCTACTGTGCCGACTAAGCGTAGGTAGAGGAGGTAGGATCGTAGTTTCGTGACGGGTGACCGGCAGGGTGAGCCGCTTTAGCGGGTAGCAAATAACAGCATAGGTGTCGGAGCCGGAGCATCTTGAAATGTCGGTTAACGTAGCCCACCAACAGGCAGCCGACCGTAAGTCCTGCAGAAGTATAATGGCTATGCTACGGCAGCAGAGTCACGATCCTCTGCAATGAGGGAGCGATTGAGGAGGGAGGGGTAGTTAACATATTATATTATTATTGTAGGTTTCTAGAGGTGCTTTTACATAGAACATAACGTCCGGAAAATATCCCTAATTTAAAGAAACTGATCTACATATAAAAGGCTTGTGTAATATAAATCGGTAAATATGAATAAAAACATATCCCATAATATCAGCCCTCGAATTTTAGCATAAAGTTATTCCATACAATATGCATAACATTTGCATTGTGTAAATATTCTGCCCAGCCCGTAATCTCTATGAAATTCAAACACGAGTGGAGATAACGAAACTGGCTGGCTGATAATTTATAGTGCACCATTAGAGGGCACGTATAGCCTGTGAAGGCATTTCATTTGAATTGGAGATTGGGATTTGCGGCGACTTGTCCAGTATTAAAATGATGTATCGCGGTTTGATTACGGCCCGGGCAGAGGCGCGCGCGTGGGCGCGAACCGTGTCTGAGGTCTGAGCCTAGGCGACGTGGGCATGGGCATGCCTTGGCCCGCGCCGCGAGGGGTCGCCTGCGACTGTACCGTTTGTAACTTTGTACTAGGCCGTCGAAGTAAAAAAGAGCCTTTAGGAGACACTTCATATGAGGACCACCCTCGGATGGATGTATAGCTGCGATATTTAACAGAAACGGACTTTCATGACCTTGTCTTTCAATTTGTGAAAATACTTAGGTACTTACAGAGAAGTCAAATTGGATATGATCTGTTCTGTCAATTTTTGCGGGTGGCATACCGGCCCTGTTATCCTTGTATCCCTGTATGCCTTATGTTCGATATAATTGCGACCATGATAGCTAGGAAGAAAGCAATAGGAATATATCACGTGTTATTCAAAAAGTACAAAAGACGAAGCGATATCTTTATTTGAATGTTTAGGCATTTTTAACGCCTCACGCAAAAATACCATGACTTGACCTGCCGATTATAAAAGTAAAAAACATTGACCAGCGACCTAAAACTTGTAATTGCTATCAAAATGTCCACGGGCTTTTGATGTTGTGAATAACATAGAACGCCCTCGCGATTGTTATAACACTCGTATACTCGTTTAAGATATGTAATGTAGGTATATGCGTCCTAAGTTTTTCGCGACTATGACGACTACTTACTACGCAAGGTCTCTTAACCTAGAGCTAAATAAACATTAGAATATTCGTCATGTACAAATAATATATGCAAAAACAAATGAAGTAAGCTTTATGACCTGCTTGCGGTCGAATTACGATAATTAAATCTGATTAGTGCACCGTGTAAAGTTTACCATACGGAGGGACTGGTTTGAGCATACTCGTTTACCGTTCTGTATTATTTGGTTATGAAAGTGATAACGCTTAATTGAATAATAATTAGGGTCGTATGTGTAACGTAAGTATAAAGCTAAGTGCACACAACTCGTCTGCGAAATGTTTTAATTTAGCTGAAGGTCCCATTATGGTCACACACACAATTCGGAGTGCGTTAACGCAAGGGGGAGCGCATAAGGGCATAAATCAATACCTACGAGAGAAACTTCTCAAGAATTGGCCGCCTGGAATATTCAGCGTTTTTTTTCGTTAGTGTCGTCGACAGCAAATACTATTACGAGACGAATATCCGAGTCCAACTTTTCCTTTGTCCAACTTTTGATGAAAACGTAAGCCAATTACGGTACTCAGTTTTTTGGTTCAAAGTTTCCGCGTTATGTATGCTCTACTGAAATAATATTGAGCCAACAGTGACGTTAGAACCGAACGGTTCAAACGCTAGCAAATTCACTCAACTTCTGATTGCATTGTTAATGGTCTGAGCATATTTCCAAGTTTTCGAGGTAAAATAAAACAAATGAACTACAGTTGCTAATAACAACGCAAGTATTTATAGGTAAAATATGTAGTTTTACCTACGGTAGTCCAGTGAGAGCAAGCAGCTGAAAAACGGCGGTCGTGGGTTTGGATCCCGGCTCGCACTAATGAGTTTTTCAGAACTTATGGAATATAGTTTGATTTTTAACGTTAGCTTTTCGGTGAAGGAAAAACATCGTGATGAAACTGCATACATCTGCGAAGAAATTCAAAGATGTATGTGAAGTCCCCAACCCGCACTGGGCCAGCGTGGAGACTACTGCCCGTTCCCTTTCATCTATGAGACGCGGCCTGTGCCCAACAGTGGGACATTCATTATTATTTATTTATGTAGTCTGTTCCTCATCTACAGTTTCTACTTTTAAACTGCTCAGCTTAATAATTAATAGATTTTATTTCTATTAAAATTAAAATGTGTGTTTCGAATTCAAATGAGATCACTCATCGGGCTTCCCAAACCCTACATCAATCAACCGCGTTCTTCTCACTAGCATGACTATCCTAATAGCGACCATGAGCCCCCAGCTTTACAGTTAGCCATCGGCCGATATATTGGTCGCCTCGGGTGGGATCGGCCTGCCGGATGCTGCAGGTGTCACAGATTATCACGTACTCCACATGTAGTTTACGCCCGTGTAATTATACGCTGGACGAGTGAAAGTGACTGTCAGATTATGTAGCCTTCCCGATTTAGGATTAAGTGATTTTTTCTTCTGCACATCCGATTGATTTGAGATTGATTGGTAAAACTGGTTTTAGGAAACGCAAATGTGGGTATGGTTTTGTCAGGGTGTACCTATCAAACACAAGTAATATACAAAGCTAACAACGGGGGAGGTTATGAGAAACGTATTGATAACCATCGCCCCCCAAATAAAGAGCCTCTTTAATTTAAGGCAGGATAAGATTTAAAATATCGTGATATCTTTGATTTAACTACATGATATTAAAATTTTAAAACTAGTAAAGCCGTCTAATACAGCTTAAATACTAGTACATTGTTTCTTTTTAATAGAAACTTTATGCGGCAGGTGAAAATTAGGCTGTAGCTGACGAGAATAACTTGTATAAGGAAAGTCAACTACAAGTTTGTATTGACAGGTTTAAATATGAAACAGTTATGATTTTTTATCGTCATCATAACGGCGTACAAAATGGCTATACTACATTTTAATGATTTCAAGGCAAAATTTTATTTCCTAATTGGGTAAAAACGGATATCATTTATAGCAGTTAAAATTTTATGTAGTAAGTATGTATGAATGAAGCGTGGAGAGCATTCTTGACCATATAATTGTCTTACTATGTTAGTACCGCGGTATCTCTTGAAGTTTTTTCGTGTGGGAATAGGTATTTGACACATTTCGTTATTAAAACGATATTAAACAAAATACTCATCTATACCGACGATGTAGTTTGTTGAAATTAAAAAAAAAACTCTATGAATGTAAATTGTGAATGTAAGTTTGGCTAATGTGAGTCAGGACACAAAAGTAAATAGAAGAAATTTCAATGATATTATTATTTAAGAAGAAATCTGTAATTGTGTTTTTTCACATCAGGATTCACTACATTACCTACTGGCTTTCACAAAATTTATTGTATAAAATATCATATTGCGCATCATCGTAGTTAAGTAACAAATCGTATTGCAGTTTCACCGCAATGAAAAATGTATAGTGAAAATTGAAATTAAAAATTGAAAATTATTTTATACTATTTATGATAGACATGGTTAGTAGAATATATATGCCCTTCATCCTACAATCTTCAATGATATCGAAAGTAATTGTAATGTTGTCAACATCTATTTTTTAATAAGTTATTATGTTTATTTGATTCACGTTTTGAGGTGTGCAATAAAGAGTATTTGTATTGTATTGTAATTGTATTGTATTGTAAATCACAATCTTACTTTCCATGGGTGTGAAGCACTATCCTATCTCAACAACCTACAGCATTACGACAGCAAGGATTTCCATAGACACTGCATCAAAATGGCCTTCCACCTGTTCCAGTTATAGCCGATGGTAATGAAGCGGTTAGCATTGTTCCTGAGGATCACTTGACCCCGAGCGAGTACATAAATTAATTCATATGCGATGTAATTGTAGCAAATGTGGCGGTGATGTGAGCAGTGGAAAAGGTGTGGGCATATTTTATAAGAGTACCCAAGGTGGAATCGGCTCCGTTTGTTGCTATGATAAACGAATAAAATCAAAATACTTAAGTAACTACTTATGCATTTCTAAATATAATGTTTACAATTTCGTATCAGGTATTTATTTACAATTGATGTAAATAATCTTTTGTAGGATAATCGCATAAAACGATCATGTGGAGATTAAATTCGTCTTTGCTGTTGTCAAAAGCATTAGATAGGTCGATTAACTCCTGGATTTTGGAAAGGTACGTTAGAACTTATGGTTTATACGGAAAGTAGGTAATGTCTACTAAAAAATATGACATTTTTCTTACGGATCTTTACCAAGCCGCCTAAGTAGATCCCGCAATATTGACCCGGCAACAACGTTAAGCTAGCCAGCTATTTTGAAAATATCTGTGACTTATGAACAGTGTAAAAGATTTTTTTATATTCAGCGTGTATTATTCAACTTTAAAAGACTTTTTGACTTCTTATTTATATCCGGTTAAAAGGGCCTGCTCTATAGTTTAAGCTGTTTCACTTATTGTACCTCGTGCCGGATTCAAAGATTAATATTATGTGGGTAGGTACCACATGATAGTCGTTTATAACCTGCATCGTAAACTAGCTTACGACATGACGTCATGTGCGTATAATTGACCAACACGTTTAAGTTTATTATACGCAAGACGTTCAATTTTAGAATTAAAGGTCAGATAAAACCATTATCTTAATAAAGGTGCGTGATATTAGGTAGCATATTAAAATAAATAAGTAGTTATGTAAATAATTAGCATAGATGTGGCTTCAGATACTATTTTATATTTATGTTTATAATTCGATTGAGTGAGTGTATAGTTTAAAATTTATATTTCACGACTTAACACACATTTTTTGACACAGACTGAGTTTTCAACAGTAGTTTTCAAAAGATTATTATTATCCTAATCCTAATGCATGTGCTACACGGTTTAAAACCGCGGTTTCTGCCACGTGACCTTGGCAGAAGCGATGTAGAAGCTCTGCCGTCTACACGGTTTAAAACGGCCCCCAAACTTCAGTGGGTTTGAAACGCTTGTACGGGGCAAACGTGCGCGGAACACCTACTGAGACGCCAGGGCACCTTCCTTGTCGAAATTTTCAAAAGGTTGGAGTTTGTTTTGCACTTTTGTGTGCAACTGATTAAAAAAAAACAAGAAATGAAAAGATTTTTTTGTTTGGCTAGGGTCCTTATAATCTAGTGTATATCATTAGTTTAGTCCCACAGACACGGAAGGTCTCCATGCAGTTCAATTAGTTCGGTAACCACCTCTCGTTCGTTCACCGACGCCATTTTGAACCTAAACCCTGCGCGGCACGTCTACACTCGGTGCGTGCGCCGTGCGACTGTCGTTCGCGTGTTTAAAACCAGCGGCTACATGGTTTTAAATCACCGTTTCTGCCAAATGGTTTGCCGAGCGCACCTGCCTGCCAAGGTCATGCGAGATTTGGTTTGAAACCACTGGCTACATGGTTTAAAACGGCTGTTTTTCTGCCAAGGTCACGTGGCAGAAACCGCGGTTTAAAACCGTGTAGCACATACTTTAGTCTATAAAATACAGTATGTCACAACTTGAAACGATCGATGATCAGTGCCTTTTGCTCGTACGCATATCTACACTTTGAAATGGGGTTACGACCCAGGGACCGGAAAACCCGCCTTTCATTTGATTAAGCCTTTCGATAGGGTAACCCTATCAAATGATTACCTAAACGATATGGTTTACTATCAATGTTAGCCTATCGTTATGGATACCGTTTTGAACAGGGTAACCGTTTCCAAAGTGGTTACCAAGTCGAATAGGGTGAATATTTACCGGTTACCATTAAATAGTCTTACCTTTTCACGTCTTGATTTGATGGTTGGTTGTCAGTATTTTCAGTGAACAGTCACAGAGAGTCAGTTCTCTCTTCGTTGATTATTCACGTACATAACGTCAGCGTTACCTATACGCTATCCTATATTTATAATGGAAACGTATGACACATCTCTCAACAGATTCTAGTGAAATTTTGTGAGCGAGTTCGATATATAACTTTAGGGCACAAATGCTTTCGTATGACTGGCTGTCCGGCTGCCCCCTTCATAGGTCGCATCTCTCAAGTCTCCACAGATTCTCGTGAAATTTTGTGAGTGAGTTCGATATTTAAGTAACTATAGGGCATTTCGTGATGATTCGTTTGCGCGTGGATTACCTAATAATAGACTAAGATGCAAGAATAAGCTGTATATGAAGCGTGCAGAGATTAAAATTGCTTGATTGTTTTCTAAAAACCCTCGATAGGGTAACCTTATGAAGGAGTTTTAATCTTGGTTAAGTGCTTACCTGAATTAACTCTATAAATTTGGTTACACTATCGTTTCGGCAAGTCGATCGATATGCTTGCCGAATTGATAGGGTTTTGAAAAACAATTCTATCAAATACCCGATCCAAAACCCTTTAATGGTAACCGGTTCCGGTCCCTGTTACGAGCGAACCATAATGAGTTGACAAATCATTTGAATCCGTCAAAAATGCGTGTTCCCGAGCAGGCCCCGATGGTTACAAGAACGCTGCTGGTAATACTAATGCTACGTAATACCCGACTATTACTTTACCTACCCAATTCTCGGCACTAGATTAATTTGCAACTAAAGCAGCTAGGCACTAGACCAAAGTAATTGAGCGAATGTATTTTTCAAACCGCAGCTTAATGCTTCGCTAGTATCATTATAAATCTCAACAAGTAATGTTTATCGTGGCAAGATTGCGGGCAAGGCTGTCTCCTCCCTTGCTGTCGCAAGCCGTGTTACATCTATTGATCGCCTATTACTTATGTACACGTAATGACATATGTTCAGTTATGATATTGATATAGGTATGACCTCTGTTGTACCTGTAATTTCAAGTCATATCTTCTTGTCTCACGTGCTATAACAGTAAGTATGATGTTAGCCTTTAAATAGTAGGTATATCCATTGTGACAATACTTTGCTATGGGTATGTTATGGAGAGTATATAGTCTACGCGTTGTGTATGTTAGTTAACATTCAAGTTGGATTCCATCCTACTATTAATATTGTAAATGTGAAAGTTTGAATATTTGGATGTTTGGAAGTTTAGATGTTTGGATGGTTGTTACTCAATCACGCCTAAACGGCTTAACCATAGACGAGTCTTCTGTCTTTATAGAAGAGTTTGTATACCGGGTCCACGCAGACGAAGTCGCGGGCGGAAGCTAGTACAGAATAAGGTTGATATTTTAATGTAGCTCGAGGTCTGCAAAACGTGTTAACATACAAATAATTAGTTTAACGAGTCGTTAGGTAGCGATCGTCACGATTTTTCTTTAATATAGATACAGGAAGGGTGTGAAGGTGACATATTTTAACTAAGCATTGCGTCCTATAATTAAAACCGACTTGGTCGACCTGGAGCTTAGTCGGTTTATGTAGTACGGGGCAGTTATTGTGCTATGATTTCAGTTTTATTTAAAATAGGCCTTTAAAATTTTGACACGTGTTATAACAGTCATTGACTAATTTACAGAAGGTAAAGTACCAATAAATCCAGCCTTTTTGTCTTAATGGGACTATACTTATTAAAAAATATATATCAACGACCATTTCGATAAGACGCCAAACAATAAGTTACAACAGTAGATGCCGCTTGTAGGTAGGCACAGTTTAACGCGAAATTGGTACATTATTAAATTGTTGATGTTTTTGCAACGACTTTTTATATGCGTGGGAGAAGTCGCGGGAAGCCGCTAGTCAGGCTATAAATGTTGCACCATATTCGTATGCAGCCGCGTCCTTATAGCGCGTAGGTATATTTTAACATATTAGTTTATGGCAGTAACTCGATCACGTAGGTACGAGTATGTAAATCGGTCAGTAGCCGGGTTATCAGTGGTCGTTCTGGCCATCATAATTGTATGCCATTAGAACATCTGTGCCCATAACGAGACCAGAATCAGTGTTGTACAGAATGGAGCTATTTATGTAGGTATAGACTGATTAATGTTGACGCGAAACTCAACGATTATTAAGCTGGTGATGATTGAGTGCAATCGTAAATGTAATGGGGATGGATACCTACTAATTACTATAATAGACGACGAATAAGTCGTACGACGTAATAATGAGTGAATGAACTCTCCAAATAATTAACGCTATGGATACAGTCATACACATGCCCGTTTTAATTTGGTGAAGAGCTACTACGGTACTCAAGATGGAGTAGGTAGTAATTCAGCAGCGATAATCAAAATACAGTAACCATAACGAGAAAGAGCTTGCTTATTTACGAAGATAGGCTTCAAATGTAGTGAAAGCTTTACAAAGAATCCCTGGCAATAAAGGTAAAGTTGCGGTTTCAATCTCAATCGTAGCGAACAATTAAGTGGAGGAATGGCAATCCGCCGGCCGATCAGACACATTACCGGCGACCTTCGGGTTCAATGGCGCGCCAATGAGCGCTGCGGCACCCGCGAGCTGTCATTAGGGCCTATCGGGCCCTATCGCCGGCCATTCGGAGGGATGTAATAGAGCAGGTATAATAGCTGGACCTGATGCGGGTCAAGATCTTCATGCCATGCGTAAGGGGTGCTCAGGTATTCATGTCGGTAGCCGTTGATTTGCATGCGCTGTGATGCAGATAGAGTGTGCGGATAGCCAAATTGAGTCGGTTATCGGATTTCATCGGGCGCCTACTGGGTATGAGCGTTTCTAGAAAATGGCCACTTGATCTGCTTTCTGCATCGTTGTGAGGTCACTGGTCCCATCGAAATATATGCTGAGAAATACAACAATACTACTAACTTTAATTCAATTCAGTTCTTTTTGTGAAATTGGTCGTCTCGGAGCGCCTTTCTCAGCGTTAAGACGTTTATTAATATTGAAGAAGGACGGGCGATAACTATTGGAAGCACGTTGCGACACACTATATTTCTAAACGCAAATTAACAATGACAAATGTTTACAATGCTGCCCACATTCGGTTTCCGCGGGCCTTGGCATTAGTTCCAAATGTCAGGCAGATTCCTGAGGATGATATGGATGTGGCAGCCGATTGTTAAGTGCTAATGCTTCTACAGACGACACTTCTATCGATGAACAATAAATTGTCGGAGCGAGCCGCCTGTCAAACGAAATATTGAGCTTGTCAATTATTTTAACGATAACGAACGAAAATAAATAGCTCTTTAAATTTTGGATGACCTTTTTATAACATAATAGGCAAGATACTAGTTTTGGTAAGTTGTCTTTTAGAAGAATGATAATTCGTGAACACTGAACAGTAAACAATTAAAGTTATATTTTAAGTTGTATATATAGCTTAAGGATTTAAAGAGTTTTAATTGACATTATACAGTCGAGTTAATAAATAAGTATAAGCACAAAAATATCTGAGCAACTATATGTCCTTAACAAGTCCTTAAGTCCTTAAAAAGTAGCATTTACATATATTTACGATCACCTTGTCCGTGCACGTGTTTTCGAATACGACTGTAACGAGAAAGTTTGTTTACAGACGTATTTTGTCGGTTTCTATTCTTAACTGCTCCGACGGCCAATTTGACAACGGCCCTAATAACTCCTTCCCGATCTTCACCCATCACATAAAAAACCCCTTGACATTGAATAGACTATCAATTTCTCAATCGTTGACAAGTGTATCAGGACGGATTCAATTTGGAATCAGTACTAAACTGGAAATTTTACAAGCAATTACTTTACGAAGATCAATGCAAATTCTGGAACGGATGGTCGGTCCGTGTATGGGCCTCATTAAGAGGGAAATAAAAAGTGTAACATTACCTTTTGCGTTCATACAGGAATTCATTTTTAATTAATAAGTGGCTTTCAATGATAACACCATTGTTACAAGATATCCTGCCGCTTCCATGGTCTTCCTTCGATGTGTGTATGGTACCTAACCGTAAACTATGCTGTCTATGCTGATACAGTGGGTACTTTACTTTAGTGCAGCAAGTCAGAGGCGCCTTCGAATTGCTGTTTTGACCGCTTGAGATATGGCAACTACTTACAATGACTTCTTCTTCTTCTCGTGTCGATGGTTTCAGATTGACCAGATTGTGCATTGGAACTCGGTGAAACCATCGACACGAGAAGAAGAAGAGGTCATTGTAGTTGCCATATCTCAAGCGGTCAAAACAGCAATGACACTTTTGTGAAAATAAAATGCAGCGAAGTACTACCAAGCTCAAAGTCTTGGGAGTCACGAGCCTTCATAATATATTTGAATTGTGCCGCTGGTGCAGCGAACTACTAAGTTAAGTTAGAAGTACGCTGCAGACTATTGAAACTTAACCCAGATTATTGAAGTGGCAAGTATAACAGATTATTTATAAGCTTCCACTTAATTTTCTTATTCTGACTTTACCGTAAACTCAAAACCTATTACCTATTTGAATAGCTCAAGAACTAATGAGAACAGTAATATACTGAAACAATTTGCAAAGATAACTAGGTACACAAAGACTCTGTTGACCAGCGCCAACATTGTTAGCCGCAATTAACGAAACACAATAGGCAATAAGCATCGATTAAATTGATATTTACAGATATCGATTAGGAATAGGAAGACGGTAAATATCCGTTGTATGGGGCATTACTGTATAAAGTGCCGTAAAGTGCGGGAGAGCGCGGCAGATGGCGGTAATGTTCAGTGTACAATGGCGTGGGGGCGGCGCGCGCGCAATGTACGCTATTGATTTGCTACCGACTCGGGAGAATATCAGATAAATTCGTGTTTTACTCGCTTACAATTTATGAACGGTTTCCATTGAGGTTCGCTAATTAAGAAATTGTATCAGACGTTTCTTAAGTTAAAGCCCTTAGTTTCCGTTTAGCCGTGATGTGTTTATGCTCGCATGTAGTTATGTATTTATTACCACTAGCTATGGTCGTGTAGTAAGAACTGAATGAACGAATTAAGGACCCCCACTGCATGAGAAAGTATCTATCTCACTAGGGAGGTACGCCAGCGTTTTCCAGGCAGAGGTGTGCGCAATAATGAGGTGCGCACAGATTATAAAGGAGACAACGCAGCAGACTGGAAGGGTAGTGATCTATACGGACAGTCAGGCAGCACTGAAGGCACTAGGAAAGGCAACGGTAACATCCGCCTTGGTAAGAGAATGCAAGAAGGAGCTTAATTAAGATAGGAGCATACCCAGGTGTGACAGTGGCATGGGTGCCGGGACATCAGGGGATAGCGGGTAACGAGAGCGCGGATGAACTGGCGAGGGAGGGATCGGGCAGGGAATTTATAGGCCCGGAGCCGGTCCTTCCCTTCTCGGCTCAAGTCACAAAGGGGGTCATAGAAAGGCTAAAAGAACAAGAAGGGGAGAGAGAATGGAGGGAAGCAACTGGATGTAGACAGGCAAAGATGATGATAGGAGGTAAGGATCACAGGAGAACCAGGTATCTGCTAAAACTGGGTAAGAATAATCTGAGGTTGCTGACAGGTATCGTAACTGGTCACAATACTCTGAATAGACATCTGAAGGTAATAGGTATAAGCAGCGACGCTTCCTGCCCACACTGTGGGGAGGAAGAAACTAGTAAGCATGTATTAGCAGAATGCATCATGTACGCGGCACCGCGGTATGATACATTCGGTAAAGATGTGTTAGAGGAGAGGGAATTGAGGGATGTCAGCCTTAAAGATGTCCTTCTGTTCTGCAGGAAAACGAGAAGAATGGAAGAGGTTGTAGTGGGAACGCCGCCGGGACAGTAACCTGAGGCTCCAAACCAAGGGAATGGGGCTGAATGAACGCAAAAACCGATCGACAGCCCGCCTGTTTCCGGCCAGGCGTCCCTTCACAACATCAACATCAACATCAACGAATTAAGGAATGGATGTGTAATATAATCATCACTGTTCTCCTAGCGTTATTCCCGGTTGTGCCCCTAAAGGGCCCGGGGTCTCCTCACGATGTTTTCCTTCCGAAAAGCTAACGGTAAATATTCCGTATACTCGTATATTAAGTTCCGAAGAACTGCGAGCCGGGATTCAAACCCACGACCGCCAGTTGACAGCCGCATGCCTGAACGACTAGGCTAGCTTAGCTTCTGGATGTGGAATATAATGACTATTGTAAAATGTAATACCTTGCTTACGTATAACAAATTCTATCATGCAAATAATTATAAATCTTATCAAAGCGCAGCATAAACGTTTTTGCCTAGCCAACTCAAAATAACCATGTGTGATCTCCCATAATGTATAATCAACAGGTAATCTCCGCGAGACGAGAACCGGCTCGCTTCCTGTCTGACCACAAAAAACAAAGTAGCTGAAATACCAGTAAGCAAAAATAGTACGATTAAATTTAAAATTTGACATATTTATCACCAAGGAACGAAAATAAGTCATTTATTATCAGTAAAAATCAATTGCAACTCTAAATCACGGTAAATTCCTATAAATTATTGACCAAGAATTATGACTTACTTAAAACTCAAGGTTCTATGTATGTAATTTATTTGCCATAGCAAGAAATCTTGTAATCGTTTACAATGTTGCACATCTCATGCTTTATTAATCAGTATTGGTTATTCTATAATTCTACAGTCATTCATAGATGCCGAGTAAATTTAGATCGAACGCAATGTAAATAAAACACAATCGCCGTCAAAGGTACGCTCGAAATCAAATATATATTTAGACGTCACCGAATCTATAGGTACAGTCAGCATCAAAAGTAGCTACGCAAAACGAAGACGTCAAAAGTCTTAACTTTTGGCGTCTTCGTTTGCGTAGCTACTTTTGATGCTGACTGTACAACTCTGTGAAGTCAACTGTGCCTCTAAAATTAATCAGATCGCACGGTCCGCACTACGCACAACAAGATTGCGTCACATTCCCAAAATGGCCAGGTTAATCACGCGCAATTCGAGCAGAAGCGACGGAAGACTTTCTCCGAAGGAAGCTCCTGGGCCGACCGAAGCCATTATGCCTTACGCGGAGCGCACCTGCTTTACATACTGATCTTGCCTATCCGGAAAGCGTGCACTAATTCCGAGAGATGGCCGATTCTATCGATACAATTTATTTTTAGATGCACACGTACGTTATGATGTAACTACGTAGCAATTCCAGGAAAATGGAACGAGTATATAAGATTAACTTTTATTGACGTTTGGAGCAAAATGTACCTGCAAAATGTGTAATTATTTCGAGAAAAGGAAGATTATATCGACATGGGTGATTTTTTTACACTATGCACTACATAATCAATAAATTCACATGTGAAAAATACTATAGATACTGATTCTAGTAGTTAAAAGTACCTACCTATAATGTATAATACGATGTCGATTTCAGGAATGATTTTAAAAAATAACTGAGCAATTACTGTGACCAAAGCGACATGGTTCTTACGATTAATGTTATGGTTTCTAGGATGAAATATCGTATATGGATAAAAGTTATGATGGGAGATATCAACTGACTTCTCTGGAACTTTACGATATTAACTTTAAGTCGATAAATCGGCAATCCCTACACAAACCAGTGTCGACTCCAGACGATGTGCCGAAGATGTCAGTAACCATTAACGGTAAAACGGCTTTTTGTTAGTATCGTACCGATATAGTGTTTTACGATCAACCGAGAATAACTAGATGTACGATAAAGCAATACTAAACATTTTTTTTATTAGTGCAAGGTTGTCAACGCTAGTAATTTATGTGTGCAACTAAAATTTTATCGCCACCAATGGATTTTTTTTGCGCTAGTTACTCGGTCTTTAATGTATCAGTTAAGTTATAGGAACATGAACATTTTATAAACTTTCATGCGCAGAATACGAAATAATGACATCGAGATATTCCTTATTTCATTCTCAATAAAAGTTCTGCCACAATATTACACTTAACTAATTAAAATTTTATAATGGCAAAAAATATATGACGTCGACGTGTCTGTTTGTAAATTTGTACGTAATTACATCCGGAAAATTGAAGACAAAGTCGTACTGGGAAGCCTCTGACGTTCGGACCACACACGCGAGGACATCATTACTTGAAACCGATGGAATCGGAGCCCTACCTCCCTATTCTGTAAATTGTTTTAAGCTCACCTTAACGCTCACCCACAAATATATCTTGACACCGCGATGCATAGTAACTAAGCGTAGGTAGAGGTCTACTTTCGTGACAGGTGACCAGCGGGGTGAGCCGCATTAGCGCGTAGCGAATAACAGCCCTGTGCACGCCATCTCTGTGGCCTGCGTGTCATTACGAAGAAGAAACGGGAGGGCGTGGCGGCTCAGCGCCGAATGGTTCCAATCTCATTTCGGAAGAGCACAATACCACGGCATACAAAAAAATCGTGCTCTCAATAATTTAAGCGAAACTCTCTTTATCATGAACTCGGACCTACCACTCATAAATTACTCGTACGTGATTCGTTTTGTATTGCCAGTTTTTCGAGAAATAGTTGTCATAACATATATATATGTAAGGAATAATGGTGGCCGAAAAATTATAAATGATTTGCACTTGTGTGCCCTCTTAATTTAGGTACCTGACCTGTCATGTCTGACTTCCATGTGTCCCCATTTCCGTAGGTAAAAATGGATGTAATTGTAATATACATTAAAAATAAGGTATGTATCTCGAAACTAGCAACTCCCTACAAGAATAGGATCACTGTTTCATACTTTCAGTACCGCAAAAGTACCACTTATGCAACTAGTGTATTTTATAAGCGGATTCTAGGGTTTTTATAAATTGTTGTGCAATGGTTTTTTTATAACATTATGTAATACATATTAACTAATCGCAAATATCACGCACTGAGACATAAGCAGAATCATAGGCAAAGACAAAATAATGAAGATGAAATCAGAATGCATAAAGGAAGTGGAGATTCAGTCAAAACAATCTCAACTACCGCATCTGGCTTGTTTTTTTGTCCTTTTTGGCTTTGAAGAGGTAATTTATGAATGTATTGAGCGTTCTGATATTTATTAAAGTGTGAGAGCACGGTAGAATGCATAGTAGGTAACATGAGGAATGGTTGCAAAACGATTTGTGGACATAATTCGATTTCACGGGCTGGTTAATTACGATCAGAGGATCGATGCATCGTCGCTGCGGACTGGTTCGACGGAGAAACTGACCAGTGCTCCACAACCATTTGGAACAAATAAGTATCAACATGCTTCATTTAAATGTATATGGTGGTAAAAGTTAATGTTAGATTTACTTTTGAAAATAACCTTTTCAGGGGCATGCTGAGGCTGGTACTTGACGTTGTATTTACCTGAAAAATATAAACAGTAAGATAAGTCAGATATCAAAAACTCAAACCTTGCACATTTACCCTCAGAAGTGTTTTTTTACGCTTATGAAAAATATACTTTAATTAGTTGATCTGAATAAAATAAACGTACACACTGTTGTTTTCAGTAGTGAATTTAGTATCTAGTGCGTAGCTACAATTTCTTTAGGTAAATTCAAGGCCACCTATACTTGACATACTTGTTAGTGATTGGTTTACAAGACTGAACAACCGATAAATCACTTACTTCCTATACAAATAAGCACGTATGATTTTGGAATCATAAACAATGGATTTATTGGGGACGTTTTCCTCCAGTGCATACTTACTATATATGAATAACAAGTCAATGCAATTTCTATTTTTTTTTTATGTTAGCAACAAAGCTGTGAGAAGAGTACAAAAGTAGTCTACTCTATTATAATAATAGTAAGGAAAGGTTGGTGACAACGCGGTGATTTCACCGCGGACACTCGCTCTTGTTAGAGGGACGTCTGCGCCAGCGCCGGTTTTCACTCGCACATGCACGTAACTTGGCGCGATACAGATGCATAATTGGACGAAGTGTTGCAGAATATCCTAGCTTAAATATACGCTAGTCAAGTTATTTTGATTACGTCGTGTTGGTCTGGTCTCCAGGCCTATAATAGAGGAAATGAATACTAGATAGGAGAGTGGACAAGATTGATGAATGGACGCTGAATCGTACAGCCTGCTGAAAGATAAATGTTTTGAAGACGGTAAAAGGAAGTGACAAGGCAACGAAATGAGATTAGCAATAGTGTCAGTAGGGTTGCGATTCCATCTGTCTTATTTAATAGACGGAGACGTCACTAGTTTTCTCTTCCCCTGGCTTTTGTTTCATGTTATTGCCGTTTAGCTTTAGAAAGAAACACAAAAAAAGTTGGAGATACGATATTGGCTCGACACAGCAGACGAGCCAAAGACGAGTAATATTTTGTTAAATTGGGCCCCAGTTAAAATATTGTACAACATTTTACTGTATCTCTCGGCAAAATAATCATAGTTATCCGTCATACTTTATAGCAAGCACCAAATAACGAGTAAATAATCGTTTCACGTGCTAAAAACACGTTTCAAATTTAATTAATCCATTTAACGAAACTCAACGAAATAAATCTAAGGCGTTTAAACGTCGAAACTAGGATAAATTGTAGGTGATGTAAAACGTAAGTCTGGATAACAACATAATTGGTCCGACGACGCGCGTCGCCGCGGCACCCGCTCCGCCAGCTATTTATATTGGCCGCTAATGCACTATGAATTACCGTGTTTAACATATCATTTTATGGCGACCGAGCCGCCTGTTAAAATATCATTTGCTTCAATTCTTTTTGTGGCTATTGAAGCCTGTGGCTGCAGTCGCGCGGCTACTTTTTGCTTACCGCGTGCGAAGGATATTGAGTGCCTATTAGTGTAAACACTGCACATTTTATTTCCCAGTGTGACGTGAGACAGCGGACTTTGAAACAAATCAATTAACTGGCAGTGACCACCCATTGTCTTTGATTCAGTTGTCTCGTTAAGGCACCGGACACTACGAGAAAAACGGACCACTGTCAAATTTATGTGTACCATTAAGCTCTTTGTCGCGACCCGTGAATATTCAGGGTGTGGTATTTTAACGAAACTTTAATTTGAGCTAAAACGTTTAAATCGAAAAGGTTTCAGAAGAAATTCGCCAGCGCAAATGAGATTCCTTTCATTGGTCGCCTCATTATGAACGCTGTTTTTCAGCTCTAATTTAATTGGACGCATAAATTTGATTGCGATTTATTTGCTTTTTAATTGTGCGATATGTAATTGTTGGTAATTGAAGTGGTATTTAGGTCCAATTAAAAGTTGGCGAGTTGCGGAGGTGAAATTCGCTATGCGGATCATTCGCAAAGTGGGTCCATCAATATAGCTGGCTACGCATCCGGCGACAGGGCGGCCGCGATTGAAAACTAATATTTCAAACATGGCGCAGTCGACGTCAAAAATGTATATACAATATTGCACCTTATTCCATTATAATACGGTGAGAGATGTATATATATATATATATCTTTGACGTGCACACATTTGCGCAATGCACTTCCCGCCTCGGCCGCGCTTGCGAATAATATTGGCTTCGAGGGATGGCTGAACTCTCCGTCTGTCCGCTCGTCCGTGATACGGTGTTCGTGTATTAATTTGTAAGCTGAACAACAGTATCCTCCCGAGAAGAAAAAACAAATGAATAAGTACCTAAATTGAAATTGAACATACTCGTATTTTGATCTACGGCGATGTATTATGACCGGGTTTTTTTAATTCGTTTATTGGTTTCTGTTGACAACTAACGTGATACCGCATCTACAGTCGACAATATATTAATAAAGCGATGTTCATAAATTATTTCAAGTAGTGTGTACAACTGCTTTAGCTGTACACACTTCATAACTTTAGCGTTACGTTGGTTTCGTAAATATCAAGTTGGCAACAACAACCGCCAGAGATGTGTTCTGGCATAATAAAAACTTCATTAGTTAACTTGGCACGTGTTCTCCTTGGTCGTAAATTTGTCATGAGTAAACAAAGAGTTAATTATAGGGACAGCCTAGCGGATTGAGTGCCAATCTAGTTGAAATAACATACCAATAAAATGTCGTTTCTTCATTTGTTCTAGTTATGCATAATAAACTAAAATCCAAATGAATGAGAAAAGAGCTTCAAAATAAATGAAGTCGTAAACTTTTACGACAACTTGTCTATTAAACATAGTGATGGATGTCCGAGTTGTTATTGGTATAACGTCGATTATTTAATCATTCTAAGAAACAGAGCAACAAGTGAAATAATGATGTAATTATATGCCTTCAGTTGCAAAAAATTGCCGTAATGAACTTTACTGTAAAATTTACTTTATTGATGTCATCTTTTATATTCTTTAAAGTTAAAAGAAACATGTTCGTACTTATGTGCTCAGACCAGTAATAAAACAAGTGCTCGTGCGCATGCCGGTATCGTATGAAGATCTCAACATTGACTGATTACTGTAAATCAACTCGCATGTAATTTGGGGCACTGTGGGAGTTTTCTTTCACATTTTAATCTCGGCTGGTGTTAATATTCGACGCACATAATTATTATGTCAAGCAATTTATATACAGAAGAATAATTACGCCTCAAAATGATCGGCACAATAACTTATCAAAATTGATATAACTACAGGCCGAAAACAAACACTCGACCGATAACAATAAGTATCTTAAAAAAAGATAATGGATTTGTTGGTAGTGTTAAAAGGTTTTTTCTTTAAAAAGGTCGCCATCAGCATGACAAGGACAGTGAAATGTATGTGTTTAATTAAAAGCTCGCGTTGATTGGCGAATACTTATCGGCCGTTTAAATAAATAGTCCAAGAGCTAGCGACCAAATCGTTCATGCTGTATTGAAACTCCGTTAGTTACTTCCCTGAACAACCTTTTCCGATAATCTTCGTGCTGGCAGGCCGCGGGTGGTGGGTGCGGGTGTAGTGGGGTGGGGAAAAAAAAGAAAAAAAATGTGGGCTCAGCGACTGTAACATTTTTTTCAAACAGTTGCTCTGTACTCCCTGTGCACCCAAAAAAAAATTAAATCGATCGGGTGGTGGGAAGGGGTTGCCAGCGTTGATTAAAAATATCATAATAATAATCATTTTCATGTGGGCTCAGCTGTATAGGTTTTTTTTCTGACGCGAGATTAATTAATATGTAAGCCCCAAAAAAATAGCCATGCAAAAATATCGGTCGAAAGGTATCGAAAAAAATGTTGAAATCGTTGGATTTCGTTCGAAAATGTGCTGAGGGGAAGGCAGAACCGAACATAATCGACGCGCCGTGAGCGCGCTGACGCGTTCGCCGGCTGATATCCCCTCCACGTCCGCTTGGTCGCTAGCTCTCCGTCTAAAATTTCGAGGGGAAATTTGTTTCCCGCGAGATAGCACATTTGTAAAGTGTTAAACGCTGAGCATACGGCGAAGCCGATACATCCATCTATACTAATATTATCTGTCTATCTGTTACCTCTTCACGCTTAAACCGCAGAACCCATTTAGGTGAAATTTGGCATAGAGATAGTTTAAGTCCCGGGGAAGGACATAGGATAGTTTTTATCCCCGAAATCATCCTCTAAGGGCGTGAAATGGTGGGGTGAAAGTTTGTATGGAGCTGCGATATAAACGAGTTCTATGCCGAGGGAGTCGCGGGCAGAAGCTAGTATAATATATACTGTGAGGTCAATGAATTTGGGACGATATATATTTGAAATGTTTTCTATAGTGATATTTGCCTTAAAATTTCACTGAAACCGCCAGGACACTTAAAACGAGGATCATGTACATAATAATGAAAGTACCTATAACGGTTCTGAGAATTAAATCGATTATCCTAAGGAATCCGTCAAGTTAGGTTAGGTAACAGTTTTATTAATTTAATTTATGTAATTTAATAAGTGCCTTCACAAGTATTGTTCAAGCCTTAAATCTGGACCAAGGTGTCAGAACCCTGCATCAAGTTTAAGGATTACGAATGTGCATTAATTTTGCCGAGGAATAATTAGCATGCTCTTCAAGTGCCCGCGACATTGCAGAAGTAGCGAACAGTTTAATGGCACTGTAAATTTACTTGAGTCGACCGCTTTTGAGCCAGTTTGAAAAAATCTTCAAACAGACCAGACCGGAGAAATTATTGTTGGGTTCCTTCAGTCCTATATTTTGTTATATCATTTAAAAGCCACTAAGTAGGTAAATTATTACCGAAACTTTTAGTTCGTCTGTATCTAATTAAATATTGTTCATTACAAAATCCGAAATAATTATGGGCATCCAAAGAAACGATTTATTCCTGTTTAGCAGAACAAAGGCATTTTCTACCAACCCCATCGTTCAAGATTGCTTTTTTGATGTCCTCCCATAAGGCTCACTTTTAATTTATTGTTGTTTTCTGTTATATTGTCCATTTTGTGTACTGTCAGGACATTTAAGCTTCCTTATACAGGAAATATCACATATTCGCCCACGAAACCTTTTATTTAACCTTCTGCGGTCCTCTTCCTTTGAACGGCGATCTCTAAAATGTGAAGCTCGCGTTAAGTGGGCGGTTTACCGGCGGTCGAGGGAATTATTTTGGAACTTAAGTGTCATGTTGAAATGTTCTCTTCACTTCGCCGATTTCGTAACACGAGCTGTCCTGATACATCGCCTTTATTGCCCGAATAAACCGCGTAATCACGCGGAAAATAACCTTAACGTAAATGTGAATAAATATCACTTTTATTATGATCGTGTGCGCACGCACATACCTACTACGTGGATCTTTGTATTTGTTTTTTTAAATGTATCAACGGAATCCTACTAATATGTATTATAAATGCGAAAATTTATATGCTTGGGCTTAACGGATTAAAATGAATTTTGGTATCCATATAGTGTATAGCCTGGATTAACATATAACATACCTTGTATCGCGGCGGAATCAACCCCTTAGGGAGCGAAATGGAGGGCAAAAGTTTGTATGAAACTACGATATAAAATGAATTCCACGCGGACGCAGTCGCGGGTAGCAGCTGGTTGTTGATAAATTTGATGTACTTTCAAGACCACTCTTAACATAGACCCTTTTCTGGAGCCATTGGCGATCTACCAAATTCTACTATTCAAAGTACAAGTCGTAGTATAATGATATTATACAATTGTCACAAAATCGGGTCACATGGGGATAATTAATACTTTTTGGCAGCATCGACAATATAACTATAAATAGAAGTTAACCTCATACCAACCCATATCATACAGCTGTATTACAAGTTACACCGATATTTTTACGGTTATCTTCTTTATCTATAGAACCTCAGCCCTCAGCGTACTCACATGACGGGTGCAAATTACATTATTACCTTTATCCCGAGGACATCTCGGTTCCAGGCCTTGTCCGGAGGTATAATAGTGGCTGTAAATAAAGGGCCGGCAGGCATTTGTTCCCGCTGGCCGCATAAGTAACGTGTAAGCGTGGAACACGGAAAATGTGGACGATGATACAGTTTCGCGGGACCTAGGTACGAATTACTTGGACAGTGAGTATTTCATTTAATTCAGAGGCAAAAGTCAACTGATTTTTCATCTTTTTTTTAAGTGTTTACCTGATGATAGATACCTACATCCACGATAGTTTATTTGAAAAGTTTGCAGAAAAGTAGCTTAGTTCGGCTGTTGTTTAGTTTATGAAAAAGAAAAATATACGAACCCTTGTTTAGCTACTTTCTTTTAACCAGATTAACCGAGATTACGTTATGTTAGGTTACTGTTTACACTGAGTGGTGGTGAATAAATTTTATCTCAGTATTTTATAAATAGTTATTCGAGTATGATAAGACTTTACATTTAACGCCACCTACTCTGGCGTTGTACGTAAAAGAGAGAGAGTTTCATTAAATTACTATATTGTTTCACCTCGCCTCCTTATTAATATCGGTGGAAAATCCGCTAGGCCATTCCCTTATCTATTAATACGGTTAAGCTATTCGCCTCACCTCAAACGGGCCCTATCGACGCATCGGGTGAAAGTATGCAATGGACAAACTCTGCGACAGTACCCTCTGTCCAGTACCCTTCCATCTACAATGAGGCAAATCCTTTGTGCAATTGAAAATATAACTTATTGCGTGAGAAATAGGTATCAGGTGGATGTTTGTTAGTCCGGCTGTAGATGTGTACCGGTCTGCATTTCCTTGTTGTAAATGATGACTATTGTTCGCTATAATGAGGTCTAATGTTTCGTTGGGTTTAGACGGTGTCACGGATGCGCGGTAAAGATGGGTACAGATTGTTAGCTAATTTTTGAGGGAGACGCTATACCTGGGGAAGTTTATGTTCTTGTACTGTTTATTAGACGATCACTATAGAGTTAGGAAACATACTGACGATGTTAAGTTATTCAACGGAACACAACACTACTAATTAATAATTAACACACAACGTGCCTTTGTTTACAGCTTTCAGTGGCGGATTATCGCTAAGGTCAAATGCCACGCCAATTGAGCTATTAATTGATATAGTAAATGAGTGTAAATACATAAAATTTACCGTTTTATAAAGCCGATTAAGCTGTTCACTTGGTGGCAGTATCGTCATTAATGCGTCATATATTTTATACACTCATATTGGAGAGGCGTGTTTTAAAGGTTATTCAGTGATTAATTAACAACCTTGCCTCTATTTGCTTTTTTTAAAGGATTTTTGCTGAATTTATAGTAAGCTGTGCCTCTTAGTCAGGACGTTGCTTAATATTTTAGTCTGTACATTTATTAAAAATCTCAATACCATAAACAAAAAAACAAAGGTATATAGAAAAAAACCGGCCAAGTGCAAGTCGGACTCGCGTACCGAGGGATCCGTACAAAAATTTACGATATTCGCAATTTTACCTTTATTTGTGTTATAAGACGTTGTTTCTTACCAAATTTCAAGATTCTGAGTTCACGGGAAGTACCCTGTAGGTTTTGATTCCCTTACGAGTTTCGAAAATTTGCGGAAATTTGCGGCATAAACGGTTGTATCTTCTGATTGCGTTGGCTTAGAAGTTTGATTTCTTCACAGCTCCAAGGGATAGTAGACTTGAGTATTTGGTATAAATTTTAGCTTGATACCTCCACGCGTTCCTGAGAAAAAGGGTCTTGACAGACGGACGGACAGACGGACGGACGGACGGACGGACGGATGGACGGACGGACGGACGGACGGACAACAAAGTGATTCTATAAGGGTTCCGTTTTTCCTTTTGAGGTACGGAACCCCAAAAATAGCTAGGTATTTCTCGCTTCTTACATCACTTATTTTGCTGGGATGGGCGGATCCCATTTTACATATTAAGCAATTAAGCGAATGGACAAAATGCTATCCAATGACACGTGCGTGCGCTTCATAGTTACATAGGCGCCCTGCTAATAAAATAATAATTACGCGCTGAGTAAATAATTTACTTCAACTTATATTTTGCAGTGCGCATGCCGAAGTTGGATTAGCCTTAACATTACGTTTAGAAGTTAGTCACAACATAGTGAACCATAAATACAGTGACGACCAAAGGTTCAGCAAACTCATTAAGAATAAACAGTCAATAACTTTCAATTCTACGAAATTAGCGGCGCATTAACTTAATAAAGCAGACTAATAAATAGTCAGGGGCTAGTTAACATTTCTCTTTAGTTAAGCATTAGTTGAAATTCGATCAGGTCTGAATGCGCTCAGGTGTCCTATCTTATAACGTAACAAGTATGTATGGGTCCCATATGTAGTTACGCCGTTTCTCTATTGAGTGCATCGCGATGTTTACATCCAACTGCACTCAAATGTACGGTCTCGTGCTAATGGACAACTATAGCCCCATTACTGTATCATGGTTAGTTATTGACAGTGGAATCAAATGCGGTGCCGAATTACAATTTAGCTGCTCAGAAAAACAGGTAAAGCTCAGGTGCAGGTGTAGATACAAAAGTTTTATTCATTACTGTCATATAACGTAGGTATACCGGAAGCAATTAGATGTTGTCTGACATTGTTGGAAAATGCAAGTGAGTAATAAGTCAAAGTTATTTTGAAAAAAGTATGGTAACATACTCGCATAGTAAAAATTAAGTTGTCTCTTTATGGGTAAGCCGATAAGAACTGGAATTTGTTGTTAAACCACTGAATAACAAAGTTCACAAAAAAACCGTCCATCGATGCTCTACTTTTCTTCCCGCTAATCAGTTATTACAGATCATTATTTATTTTACACGCTTTCTTATTTCTCAATAAAGTCAAAACACGGCAAAAACATCCGATGCCGTGTGTTGATCCCGATGATGGATGCGCATACGCACAAAGGACCGTATTAAAGCGCTTGTGCACAAAGAATTTGATTTATTGCTTCATCGGAAGCACCTTGGTTCTTCTTTGAATATATTTTCGGGTCATTTGAGACACTCCCACTCACGACCTGCCCCGAGCTACTCAATGAAGACATCGCATTGAATGCATTCATAAATCAACCATTGGTAAGAAAAATTCTGTCTAGTTGAAATATTGTTCGTGAAATTTTGGAGATCGCTTCGGCGAGTGTCAGGGCTGACTCGATGATTTAATTATAGTGCTTTATTAAGAGTCGGTACGATATGTATGTTTTAATCAGGGTTGCCATCGTACCTTGTTATGTAAGTATTAAGATGACATTAGAATTTTGTACTTTCATAAGCTTACTATTGGCTCAATCTATAAAGAACTGGTTAAATGAGGACCATACGCGTGTTACTAATCACGCCACGATGGTTCATAAAATAACAGTTTAAAAAGCTACTGACAGCCCTACACCGTAAATTGAGATGTTGTTCATCATCCGAAAGCAACCTGTACGATGCCCACGCTTTGCATCTTGCCGGTAAACAATATTCTGTATACAACTTTCATACCACCGACGACACAGACCTTTCATAAACCTTAATTCAACAGAATAAGGTCTACGAGAGGTTACTTCAGTTTTTCTTTCTCACTATATTGTCGGCCTCTACAATTATACAACGACGCATTTGGGATGAACGCTACTTTTTAAATCTCCCGTATTCGTAGATGGCCAAAATGCATGAGATAAATATACGGTATACAGACTGTTTTAAAGACTCCATATTAAATGTCAAGGCGACGACTCACTCGTATCGCGCCGAGAGGAAAAACTAGATGAGTCAGCTCTGGTTATTACAATGTTATTTATGAAAAGAAAGAAAAATAAACAGGGTTCTTTGAACCTTCATTGACGCATAGACTGGGCTCGGGGATTTTAAGCTCAAAAAAACCTCATTACCGGTTTTATATTCGCTTACGCACCAGCTAAATATTTTACACGTATCTACGGATATTCTACGCTTAAGTGAAGTACAATATTTAACAGATTATTTTACAAAGGAATGCCCGAGCGGTTATCAAGTTTAAGACGCCTACAAACGCGAAGATTTAAGTCTCTCGGTACACGACAGACGCTATTTTGAGGCGATACCAATCAGTCCTGCAAGGTAATAAGTGTTAGGTTACAAAGCACGGGCTAGAACTGGTCGTGCCGATGTGACTTTATGAACCGCGGATTAGAAATTATGAGGTGCGTCTAAAGTATAAAATAATGCGCTCTACGACCGGTATCGATAACAGACGCATTTGTGCAGCGACCTAGATAAACCAGGTATTCAAAGCTGGAACTTTAGGAACGCAAGTCTATCGTTTTAAGTTTAACGTTTCTAAAGATTGTTGTAGGCGCTTTCTGTTCATAAATCTTGGTTTCGAAGTTGAAACTGATGCGCACTACATCAACTTGGTAAACTTAGGCGACTGTCCCGTTTTATGCGTTCAGTTCTTAGGGTTGACAACTTTACTGCAATTAATCATAAATGCGATCACAATTTAAGTGACATCTACTCGTATAACTACTCAACGAGTGTGTAATTTCTAAATGACGGAGGATACAGGCTTTCAAAAATCGCCTGTACCAGCATTAATATCTGGTATAACAAAGCGCGCATAAATATCTGATACGAGTCCATTTCTAGTGCCATTAGGACGTGTCAGGTATTTTTTCCGGCTTTGTTATGGCACACATTAATGCTGGGACTGTACCAAAAAGTTTTATGAAAATGTATCAAATTCCCAGAAAAAATAGTTCACAAGTACTCGTACAAGTGCTATGATTGAACAGACAAACAACAATACATTATAATAAAGGCGGCTCGAGTAATAAAGCAATCCGGCGAACGAGTGTCCGTAGTAGGTAGTTAAACAAATAGCGTTACATACAAATATTCCCCCTGTACTCTGAAGAAGCGCTGTAATTGAGCACTTAGCCTCCGGGCACTGCAGACGGGCCGGGCCACGCAACATTCTAGTTTGTTAGCGGTTTTAAATTACTCTACAATAAATAAAATTGCCCAGTGTTTGTTGCTTTCGAAGGCAGATAGATAAACTAATCTGTTTGTTCCTCATGAATGTAGATGCTAACGTATGTGTGGGTGTGTCTATGTGTTGTTTGCTATAACTCAAGTTGTTTTAAGTCGACATTTTTTATCATATCTTCAATATTTCGCGAACAGTATTTCAACTAGGTAGATGTTTTGATCCTCTAACATATTACCTACCTAAGTACCAACTAACTTCCTTCTTATCAGGAGGACCAAATGAACCATTTGATCTCATTAATTTACTACTACTTACTTTACTCACTCGTATCATAGAAACTAGATCAATTCACGGAGTTCTATAAAAACGTAATGATAGTCATTTGTATTTCTCATCACCACAGTGGGTCCAAATCAGCGTGCAATGTGTTTAGTTCTAGATAATAAGTTGGAAGCAGGGCCCGCGGCGGCGAGATGAGCGTAGTGATTTATTGCTCTGAGGTCACCGGACCGAATGAATTGATAGTTAAATTTAATTATCTGCGTAGATAATTTGATGCTACTCAAGATCTGTAAAAGTTTGTAACTGTTGCTGTTCGGATTAGGCACCTCTTTGTTTTTAAAGATGTTCGGATAGCGGAATATAAGTAGGTTTCTATTTTCTTACAAGTTACAGCGATACTCTTTAAAAGATAAAGGTTTTTTATGTTTATTTATATTGTTACAATTAATGATTATGTACTGCATGGATAGCTGATAATAGTGATAATAAAGTCAATATAGCAGACAAGGCAAGGTCAACTTTGTATAAAATCAAACACTTAGACATCATTTAGAGCACTAATGATTTAATCAATTAATTTATTCAAAGGTCAAATAAAACTTTTACTTTCAATACCTCGTTAAGTATTGATTGATATTCTGGATAGCTATTTAAACATTAATTCTGTTGTTCAATCAGCTTATTGCGGCAGGGTCGATAGAACGTAATAGATGGTTCCTAAAATCATTTGAAGAATCGAGCACGTGCTGTCTTGAAAAGTTATTAAGATGGAGACTATTCTGCAAGATTTACTAACTTGTTTTTATAACAACATATATTATACTAGCTCCTGCCCGCGACTACGTCCGCGTGGAACTCATTTATATCGTAGCGCCATACAAACTTTCACCGGGATTTCCGGGATAAGAACTATCCTATGTCCTTACCCGGAACTCAAACTATCTCTATACTAAATTTTGACTAAATTGGTTCAGCGGTTTAATCGTGAAGAGGTAACAGACAGACTGACAGACTGACCGATAGACCGATACACAGGCACACGTTCACATTTTTAATATTAATATCAATTAGTATGTATGTAGGTACTTATGTGTGTAGAGATCGCTTTTTAGCGATAAGACCGCCTATTGTCTACCATTGGGTATGTTTTATTTACCACTATTTTACTATCGTCTACTATATCTGGTGAGCAATAAAGAATATTTGTATTGTATTGCATTGTACTTATACTAACGGATAAATTTACAGTAAAAACTAAGGTAAGTAATGTAACGTGCCGTACGGCGTACCATTAAATCCGCCGCATCAAATTTGACTTACCTAGTCTCTATGAAATAGGCAAGTCCGAAGGACGAGTTTTGTATGACTGCCTCGCTACTCGTAACGTTAATAAATAAAAACTTACAGTTGACACACGATAGAAGTGACACCAGACACAATTGTATACAAAAAGAGAATTTAATGGTAAATTTGTTTCGCGTTTTCGCTTGTAAAAACGTTTAATAAAGTGCATATATTATATAAAACTTTGAATGTAGGTCATCAAATAAATAAAATATCGCGGTTTAACCGGAGTATTGCAGAATGGCCCGATCATTAACGGCTCGTGCGCAGCGCGTGCGACGATCTGCTATTAAATTTACGCTCCACGACTAGACGTCTTTAACAGAGTAGAGCATTAAGTAAAAAAATACGCATCCAATCCGATTTAAATCTTATAAAGACGCACCTAGACGTTGGAAATGATGGCGTGCTGAAATTGACGTTTAATTATAATTGTGGGTATATTATTCAGAAATTCTCTGGATAAAACTTTAAGATAGACACTGTTGTCTATCAATACTAAACTACAATAAGCTTAGTAACGTTAAATTAGTCTAAACCAGTTTTTTTTTTCGAAAACTTCGCTACTCTGCTTAATCCATAATTCCATACTATAATATCATTTTAAATGCGAAAGTAGGTAACTTTGTCTGTTAACTTTACACATTTATTAAACCTCTGAACCGCTTGTGTGGACATATTTTAAATCCCGGAAATAATTCCCTAAGGGGAATAGGAGTGAAAGTTTGTATGGAGCTACGATATAATCGAGTTCCAGGCGGACGAGGTCACGAGCAGAATCTAGAAGCTAGTTTTTTTTTCTGCAAATTATGATAATTTTATAGTCTCCTGTACTATCGGATAAAATATTCCGCTCATATAATACATATAATGGTAAGATTTTGTTTCTTATCCACATTACACGATACAGTAGACAATGCCACTGATAAATTAAACTCTTCAAAACATTAGGTAGTTAACGAAAAGCAATTTATACGGAACTAAAACAATTTGAGATGGTTTTGGGCAATTAAGCAAATATGACTACGCTATAAAATGGTTGGAATGTTAACCAGTAAACTAATGATGAATGGATTAATTGCCAGATCCAATGGAGTGTTAATTCGATTGAATTTGCGCTTTCTGCGCTGATCATTAGTGATTAAGTGTACAAATGATTTTATCAAGGAAGCGGGGCAATTTTTTGAAGTGAAAACTTCTTTAGCGGCGCTGAGCACTTTTTGGGATGGGCAAAACTTGTTAAACTCGCGACAGATTTTGTGTGAGAGATTCGGGACGAGGCTTGGGGGTGAGGGGAAAACGGGGGTTTAACTAGGAGCGTTCTAATTTGTACTTTATTGTTAACAGTATAAGGTCGTAACACATTTTCCGTAAATGCAAATTCCATTTTATTTTATCAAACTTTTATATTTTGCTAGCCGATTCGACTTCATTCAAAACTGAAAACTATTCGTAAGAGCATAAAGCCGTTAAACACTTTTTGCAATTGCATATACTGCAAATAAATTTGTAATTTTGTCCACGCGTCCTTTACCGTTTTGCTATTGACCAAGTTCGAATAGTTCGAATTTGGACGTTATTCCTAAAGAGATAAAGCTTTAAAAAATATTTGGCAATGGCAAAAACAAATTGGTATTTTATTTCATCGTCTCTTTCATCAATTTTGCTGAGTTTTTAAGTAAATTCGAATAGTTCGAATTTGGACATTATTCCTAAAGAGATAATAAGTACAGCTTTGAAAAATATTTGGCAATGGCAAAAACAGATTGGTATTTTATTTCATCGTCTACTTCATCAATTTTGCTGAGTTAAGTTGAACTATAGCGTACTACTAATAAGGTTGTTAGTAAGGTTAATAGATATATTGGCAGGCAGGGGGAGGGAGGGGGGAGGAAAGGATTTTTTTTTGCAAAATTAAAATCATTCTTTTTTTCACTTCTGCTGGCACTCCCGGAGTTCAACCCGGTCTTTATTTTTACTATAACAGATCGTACGAGATTTTTGGGTCCTTTCAGCTCAGAAAATTACGTGTTACTCTTTTTTATCTGAATTGGACTTTAAGCCAATATTATTCAATCCGTATAGGGCCGACCTGGACTGCGTTTATTCAGCGCGCCATCGAGGCGTGTTTATATCAAATCACGTGTAAGTCGACACAAACGCGCGCTCAAAAACGCAGTCTGCATAGAGTTGTGGTAATTTAGCGTCGTTTTCAGCGCGCGCGCCGCCCGCCCCGCCCACGCGTGCGCCATCAATCATCGCCGTTCGTTACCATCACGACACTCTAATGCGCTTGCTCAATACTAACATTTGACCGCCTGGACGCGCTGTGAGGTCACGCTTTAATTAAATAAGTGCTGGCAATCTAGTTACTATGATTAGGTAGCTTTCGTGTTACAAAAAATGGACGCGTTGGCGGTTCACCCAACTGGCGGTGTGATGTCTGCAAATAAGTTGATACAATACAATACAATACAAATACTCTTTATTGTGCACACCTCACACAAACAAAGCAGTTATAAAGAGAAAAAATACAATAAAATGATAAATATGTGATATAAAATGTATATGTATGAAAAAGAGAAATTAATAAAATTATATTATGTAAAACATGATTTAGTGATTTATATAATTCAATCAACATGTGAAATATGGTCTAAACCACCATTAAGCTCAAAAAGTCATTAAAGGACATATAGCTGGAGTCTATTTTAAAGGAAATATTTTTGGACTTGAAAGCAGTCAGGACATTTTTACAGGTGACGGTAGGTATTTACTTGTGATTTGCAGTTAATATTCCATATTTAAAGCCGTGAATAGAAAATGCCCTGCAATACGTATTGGCACTATTCGCATAATTTATGGCTAAATCATAAACTAAGTGTATATATTCAAACGGATCTCGCCAAATTTGAGCAATCGACATTCATGCCCACGAATCACGTCCCATAATACTTACTGCTGTATCTGTTGTTGGCAAAGTAGCCAATAAATAAGCCTAGCAACAATGCAATACTGAGCCATCGACAGCTCGAATGTGTGTACCGGGATCATATCTGTACAGACCGTTGTACATTATGCAAATGGAAGCGAATTTTCGTAACTCGCCGGCGCCGCCGACCGATTCATCATAGAAATGTGGACGGAGCGGCCCACGCGCACATTTTAATGCGGAGCGTTTAATGCTCTATTGCGCACCCACCGGGCGTAACGCAGGCGCAGGCTGTGGAACGGGCGGGTATGTGCTTTACATTCACCTTTAACAACTTTACATGATTTTATTATCAGCGGAATCTGTTAATACATATTTACATGATAATTGACCGGCTGTTCCAAGGATGGCTTAAGGGTCCTTACGCCTACAGATGAGCGTATTTTGCAAAATGCTTGCTTTTTAGGGTTCAGTAGCCAAATGGCAAAAAACTGAACCCTTATATATTCGTCATGTCTGTCTGTCTGTCTGTCCGTCCGTATGTCACAGGCGTTTTACTCGAAAACTATATGGTGTATTTGAATAAAATTTTGAGGATAGGTGTATTTTGTTAACCGTTACATAGTTATGTAATGAAATTACAAAAAAAAAATTGTGAACCCCTAATTTTTTTTATTACCCTTTTATATTATTACATTTTTTTTAATTTCCATACATAAAACTGAAAGTCAAAAAAAAACATTACATGCCCACGTGTGGCACATCAATCGATAGGTCTTTCAAAATAAATATAAGGTTTCTCAGCATTTTTTTTGATTAAGTGAATAGAGTCGGAGATAATCGCCCCGAAAGTCACTAAATTGTGTCCCGCCCCTTTGAACCGTGTATTTAAAAATATGAAAAAAATCATGCAAATATATGAAAAGTCCTATTAAATTCTATCAGCGAAAATTGTTTTGAACAAGATCGGTTCAAAGGTTTTCGAGATGTTTCTAAAAAACCGCCTTTCTTAAAGAAAAGGATGTAAGTGCCAAAAGATTTCAGTAACGATACGACCTTTTTCATAAGCAGGGAACCCTTGTGGTGTGTGGTCCGACACGCACTTGGCCGCTTTAAACCGTGAAAAGTGTCGTTTCGGTACGCAATTTTGCAGTAAACAAGAATCATTTGTTACATGAATGATTACTATTCACATCACCAAATCTTTTACGAGGGGCTGACAAGCTTTAAAATCAATGTATCATTAAAAAAATTGATAAACACCTTCCGAGTTTTCTTAATTTTTTTTGATGAAAACATGATTACATTATATTTTTTAACTTTTTTATATTTTGCCTTAAAAATAAATAATCATAACTAAGGACCTACGTTGCCGTATAAATATTTTTTTTTAAATACATATAAATCACGCTGCACCAACGCAGCGCGCCGTAATTTTTATAAAAAAAAATGAAGATAGAAGAATTATTTTTATCATGCCCGTGTTTTTGTTTAATATTGTCGATATTTTGTGATACATCTCGAAGCAATTCTCATGTCAATGAGATATTCTTGAACAAGCGTTCGCTCAAGCGTGGATATTTAGTGTCCAACGTTTTGGCGTTTATACTTTGAATGGTGTCCATTCAGTCGGTTCATTTCATATTCATAGTGTCTGAGGTTCGGTGTGGCGTCTGAGAAGTGATGAATGTCGTTAAAACCTATTGCTAAGTTTGCAATAGGTTGTAACGACATTCATCACTTCTCATTCTCGTGGGTATTACCATCACATTAAGGAAGGCATGATTTGCTATATTGAAGAGAAATGAATGCTTTAAGTAATTGTTTTTTTATCAAGTAATCTAAATAACAAATAGTATAGTCAATTACTTAATTTAAATTCAAAACATTTGTTTTGGACGTGTACATCCATATTTTTTGTTACTAATAATAAAACATTATTAACACACTTTGATGGGCACTATTCCAGACACAATAGAAATAATATTAGAATTAGGCACGCCTATAGGTGCGTATTAGGTGCGTCTACTGACCACCAATGCATTAATAAACTAATGTTAGGGGACACAATACAATTATAATTATAACTGAACTAAATATGAAATTAGGACTAAAAATGCGTAGCGTAATATAGGCTAGGCAATCTGCCCACTTCCCATTCACATGGAGTTGCATCCATGGAGGAACGGCCAATCCAGCCCAATGCCTGATGATTGATCGTCTCCCAAATATCATAAAATGCACCTTGGAACTTTCGTTACTCATTTTAAGAGACTCGACTGAGAAACTATGCAACAAAATATTTGCTAGCAAGTGGTTTGCCGCATAAATTGCATACTTGATTTCGAAGTCAAGATTGTCGTTATATTGCGATCTGATCGAGATCCTAGATTGTTAACTTCGGTAGCAATTTGAGGTTGTCCGAGTATACTTTATTGACTGCGACTTGGACATCGAAAATTCCTACAGTTTCCGCTGATATTGGGAAATCTGTAGAAGTTATGTATGCACAAGTCATACCTTATAGTAGACGTTGCAGTAACTACGATTTTATTGATGACTTTTCTTTAATGTTTTTTTTGATTGACTTGTTTTCAGAATATTACTAAAATAGATAGAAGCTGTCTTTAAACATAGTCGTAGGTACTAGGTACTAATTTTGTTTAGGTAGGTCGATGTTTGAAGGTCGAAGCACCTTTACCTACGTAAAGGTGCTTCCATGCTCCTTTGTGCATTTAGCAATCTATTTTTTTTATAGCTTGTATTGTGTTCCAGTGCTGGACCAAAGCCTCCACCTTTTCCGCCACTCATCTCGATCTAAAATCTAAAGTAACGCACGTATACCTCGCATAGCGTACCTACTCTAAAACTCCCTCCAAAGAAACGATTTGAATATCCAATCATAGGGCTTCATATCATTGTTTACATTTGACGAGATTGGTTTCGTCATGATGCGAGACTAATGTTAACTCGAGATCGTCGCCGAGGGCGGCGAGGGCGCAAGTTTGTGCAAATACTAGATTTGTGCGCGCGCCTATAGGCGACTGGCCGCTGCGTCGTTCATCCGCGCATAAACTGCCACAGCGTCACCATTTAGAAACTAAAAATTTCATTTCAGTTGTATATGTCATACATGCTGCGCATGAACTAAAACGGTTCGTGTATGATTTAGGTCCGTCGAAATCGGGTATATGATTTTTATGTCAGCTGTTGTTTTGTGCTGTGTATATATCCTAAAGCAATCAAATCTGATATATATATATATATATATATAAGATCTCGAGGAAGAGGCTATCAACTGAAAAAAACATCAAAAACTTAGTGGAGTAGAAAATTGCGTAAAAATTCGTCTCATTTCAAAATAAAACAAAAGGTTTTAAATTAAATGTAGGCTACGAGACATTTCACAAAGTCTGGTTGGTGTTTGTCATTATTTAATGTCAAAAACGCCTTACAAAGTTCTCGTTAATGACTGACGAGCCTTATACCCTCGACCTGTTTGCCCAAACTTCGACCACATTGATCAATAAGCATTAAGGGATTATATACAATTAAAATCAAATTTACAAAATGTCAAGAGCAACATCGTATTTTTTGATTGGGATGCTTATTAATGATTTTATTTCTGCAACTGACGGTTATAAGGGCTTGATCAGTTTTACAATTGAAGTCAATTATACGATTCAAGTTAAAGCTTATGTTAATTGTAGCTTTCGATATGTAGTTTTGAAATTCATGACATTTGCAAAAGGAGGTAAAAATACGAGTAATAAACTGTTAAAGTCGTTTTTCAAGATATTTTCTGTTTCATGCATCCAGACTCATTCTACGCAGAAGGATTAAAGCAACATTAATTGAATACAACTGATTTGAACTGCTGGGCAAAATTTAAAAAAAACTGACAAGGGTCAATAACACCTAACTTTAAAGGCACCGCCGCGTTTACGCAGGAAAATATTCGAAATCGTTACGCGTAAAACGCGGCGGCGTCAGGCTCAGGTGTGGCCGGCCCTTTAAATAATGTCATGACGGAAAAGGAAACAAATATTAAACTAGATCAAAATAATAGATTGCGCACTGGCAACACTCAGTCGCCGGGCTACGACAGCCGGGGGCGGTCGTGCCCCCGCCTAATGGGTTCAAGTCCTGGTCCTGTCATTACGAACACTGTAACTGATTGGAATAGCCTTTGTAGCCCTCGCCACAGGGCTGAGCTGTAGGACTCCACTGGAGATATTTGTTCAACAATGCCGTTTGTTTAGTTGCAGACAAGGGCTATGTTAAAAGTGTTTAAGGTTGAGAATGAAAACTCGATATATTTCAGTTGAATCGATCACGATGTAATTCAAATAAACTTTTAACTTTTTATGAATTTTACCTACATCACCGAATAGATAATAGTACAAGTACAGAAGGAATAATCCTTTGATCTTTACAAAAGGCGCTTTTTTCTCAGCGAAAACATTAAGATTTATGGCTCTCTGACGTCGTCGACGACGACGTCGACGTTCATCGCTACAAGTACATGCCGGTTACTCAACGTTGGGGCACCAGCATGGACTTGTAGCGATGAACGTAAATCGCGGAGTGTCCGCGCCTTGCCTACATGAGATAAAATGAGGGCAGCCAGCATCGTTAAATCGGAGGAATTATCTGAGCACATAGAAGCTTTTTGGCCATTCTTTCACGTACTTTTAGGCAATAGGCATTGTTGGCAATTCATATTGCATAATGCTTTCCGAGTGTAATATTTTAACTTTATCAATCAAATATATGGATTATTTGTAGCACTTAATTGGAATTAGTTTAAGTACTACACACAAAAACAAGTGCGTGTCGGACCACGCACAAGGGTTCCGTGCCTATTAAAAAGGTCGTATCGTTACTAAAATCTTATGGCACTTACGCCCTTTTCTTTAAGGAAGGCGGTTTTTTAGAAATATCTCGAAAACCTTTGAACCGATCTTGTTCAAAACAATTTTCGCTGATAGAATTTAATAAGCCCTATTTGCATGATTTTTTTCATATTTTTAAAATACACGGTTCAACAATTAGAGGGGGGACACACAATTTTAGTGACTTTCGGGGCGATTATCTCCGACTCTATGCACTTAATCAAAAATTTTGCTTAGAAACCTTATATTTATTTTAAAAGACCTATCGATTGATGTACCACACGTGGGCATGCAATGAATTTTTTTTTTTGACTTTCAGTTTTATGTATGAAGTGCACCCCTAAAAAAATTATTTGTAATTTAATTACATAACTATGTAGCGGTTAACAAAATACACCTATCCTCAGAATTTTATTCAAATACACCTTATAGTTTTCGAGTAAAATGCCTGTGACATACGGACGGACAGACAGACAGACAGACATGACGAATCTATAAGGGTTCCGTTTTTTGCCATTTGGCTCCGGAACCCTAAAAAACTAAGATGATTACTAAAAAAAACTTTTGAAGAAGTTGAGAAAATTAAAAGCTTAGCGCCGGCTCGGCGGGATGTTGCGGTGCGGTGTATCGATTAGAGATGTTTATCGATAATTAATTAACAGCATGGTTCTAATTATGTGAGAAAAAACTCACATTTCGGTTATAAATAGGTAGTTAAAGATGTTTTATTGCAACTGTTACTGCTATAATATTAACTCGGAATGATATTAATATTAAGGTTAGTGTGCTACGAATTATCATGAGCACCGATAAAATGTATTACAGTGTCAGAGATAGTGTCAAGAAATGCGAGCATTTGTTTTCATTAGCATTACTTATGAGTAACATGTATTTTAACAAATTTTCAAGACTTTTAGTTATTAGCTGTTTGCTTGCTCTCATTGAATGAACAAATTACTGAACGAATGATTGAATAATGTCACTAACGCCTTATTTACGTTACGACACCGCAGATAAAAATGCTGTTTCACACTTATAGGCTACTTGTAATCGTGGCAGCACGACGCCACGTGACATTCAGAAACTTTTCACGTTCATTTCAATTTTTAGTAATTTAATTTAGTTTTTTAGTTTTTTTTTATTATCGTTATAGTATGAGTAAAAGTAATAATATGCTTAATAACTAACAATACGTTGTTTTCCTTACACCACCAATACCACGAATTTGCAAATCCACTTTAACTTTCTAAGACACAATGCATTAATATTTGATTAATCAAATTTGACTTTCTTCAATTCTTTCTTTAAGTCTTATAGTCGTCTTATTAAGGCTGATTAAAACAAATGACTCGCGCGCAAGTGTCGCCAAGCAGTGAACCTGTATGTTCGAAGGGAAAAGTTTCACAAGTTACCAAAGAGGCATCAAATCCATCTTCGATCATATGTCCCCGGGGTCGGTCCTGCGCGTAACGTCAGTGAAACGGCGCATTAGCGGCCGGCGGCGTCCGCGCAGTCTGCAATCACCCTGATTTATATCATTCGGCCTGCGAGAAAATGTGGGAACATTTTCACTATCCGACCCCTAGGGTTGTCTCTTGCATTTTCCATTATAATTGCGCGCGCTTGTGATTCTTTTGGAGTCTCTAGGCTACGACATCAGGCAGAACCGCAATTTGGTATCAAAAAAATATTTCAATTTGATATCTATCTTACATATTAGTGCGTCGCCTTCAAACATCACATGACTCAAGTCAGATTCAATACGTCAATGGGAGTGGACCATATTTAATTTATCTGGCCCTACTATTATTTATTTGAAATATTGTATTACAGTTTCCTTGTTTATCCAAATCTCCTACTCCTGCCAAGGTTTGTGGAAAAAGACTCACTGAATTTGTTTTACTTACGTACTCTTAAATATTATATAGCTGTTCCAATTGCATAGCTAGATTAGATTCAGATTCTTTAAGGCATCTACGGCCCATAGTTACAAATACCTTAAAGACTAAGATATATTTTACAATTATAAAATTAAATACAAAATTTAATGTAGGTGACAGAACAGCGTGGCTCTGTTGCGTCGTCAAGTCCGTCAGTCAAGCTTAACTTATACTAAACGATATACTTACTCAGTAATACTATATTACGTCACTAAAGCAAGACAAAGCTGTACTTAAATCCAACTAGTTCCTAATGTTGGCAACCCTAGACCAAACCCATAATTTGATAAGAAGAATCATCGCTCCGGTTCTCGATTGAAAGCGACAGTTTCCGCCAACCGGACCGGACCGGTCCGGCGAGAGCCGCCGAGAGGAAAACCAACCCCTTTTGGAACCTTAATTAGTATTAAATCGACTGGCCGCAATTAAACTTAAGATGGAAAGTACGAGTGTCCATCAAATTCCTAATGTCTCCCGTCATTTGTTTTTGACGACAAATATACTGGACATGTGCAAGATCGAGAGTGACAGCTATTGATAGCTATTAAAAGGTGGTAGTGCTGCAATGGACACTGATCGGTAAAGATGGCCTGTGCGGTTCTATATTTGGAGCTGGTAAAGTGATCTGCATGTTGTAAATGGACGGATGACTATGCGGGGCGTTTATAGGCCAGGTGTTCTGTGTGACTGTATACTAGATATATAGTTATAAAACTATTGGAATTTAATAATTGATTGTTATGAAAAAGGTGTGACAACATGAAGACATTCAGGAGCAACGCATGAGGTTAAATTATCACAATGTTTTAAGAGCCCAAAGTTTTAAGAGGTGTTAAGTGCAGGTATGTTCTGTCCGTTTTCCGCCAAACGCGATTGTCATTTACAATTTTTTCAGCGTTTTCTCTCTCTAACAAGCAATATTAAAACGGTCGTAGCTTCGTAATTCTGTGAGATATCTGAATTGCATTTTCGTCACTAGGCATAGTTTTTTGCCTTCTCTCTTTTGGAGTAATAATAATTTTCGGGTCTACATCCGTATTAGGTGGATACTTGAAGAGAATACATACCTAGTTAAGTCATAGAACGTTAAACTGGATATTATATAGCAAGGATAATAAATGTGAAATGTCACAGTTTTTAATGTGAATAATACAGTCATGTGGTATACTCGTACTCATATTACTCTATTACAACAGTGATAAAGTGGAAAATAATGCCATAACTCGTATAAATTCACACGGCGCTCGCGCATCTGCCGACAGACGGATGAGTCACCGCCATAACACTCCACACTAGACATCAACGCGCCGCCACTTGAACCCGGCGCGTCGTAACGGTGTGAAACTATAATATAACGCAGCAGATTCCTGTAAATTGTCACATTAATTAGCCGTATCACGAATTAAGCCGGCCGTTCCGCGCTACAGAGTCAAAGGTCCAACGAGACTCACGCATTTACGAGTATTCCACGCTATTTCACACGTCCACTACGCACGGAAGCTCTGAAATGCGGATGAAAACGGTGCACTGCCGTTTCACATAATAAAAAACTGTGTTTCATACGTGCCTAAATAAACATTCCGTTGTATGTAACAGTAACAAAAATATAAAATACCGTTCAAAAAAGCAGCAAGATAATCTATTGGTGGACGTGAAAAATGTTATCGAAAAAGCGGTAGCGTAATGAAAGCAGTTTTATGCGAAATACGATAAACACGCCATCGACCCCGTTCGGCCGAGTTCGGAAGCGTTCGGCGGTTCCTTTGAGGGGCAGTTTCATTTCTTAATCCTAATTGAATTTGTTTGTTCCGAAGATAACGCAAGAGGTGCGCTTGCGGCGAACTAATCGACTTTGAAGGTTAGATGGATGGAACGGTGATTAGACTCTTTGTGCTGTCTAAAGGTGAAGATATCCAGGGACCTATTAGCGAAGCGCTTAGCTCGTCATCGACATTTTGTCATCGTTGTCCTATTATACTTAAACTTTGGGAAATACAAGAAAGTCAGCTCGTAAAAATCTTTTAGAAATAGGCAGGCGTGTTATGTAAAGTGATATATCATTTACTACCGTGTCCAAGATATTGGGCCAAAAATGGCAACGATGGTAGTAAAAATTTTATTATATTTAATTATTCTTTCATATTTGGTATTTTCAAGTTACTTTGCTTAATCAAAGTGGAAATAATGAGATGGCAGAAGCCTCATTAGGCTCGGTATGGATGCTTCTCGCGTTTCGCGCTGGGGGCTGCGTCGAGACCGTTATTTACGAGTTATGACCGAGGACCACTACATTAAGAAATTGTTTGACGTTGCCGCCTTTGCTTTAATATTTTATTCTTCTTCACACCTCACTTGGGACCCAAATATACTGATACAGTTGTTATATATGGTGTTATGGTTAAATACATTGATGTGTCTTTGTGAATTTGACAAATTCAAATGCCCAATTTGTACAAATGAAAGTTAAATAAAAACCGTTCTTATATGAACGGGACATTTTGACGACAATTCCCACAATTGTTGCCTTGTTTCGTTTTTTCGACAAAATGTCAGACAAGCCATGCTGATAACACTCGAAAGTAATACAAGAAATATATGAGAATAAGTACAACCGTAAGCTATATCGTGGAACGTCATATTTTATTTTTGTTTTTCGATAATAAAGCGTTAAACACTTGGATTGATGTCGTATTTCCGGCCAATCTTTCCAAAAGTTGAACGGTTTTCTTTTGTTGTTAATTGATCTAAAACCCTAAGAGCTCGTTCCCACTACGTCGGATGTCGTTTCGAATTTTAATCGGTCGTTCGAGTGGCACAACATTTTATATGAAGCTAAGCACACTTGTCGGACACCAATTTGTATGAGGCGCCGGTAAAAAATCGAGCTGACAGCCCACAAGTGGGAACCGGGGGTAAGACCCAGTGCTTGCGCTGCGCAACCGGCAACGCCGTCAACTACAATGGCTTTCTATTGTTTGCCGTTCCAAAACACAGCACTTTAAGGCTGATTTCACACCGACGGCGACCACAAGGGCCGACGTGTCGTCATCTTGCCACGCTACCGAGGAAACGAAAGCGAATCAATCGCATCGCTTTATCGACACAGTGCGTGACTGAGGTCATTCTTAGAAAAGGGAAAATAGGACACAATCGACACGAAAAATTCAAGAATAGGCGCTGCGCTTCATTGGGTTTTTTTTTGATGTGGCCGAATGGCCCCGAAAGGAAATCTTGTTTCGGTTGACTGTATGTCGATTTGTTACTATGTTTTTTAGTTGGTTCCGTTTCACGGGGTTAGCCAATTCATTGATCTTAATTTTGGGAAATTACTAGCCATTATGTGAAAACAAACGCATGTCCAGAGTTTGTGTAAATAGATGATGATGAAGATCGTATCCTCCGTCTTCGGGGTCATAGGGCTCGTAAAAGGGGTTTCCAGTTGTTTATGTTGCAACCTCCGACTTTTAAAATCCGAAACTGCTTAACTGATTTATCGAGTTATTGGACATATACTAAATTATATGCCGCGGGTTTGTCCTTTGTAATAACCGGGCGCGGGAATCTAATATAGTAAAGAAACGCTTCTGAGTTGGCGACGTTTTCAGGTTATACTATATTCTGTTTACGTGATTTCACCGAGAGTTATTTTTTTTAAAGCCCCAAGTCGGTAGCCGCCGTCATCCAGTCACGACTACACTACGGTAAACGTGGTCATCGAATTGTATAAATTCAGTTAAAAGCATCGGCTAATTTTCTTTTACTGTGTAATTGGCTTACGATGGACTGAGCACGCGACCGTTTGAGCAATCGGTCGGGGAAATAACGAACAGTTCTGCCAACTTTTCTAGGTAGGGAAGTTTGGCTGTTACAAAATGGACATGTATAGCGCAATTTTAAAACGCATTATTTTATGGTTCTACAATTTAGTTAGAATATTTATAAGTCAGACAAATAACTCTAGTTTACAATTACATGTATTTCAGCTGAGATAACTATTAAAACAACAACATTTGTAAAATCCTTTTTGCATCTTTCGGATGTCATGTCATCATGGGACGAGCTTCACTTTTGAGAAGACAATGACAAGTCAAGTTTTGTCATGGCAAATACGTATTAAAGTTTTTATCTATCTACCTACAAGTCAACCGCACCATTTCACATATACTTATAACCATTTTTTCCCGCAACGAATTTAAATGGTCGTCATCTGTGATATAATTCTGGTTCGTTTTAACAAAACACTAAAGTGCTAGTTTATATACATCACTAATATTGTATGTAAATATTGCAAAAATCAGAACAACAAACAACAGCCTGTACCAGTTTTCACCGCCACCCAATTTACGAGTAGCACGTTACCACGGTATCAGTCGTCAAAGCTCTAACGGGCTGCGCGGGCGCCGCGGCACGCGCGCCGCGCATCAATTATTGCGTCGTGAGCGCTCCCGCGCAACAGCCTATATAAATAAAACTGCCCAGCACACGCCATGGCGAGATTAAAGGAAAGTAGACGCGATTCCTAGTAATAAATGTAGCGTGATGGTTTCTTACGGGCTTGCTCGTCAAGTCAGTTTCTGTAAAAATTATGTCAAGATCCTAATTGATTCTTCGGGGATTCGTCTGGGTCTTAAACGTTCGTAAAAACGACGGTAAAGCGTTAATAATGGTCCCTAAGCATGGGACCAGGAAATTTCTACTTACGAATATAGTTCGTCTACAATATCCCTGAAGCTGACTCTACCTAACCGTCACAAACCACCCAGTATCAAACATTCTTTCTCAAAGGCATGGAAAATGTCCCCGAAAATGTGTCTTATTGATAATAAATAACTAGTCTATCTAATCTATAGGAATTTTATTTGTTGCAATAAAATATTATTGCAATTTTTGGGCCCGTCTATGTATCTTTAATCTGCCCGCCACGGCATTGTGGCGCAATTGTAAAATGCTAGATCGAAAAGGTCTCGAGTTCAGACCCCTTATCTTCGTGTCAGTACTCCACATAGGTAACGTGATGTATACGACGCATTAGCCGCACGTGCTGCAGAAACGCTGCCTAGCTTCCTCCAGCGCAAATAAGATTCATTGTACTATAAAATCCTTTAATTTATAGCTTTGCTAACAGTTATGGGATTACTTCAGCCAAGTAAAATGCGCTTCCTCTCCCTTACGATCGTGGCTTAAACCCACAAAAGTACATCCTACTGAGCTTTAGCTTGGTTAGCCTTTTTTGACCAGGTTCTCAGAACTGCATTTGTATCAAATGGGTTCATGTAAACAGATCGTAAAATACATATTATTTTATACTTACTGTTTACGCTCGACACGGATCCGTATTATCTATGGATCTCATTATGCGGTAGTGCGTTTCTCATAATGACCAATTACGCCCGATAGAGAGAGTAACATAAAAGTAAAAAGCTTTTTACAGCTCGCCTTGTTAATATTTAAATGGACGAAAGTGAGCGCTTATTCGGGAGCAACCAATCATTTTAAAAGCGTCGTGTAAAGTGGCGTATCGGGGAATCAATCGGCCACGTTTATTTCGGCTTTCGCGCAAATGGAGGTAAAAGTCTTACGCGATTTTGGTAAATTGTATTAAACAAATCGATAAAAACGAAAATTGATAAAGGTCTTTTTTTACAATCACTTAACGCGTGAGTGGTTCGTGATTTAAGGCATCTCGATAGTGTCTCGCCCCGTCGTGAGCCTCTTGATGCGCCCGCGATCACATTATCATCATTTTCAATTGTTTGTTTTACGTGACTAACCAGAAATTTTCTATCAAATACTATGATACAGTTTCTGTTCGAATGATATTAGACTACGTTATTATTTGAATCAGCAAAGATAAGCAGTGATTCGATCTTTCTTACCATTTAAACACAAAATATTCTATTAATGATCTATCATTTTAACTCGACTAAGTTGCTAATAGCATTATTGCTTTCTTAGCAATGTAGAAAGAGACATCCAGTAAGGCATCTGACATGATTGGATTATAAAACTGTCTTAAGTTGTTGGAGTTTTCTCAGATATACTTCCGCTCTATAATTGAAAACGCATCCGTTCTTGCATTTTCTCCAAGTAAACTGCTCAAGCACAATGTCGATACAAAGTTATGGATGTTTGTAGAAATGTAACATTCTTATTTGCAAAAGCAAATGCTGGTTATGTCTAGTTTAAGCTAAGTTTATGCGAACATATATCGGTGTATTTGCATGCATATTTGCAATCCGTGGTAAATCTGCACTTAGCATTTATTTGATACTGAAAAACACGAGCTAACTCGTTTTAGCATCCTCTAAGCGCATTACTTAAAGCCAATCTAGTAATCTATGCGTATCGAGTGCCATACAAAGTCGTAGTCGCAACCGCAGTGTCATTTACTCGATTTCTATCATACTCCTCATTTACGATAGGTAATTCGGAGCAGCGTAAGTGTGCTCTTTCCATGCGATATCTCTATCGGTCGGCCGGCCAATAATAAACGTTATATATGCGAGTGTACTTGCCATTTGCCATGTTTAGACTCCAAATGGTAGTTGCGTAATGCGCTCCAAACATAATCTTCATGTTGTATTTTCACGGAACGCCTTTGGTGCTATTTTATTATACCTTGAAATATATTATTAACAGTTTTATCGTTAATTTGACCGTTTAACTTTATGTTTTTTAGTGCAATAAGGATGTTTTATGCATATTTTCCTAATATAGTTACATATTACTAGTATATAGCATAGCACTAGTAAATCAGGAAATAAGATTGTAAGTACTTAAAAGTTTAATAAGTTAACGTTTCAAGTCGATATCTATATATGTCTAGTAGAATTTGTGGACAGGCGCAGACGGCGTAAAATAGAAAATCAATTTATAGTAACGGTTCCATATAGACGTATATAGTGTCATCATGAAGTCGTATCATTTCAGGTAATCTGTAACAGAGTCAGTTATTGGCAGTGAGACAGAAAAGTGTGGCTACTGCATTAACAAACGAGTTTATGATTCGACAGCGGCGCACGTCCCTGATCGTTACGTACCCATGTTATAACCCAGCTTTATCTAACGAATTTGCATATCAACATATTTTATTGAATCAACCAGATCTTTGACACGCCAAATGGCTTTATAAAGAACGTAAAATATTCAACTTTGATATTAATTTGTGAAAATTGATAGCGCCATTATTTAATTGATTTTGATGTTTTTGTGGATTTTATCTATTGCTGTTGCACGCCGAATGTTAATCGAAGTCACATTATGCAAATCTTAGTTCAACACTTTTATTTATGTGATTACTTGATTAGATTTTTAAACTGAGTGGCTTGTTGTTGAGCTTTATTTAAACAGTAACTTACTGACGTTTTCATGCATGATTTATATGCCCTGTGCTATGATTTATATGCCCTAAGCTAGGATAGAGCTAAATCTGTCGATATAGTTGGTTTACAGAAAAAAAATAAGAATAAGTGTTTAAAGAAAAAGTGTTTATTAAAATTTTCACACCTCACTCGAATATTAACGCTGCACTAGCGCAAACACTACTGTATCTCATCGTACTGTGGCAACCGCGTAATATTCAATTGTAGGAAACCGCAAATACCTTGGATCCGTTGCTTTCGCGATGTATCGACGCTCCGCTAGCCGATGAAAGTGGGCTAGTGATCCACAATGCTGTTTGATAAGTCCGAGTCGCGTGCCTACCTTATTTTATCACCTTTAGCTTGGAAATTGATATTCTCCACCGTTATTCTTGTATCGTTTCGTACAAAAGCCGCTAAACGAAAACATACGAGTAAAATATGGAGTAAGTAATATTTTATACTTAGAGCTTAGAGTTCACATTATGCAGTCCACCTAAAGACGTACAGTGCGCAGCCGTGGCCGTGTTTTTTCCCAGGTCATACCACTATGAGCGATTTCCTCTACAAGGTAGAAAAATGCTGCTTCACGTTATAGCGTAACACACGACACGGTGCTTGGCCTCCAACAGCTCAATTCGACGCGTGCGAAACACATTGAAATCAACATTAATCTGTGAACCAACATTGTCTGATAATAAATGAATGCATGAATAAAGTGTCAATGTCTCATTGAAATGTATAATAGTCAGCACGGAATTCTTGTACAACCTGCCTTAACACAAAACATTCTATTGCCTAGATAAACTAAGATAATATGTTATCGTTTGCATTCAAAGCTTAACAGTGAAACTCTAGTGATTTCACTTAGCGTCCGTAATAAAATACCAGCTTGGGGAGTCTATAATTTATGCTCTCTGGCGCGCCCGGAGCTATCCTCTTTCTTTTGTATAGGTACGGCGGTTAGTAAAATAATTAAGGTTAGGCCAGTGGTCAAGTAGTCGATCATTGCGGTTTACATCGAAACATATACTATAGGTACCAAAGGCGCGCCTTGGACGTCGCGTGAGTTCTATATTGAACATTGTGAGGGAAATGTAAACTGTCTCAACTGACAACAATGATACTTACAATAGTAGATTGTGTCTCAAGGGAGCAAAATTATATATTTCATATGTATATTTACGACCGCGTTAGCCTAGTCTAGTTACAGTGAGGGTGGTATATTTAATCCTGAATGAGAGTTAAGTCCTGAGCAAAAGAGTCTGCAATTGAATCCGGACCGAAGCAAAGTAGAATCTTGAGCATAACGATGTATTTTAGTGTTTATACCCAAGACTGGAATAGTTTTGCTACCGAGTGAGAGTACACATACTGCTTTTCATATCTTCTATGTGAAAAAAATTAATCCCTCATTTAAGGATAACAATGACTTTTTTCAGAGTAGCCGAACAGAGAAGAAAAGTACAACTTTGATCCCTCTTTGGGGGGCAACAAATACACTTTTTTGAATAGCAGATGTGAAAAGTTTATATGTGTGATTAAAAGGTAAATTTATAAGAATATCATTGGTATTGGAACGGGTATTCACCCAAGACCTCCGATTTACGATTATTTTTAAATTACTTATCTTTTGCCCGCTACTTTGTACGCGTGAACTGCTTTATCAATTCTTACCCCAAATGTAATCCTATCGGGGGATAATTTTCGGGATTAAGAGTATTCTATTTTTGAACTTGTTTATGGTCTATGTTTAAGCCAAATTTCATCGAAATTTATTTTGCAGTTTTTACTTAATTCAGTAACAAACACACGCAGAAGGCTACAACAATGGTTTCAGGATACTGGTTGGGGCTGCCTCGTTTCTGTAGCGCGTCGGAGATGTTGGCTGACGCACACGTTGACGGTTTTACCGCTAAGCTTAATGCGCAAAAGGGTAGCATCCGAGGTGCGTAGAATTCGGGGCAACCCGAACACTCTTCTGAGTACCATTGTTGACAGATTTGAAGGCCGTATCCAGAAGCACTGGAACGACATGCATTGTCTGTTTGAATGTAATGTTATAATGTGTATGTGTGAAGTATGTACCCACTAACACAAGAATTAAGTTTTTCGTATGTTTTTTTTTGTTACTAACAACTATGGCCATGTTCCGAAATAAATTATTTGAATTGAATTGAATATATCCAATCTTAGTAGAATATAAAAATATAATATACAAGAATCTAATCTGATTATCAGTGCTTCGCACTCATACTACCTGAATTTAATAGTTAGAATCTAATCTGATTATAAGTATATAAGTGCATCGCACTCATATACTACCTTAACAGTTTCATTGGCCCGCCTAGAGGGCGCCTACTCCGTAGTCGCTTTTCGCTACATACGAAGATAACCACGAGACCGGCTACGAGCGTAGCGCGATTCTTGGCAGCGAATGTGTATTTTTTTTTATTTGTTTAGAAACTTATACAAACATTTTGTAAATAAATTAAAATAGCATCCTTAAACCGTTTGGTTTCTCTCGATGCTAGCGCAGTGACTTACTGCTAACAGGAAAATAAAATTATTGTCATTTAGTTATTTCACTTACATCTATCTAATCTTAACTTATTATCAAAAATCATATTTTAATCGTTTACCCGCCGAACCTAATACAAGTTACAGGCAAATTTCGACTAAGTCATAATATATTATCATTATCATTTATACAAAGTGTGATATATCAGAGGATGGCGGGTAAAGGGTTAATTTATCTGTAAACCTTCTAACTGTTGTAACATTTCGTTTTTAAGATTTTTTTTAATTTGTTGGGGTTATTTTATCCTTTAATTCTTTCGGGAGTTTATTTATTAAGTGGGGTAAGATGTATTCGGATGTTCTCCGTCCGTAAAAAATATTAAATTCCGGTGTGGCAAGTTTGCAACGTTAGATACGGCAACTGTTTCAGGTTAGTTATTAAATCCATCAGAGGAAATTGCATTTAAAACGACATGTTTCCTGTACATTTTATTCAATAGGTAATTTATGAATAATTGAACCATAATTTGATAGGTAAATAGAGCTTAAACATAACATTCTCACAATTTAGTTTAGTAAATAAAGTAAAACATTTTAACATGGAATTTCGCAACAAAATACTGAGTTTGAAAGATAACCGGTGTATTTTAGAATGTTAATAAATTTGTTTGTTTACGTTTATTGGCTACTTAAATACCATACATTATGATCGCGTGACTCCACATCATTAGGGCATTGCCGTCAAAAATTAGCTGACCCCACACTGAACGAAAATAAATTTAAATTGATTACAATCGCACCAACGGCCTTAAAAAAATTCTGACGAAACAATTAAAACTCATCATGTTGCAAATTAGTTTCAAGAATGCATGTTTTCTCAGTCCGTAATGGCTTACATGAAAATCATTGTAATGCAATATTTAATAACCGGCCAAATACACAATTGAAGGACATTTATGTTATTTCGTTATAAGCGAGTATATAGTTAATGTTAATTCGAAAAAAGTGATAAAGGCCGTTGCAGGATAAGGGAACAACTTGTGCCTTAATAGCTTTTCGGCCTGATTTTTTTCTGGTGATGTGCCACGTCATTAGTAAGTGCTAATGCGGCTTATAGTGACATATTATGTGTCTTAGCTAAGTATATTATGTGTATGAAGCACGAAATTACTCGTTCCATTTAAGCGGAGCTATTCATGAAAATTCATTTTTCTTATTTTTATTTCTTTAAAAATAAGAAGAGAAGAATGCTGAAATTTAGTATAGCATTTACTAACGTCGTTATCATCAGAAAAAAAATCAAGCGGAAAAGCTATTAAGGCACAAGATGTTCCCTTACCCTGCCATGGCCTTTGAAGGTCCAAGTTTATCAAGATGTCATGTTCCTCTGAGTTGATGAATCAACTGAACTGATGATCCAATGCTACTAATATTTAAATGATATTGGATCGTTAGGAGGCTGTAAGTAGGACAGTCGTCGTTTTGCAGGCCTTTAGACATAGGTCTCAATATAGGTGAAGCCCCTATAAAGTAAAGTAAAGGCTTCAAACACGACTGGCTGGGCTAGGCCTGGGGATCACCAGCGCCAGGATCGCCACTAACGAAGGCACTCAGAGAAGGTGTCGACGACGCCGAAGGCCCGAAAACACGAATATTATATATATAATTGAAAGCACTAGAGGACTGCTTTCAATCTGAGACCCTTGAGTACAGATGGCGGCCTTCATAGAGTTTCAACGGTAGAAATACAATGATAGCCAGATTTCCTCCAAAGGTAGTGTGAAAGATTATTGAACTCTATTCTCTATCTCCTACATTCAACTATCAGAGGGATCAAGCTGCTCTAGTTCAGATAGTCTTGGAGTGCTTAGAATTCTTATAGTAAATTTGTGCGCACGGTCATTTGCGATACGGGGCGTGTAATGCGTGCTCAGTTCCATGTACCCGTGGCCGATATGGTGTCGCGTTACGTGCTTACTGGATGGGACATGATACAAGGCGGCATCTTGAGCGGTATTTTCACCTACAGTTTCTAGCTTCAAGGAAATAACCGAACATGATTAGGCGATTAGGACTGCTGGACTATTAGGGTAAAATAATCGACAGACAACATTATTCCACAAAACTCTTAATTTTAACAAATGTGTTGCCTATTTCTTTTTTGATAAAAATATTAGATTTATATATTTTATGAGGATTCATTATTGTATATATGTTGCAGGGAAATGGTCAAAACAGAGATTTGATCAAATCTCTAAGGGATATGATCAAATCACGCAGGATGTTAAAATGGCCAATCCATTTTATCATTTACCTAATACAAATCAGTAATTTGATCAAATCTCTGAATCTGTTTAGTGAAATGACGAAATCGGACAAGAAAGGCAACTCGTTTGTTCATTTCTCTAGACTTGTTTAGTGATTTGATAAAATCCCTGAAACGCGTCAGTGAGTTGACGAAACTAACGCGATAAAGATTTTTCCGCTCTTTTATAAAAAAAATAACCACGAAGACGGTGGCGGGAGCGCTCCCGCCACCATCTTCTAACCTATCCGCCATCCGAGTCTAAGTCCCAGAATCGTTTAAATGACTAATGATTTAGGAGCCAATATCTGCGAGTTAGTTTCGTCAATTCACTGACGCGTTTCAGGGATTTATCAAATCACTAAACAAATCTAGTGAAATGAAAAAACGAGTTGCCTTTTTGTCCCATTTCGTCATTTCACTAAACAGATTCAGAGATTTGATCTAATGACTGATTTGTATTAGGTAAATGATAAAATGGATTCGCCATTTTAACATCCTGCGTGATTTGATCATATCCCTTAGGGATTTGTTCAAATCTCTGTTTTGGCCATTTCACTGCGACATATATATATTTTATGAGGATTCATTATTAGTAGAACATTATCAGAAAACTTTGAGCACTTCCTTACATTCCAAGAGCAAGATAAACATGGCCGAGTCACATCCAGTGCCCCAATCTGGTAGCAGAGCATGTTACTAGGTATTACAACTCCTAGCCCGCTGGTAGCCAACTAATCGGCGCCCCGGGGTCAGACCGTGTAGAAGCCTCTCGGCCCACCACGTTTATTATAATAAGCCAACTATAAGACCCATTATGAACGGTACGAACGCACCCATAAGTCCTTTTAGACTTATAATTCCATCCTTTACGTTGGCTCATGTTGCCGTATTATAATGGAATTATTTTCACATTAATTTCCCGTTGTATTATGACACTAGAACGTGATTTAGTTATTTTGCCGGGGAAAGTCTATAGTAACGGTTAGCTGATGGGTAATGAATCGGGGCTCATAACCGGTATGTTAATAAAACGATTACAGTAATATCTTAACTATGAATGAGGGGACCAAGTTCCTTACTCTTTTATTCGCATTTTTTCTCTGTTTTACAGTTTCGTATCCTTTTTGTTTTTTTATTGCTGGGGAAATGTCCGCGGAGGCAGGAGGGGTATGACGGACTAACCGAATAACCTACCCTCTAAAACCACCAACGACATCCGGCTCCGCCTTGTAAAGGGGGGCGTCATAGGATCGCTCTTGGCATTCAACAGCAGAAACGAATAAAACCTATTTTCTTAATAAACGTCAGGTTTTTCGAACCCAAAGAAATTATGGAGAAAAAAATATTTTCTCATAGCTTTATAAGGCGTGTGAGGCGGTGTGAGATTGTCTTACCTATTAGCGCATCCAGGTGGTAAATGTTTTTAATCTCATTTGCGGTAGACAGCTTGGCGGCGGGGTTTCAAAACTGAAACAATAACGCATAATTAAATTAAATGAATAAGCAACACGAGTGGTGTCGGATTGGAATAGCACAACCCCCTTTCTTCCCGTGGGTGTCGTAAGAGGGAACAGGGTTGAAGTGTGTTATGCGCGATGGGCTAGCAACCTATCACTGCGATATCACATTTTGTCGATCTTTTATACCCACATTTATGCTAATAGTGGCAGTGAACACACGTTTAATGTACGTAGCAAATTAAGTATCTACAGAAGTAAATGTATCAAAAGTCGAATTCTATGCAAAAGTCGGTAAAAACGTGCACAGTATACATGATTAAGTAATTGCAAAAAATAACTGAATAAGATAGTAGGTTGTTTCAAAAACAAATACACATCAACAGAAAAGAACGCAAATAAATAGAAGCTTGTTTGGAAACGTAATGGCTGCTCAAGGGAAGCAGTAATAACAGTCGTTAAGAAATAATAAGCTAATACCTATTGCAAGACGTTAATTTCATCGCCAACCAATCCGATTGCGTAACCGTTGTTCTGAAGTCCCCAAATATTTTCTCCATGGTTTCTATGGCAATTTTCATTGTGAAATTATCTGAGAATTAGTTGCATCGTGATACAGTGATTGCCATCTGGTCATTGGTCATTGGAAATGAATTGCCTGATCTTTGAACTGTTGCCAAATGTCTTTGGAGATTGCCTTAAAAGGATTTTATTATTTTGCTAAATTGTAACGGTTAGCGCGATTATCTAAAATTAAAAACTCACACGTTGTCTAAAGCTATTAATTTTAATAAAATACAATGCTGTATTAAACATGAGTATGTAAGTACTTAACTAAATACGTACCTAAGTAAATTTATGGTGTAAAGAACTTGGACAAAGCCAACGGATCTGTTTTAATTTTAAAGCAAAATATTATGGTACCATAACTTTTCCGTTAACGATTCGCTTTATTTCATCGTAAATTACTTACTCTTTATTCGTATGTAGGTGCATACGTTGCGGATTTGACATCCGTTATTGTTGTAATTTCGTGGTTATTAGACGTTTATTGCACATCATAAAGTAAAACAGGTTTAAAAAATATTTGAATCGTATAAAGTTATTCCAAAACCTGGTTCGTTTACAGTAACCCTTAAAGGAATTTTAACGAGAAACAATGAGTAAAAGTAATAAATAGAGTATTTATTTCATTCAATGTAATAAAATGTTATAAAATAGTTCATTAAAATATTTCATTTAGAACATCAAATACAAGATTCCTACATCATAACAAATATGAAGCTAACCACCAAATCAGCAACATATTGCTAAAACCGATTATATTGTACACCTGCGCCAACCGAAACAGTAATTTGTTTCATCTCCAATCTCAGCGTATACTCCGAATGGCTCCGCTATTTCATAACAAATGATGATACGCTATTGCCTAACAAGATAGATTTTCGTATCGTAGCATGTGCATGAATGAATTTGCCGAAACAAAGGGTACAAACAATTTGCGGGCTCGATTAGACGCTGGCTTGAACTGGAACACGCGCCATTGATCGTGTTACATACGGATTAGGCGATTGTCTTACCTACATTTGATTGGCTCTGTGCGTATTATGAATATATGTCGACATCTAACCATTTAATGAACAAAACAGATTTGTTAACAATATCACGCATACGTTGTACTATAAACAGCACATCACCAGGATGAATTATGATACCTTTTATTATATCCTAAGGTTATATTTGTGTTTTATAAATAAAGTTTTTAATTTGAAATATATTCACCGATCAGGAAACAATTAAACTTAAGGTTATTTTGTTTTCCGTACCAACTTACCGTAAAAATCGAAACTCTTTTGAGTAGTAATCCCGTATTAAGCTATCCGAAAACTCAAATGCAAGCCGAATTAGAATTGAATTATATTTAATAAGCACTTGAAACTAGCAGACCGTGTGTCTCAAAAAATTTACATACCATGTACAATAGGCGATGATTCCGATGTACAAAGCGATGGGAGTTTGTTATTAATCGTCACCGAAGATTAATGCGACACTGCAACATACCACCATTTTGATCTAGGTTAAGGCTATGAAGCAAGCTATGGTTTCAATCTGCTTCTAATACAATGGGTTAACTAATAGAGGTGCTAATTAAAAATATTACTGCGACGCCGCATACGCTTCCATTGTATTATGACGTCTTTTGAAACTCGGGATGTAATAAATATTATGTTATAAGCTGAGGAGCTCATGTCGAGCAATTTTGTAAAAGCATAATAACCTGATCCGTATTAAAACTCTCATTGTAAGATTGTTAAGTTAATTAAGTGATTTAAATTCTGCGTTATTGAGTTTGTATTAAAATAAAAGATTTCCTTACTTTACTTAAATTGAATTTATCAAAAAGGTTAATTTTCGAATTAACAATAAAACTTAACATTGCTTGGCAAGTCATTAAAGTTAAGTAATATGCAACTACGTCCCGAAAAGCGAGTGGTTTATTTTTAACAACAATATTACTCTGCCTCTTATTATAGATGATACAAGCCGCAATTACGTGGCTCAGGCCGTAGAAATAACAATAATTAAGTCATCGAGTCTGCTGGAACAATTCCGATGAGTTTTATTTCGCTCACAATTGCCCTCATACGTATTTTAATGTCCGAGCAGTGACGACAGTCGTAGTTAAATTCAATTACGCAGTATTGACAACGATACGCGAATTCATTTGTTTCTTGGAGCGACCTTGTGAGTCTTATATTCATCATCTTAAGGATCACATTACATCCGAACATTTTATATCTCGACGACGAAGGATGGGTTACACAAGGCAAGCTAAGGTCACGAATTTACGATTCGATTGACAATTAAACTTCGACGAATTATATATCCCGGAGTTATTACAAAAAACCGCTCGCGTTTACGAGTCGATGTCCTTTTTGGATGTCGATTTCGAAAGTGATTTTACTTTTAGTGATTACCTATACTGCCCAAGTTCGAAGTTTACGAGGATGTTTTTAATGTCTGAACTGGAATCACAAGTCGTTCAGTTTCTTGGTTGCGTAATGTGACAATTATTTCAGACAAGGCGGTATATTCAAGATAATAATTCGCATTCTTAATTAAACATAGAATTTATTTTAAATTAAGTAACTGAGTTCCGTATTTAAATATTATCGCTGGTTCCTATTTAAATAATTCACGCTCTATGACTTCAAGGTGTCAATCGATGCGTGAATTTAGTAGATGTAGATGATAAAGGCAAACCCAATCACGAGTCATCATTTCGTGGAAAAAGAAATAATTTGACCACATTTTCCGCAACTGCGCAATGAGGAAGAACAATAAACTGGATACGGCCATTTTGGCTGTCGTTACCTGTCTAGTTTACTAGGTCTGAATAATAGCCATTATTTAAATGAAATAAACACCTTACAGACATTAAAAGTAACAGTTATGCCATCTGAGACTAGTTTGAGCGTGTAAACGAGCATTTTTTGCGGCTACTGAGTGTGATACGTGTTTCCATTTGTTTTTGCTTTGCACTTTAGATTCTTATATGCTTTATTTCTATATCAATTCTGGAAATACTCATAGAATAATGAACTTTCCATAGATACAATAAGGTTTAGTATCGATCGTTAGCTTATATTTCTTGTTTATAACTATAGATTAACAAATTCACATTTCATAATACCGAGACGATGTCATAAATAGGAACTGTTGAAGAAATGCAAGGGTTCTGCTCACGATCTTTCTTTATTATGCGCATGAATAATCTCTTCCATTATTGATTTATATATGATAAAGCAATGTGGCACGATATCATAAATATGATATTATCTAAGTAGTACTATCTAATGTATGCCGATAAACTAGTCTTGCAAGGTAAAAATGTATTGGAAAAGAGCAGCTTTGTTTGAAAGTTGTTTACTTAAAATGTACATTTAATAACAATATAATATAGATCTTCGTTTTTTAGTGAGATAAAATTAAATACAAATTTTACTATGCTGCAAAGTGCAACCTATAACGTCAGCATAACTTTAACAAATATCTGTGCTTGAAATTATCATCGAGTATCAAGAGCTGTAGCTGTATTTTAATGACAGGAACCTACTTCAATATGCTGGCATTTTATTGAAAATATGAAGTCGAGATTAAAAAAATACTTCACTAAATACGTTTTTCTATCTAAGGATCTACATTAATTTCTAATGTGAATTATAAGTAATTATTGTATTAGAATCGACCTTAGCTTTGGTTCCGATCAAAGAATAAATGAATAAATAAAATAAAATAAATATTTGCGGACAATCTTACACAAATCGACCTAGCCCCAAACTAAGCAAAGCTTGTACTATGGGTGCTAGACGACGATAAACTTACTTATATAGATAAATACATACTTAAATACATAGAAAACATCCATGACTCAGGAACAAATATTCGAAAAAAAAAAAAAGAAAAAAAGAAGAAAAAGATAGTTAATTTCATAAAACGAGCGACTCATGTATATTTTTCAAGCATCTCCAACGCGTGACGTCCCTGGAGCTTTATTCATCTCTGAAATCAGAAAAAGCAAACTTGACGAAAGAGTACTTACTATTCGGTAGAACCATACCTACTTAATATTATAAATGCGAAAGTGTGTCTGTTTGTCTGTCTGTGTGTTACCTCTTCACACTTAAACCGCTGATCCGATTTAGATGAAATTTGGTACAGAGATAGTTTCATCCCGGAATTATCATCCCCTAAGGGTCACCCCCTTAGGGAATGGGGGATGATATTTTGTATGGAGCTACGATATTTAAAACGAGTTCCACGCGGACGGAGTCGCGGGCAGAAGCTAGTAATATCATAATTTAAGTGCTCTTGCTGTCAAATATCGGTTTTGGTACACGGTGTATGTACCTTCTGCACGGACCATCTTACAACAAATCTAAATATTATAAGCTTATTGTAAGCTCGATAAGGTTTATGTTATGGGTACTAGAGACGACGATATATGTTCAAAAAATGATTGCGAGAAATGCGACTGGTCTTTTGACATATCACCCATACAATAATAAAAAGTTTCAATAGCTTACGAGTTACAAAATAAAGTTCAACCTCCATGCACGCTCTTTTTAGCACTTATAAAATGATTGTTGTACTTTTTTACGGCTTATTTGTGCAGAAATTAGCATTCAAAACTCGGTATGCGAACAATTAAGTCCTACGACTTAAAAAAAAAAAGAGTGTTACGTTGCTTCAATCGATTGGAGTCTGTCACTAGAAATAAATCGGTATGAATCAAATAACTGTGAATAGGAAAATAAGAATGTATTATTTAATTACTGTCACGATAATACGAAATAGAATCACGTCGATCCACGAATCGATCGAATCGATTGACAAGAAAACACGACAAATGTCAATGTCACTTCGCAGTTCGCCGACTGTGTTTAGGCTGTCTATTGGATTTCCTAAAAATTTATATTACACAGTAATCAATCGATTCATTTTATTAGCCACCATCAATCGTAATCGAATATTATGACAATAGATTTGCTCTAGCCACAACACTCTTTACGTCATATTGAAACTATCTAAGACCAGTCGAATTTCCCGTAAACTAATATAAATAAATATATCATGCTCATCACGAAAATATAAAATTAGTCCTTACTGTGATTGGAACCCAAGACCCGTTCGCTTCGTAGGCAGGGCGCTGGGCTAAACCGGTTGTCCAAATGTAAGTGCTATTATTGTACGATCGAGGGAGGCGTACGATGTGCTCCGTTTCGCTTGGACAAACATTTTTCGTCTGTCTAGCTGTTCTCGTCTACACGTTTTCGTTTATCAACCGATACTGGTGAAGTTTTGTGAGCAGGCTCAATTTATTTTTTTGGATTCAGTTTTTCGAAATTAGAAACAACGACAAGCTCGCGAGTACTACAGCTCTCAGAGACACTAGTTTATTCTGTGGTTACAGACTGGCACATCTGTAGCTAACTATAGTGTTGCGTTGCGGCGACGCCGGCGCATTAACGTCGTCCTTGCACTTTACGGCGCGCCATCATCTCTTACGTTTCACCGTATCGACTCATCTCCGCCATTAGTCAGAAACTGGTCCAACTTCCTAAGGTCCAGCGCAGGATATTGCCCCACATTCACCATTCATTACCTTAATGGCTTTAGGCTGACGATTATTATTGCGAAATATAGATCCCGATATAAAAAAAAACGATGCCCGCGGATGCTTTAGCTGCTCATACGATTCTAGCCCCAATTACGGGTACACAGAGTTGAAGTGATTTTCTGCAAATCGCATATTTTATTAATATTAAAATCTCTGGCGGTCTTGCTTAAACCTACCGTCCGGTTGGAATTAGTGCAGGCAGTGCTTGTAACTAACGCAGTTGCGAAGGTTTCTTGGTATGTAGAAATATTTTATACGGGCTGAATAATCAAATAAATAAATGTATTTCGTTTTATCGTGCTTCGTTTTGAATATTCCATACTAAATGAAACATTAGTTAATATATGAATAATAATCCTATCAAACGGACGCAGGTATTTAACATGCTAATCTCTGATTGTTAACATGGGATGATTCAAACGTTCCGCCGCTAACCACTATTTATACAAAATTAAGCTTTAATGATTCTCTATGTGGGTTTAATTTGACTTGTTTGGTCAGAGATAAGATCGTGCTCACGGTAGCCCGAAATCTAGGGTCAGAGAGATCAAACGTGATCGAAAACTGATATTTAAGATTGTAACGAGAGTGACGCATGCGTGAATGAGATATTAATGCTGCTGCCGACTACCACGGTGATGAAATTGGGAGGTTAGACAACGTAACGACAACAATAATCAGGTCATTGTCATTTGTTTATGTTATAAAAAATAGGCACTAAATATTGCCAAATTATAGACGCAATTAAAAGAACGATTTTTTTCTCAAACATGCAATGAAATATTGACATTGTGTTCTTCATAATGGGCTTCGAAGTGTCACGTTTCGGACGCAGCGAGACGAGAGACCCGTAATGGCATTTCATACAAAATTAGTTTAAGTTTGATTTCTTGGAGTTTTGTTAATTTATTTCATTGTATGGTTGAGAAAAGCACTATATATCAGCGTGAAAAGGGGTTGCCAGCCTCATAACTATCCGACCTCGCTACGCTCGGCCATCTATATGTATTCGGCCGGCAACCCCTTAACTTCCCGGCCTCTGTAATAATGTACTATTGTCTTTGCGAGCGATTTTAATGAGTAGGTATAAAAGGTAAAAGTAGCACAATATATAATGGCGATCAGTTTCCGAATCCGAAGATACTATATTGCCCGGTAAACCCTGTTAAAAACAGAGCAAAAATCAAGGTACTTATAAGATTTTTTTACGATTACCACAACCGAAATGTAGGTTAACTTGAGTCAAACCTTGACGGCAATTAAAAGATTCGCACCAAATTTTTAGTTTGTAATGACATAAATGTTGTGTGTCATACAAAATGAAGCGAGCATTAATTTAATACCATTGAAGCTTCGTAACGAGTCGGCTCGTGTGTAATATTTAACAATTTATAAAACAATGGGTTCTTTTCGACCTTGCCCACGGACTGGAGCATCTGCATGCCTGCAATTAAAAGAAGAACAAAACTTGCTTATAGCCTTACTTCGAAGGTTATGTTACTAATAAGTTGTGCGATTCCCTTTTTGACCTACTCAAAACAACATACATACAAACATACCTGTAATACTCGTAATAATTAAAACTAGTGACACCATAAGCAGAAGAACTAGTGAGCCTGTTTTCAAAATTTTTTTTTTGGATATTTTAAATGTGACTCGGCAAAAAAACGATATTATTAACGAACCTGTTCCCAACATTTCACGAGAATCGGTTGAGAAATGCGACCTGTAGAGCACAAACAAACAGTTTTCGGCCCAAGCAGAAGCACAAGAACTTCATCCGCTCCGCTCGCTCGTTCGATGATACATTTTATAAAATATAATAAACTTTAAGCGCCGACTACTTTGATTGATTCTGTTGCAATATTTTCACTACATTAAACTGGCAACAAATCGAAAGTTTGCAATTCTTTTCAGAAAATGTCATTCGGAACATCCATTATATTAATCTCAGTTAAGAGGCCATCGCTAATCTGTTTTAAAGTTTAAAACATCCACGCACGCTTTGAAGTGGCCGCCCTGAATAAAGGACTCGTTATGTCAACCAATTAAGAGCGAAAAATATCGCGCTCTCCAAAAAGCGATGTTAGTTAAGGTTCATCAAAATTGTTCACTTTCGATGTACGCCTTTTTTGTGCGAAGATACGGCGTTTATTACCTTATTAGCTTGGTTGGATTCTGCGTGGGTCAGTGACGCATGGCTTTTTATAGTTGAGGAAGTGGAGTAAATGAACTGCGCCCACCTCAGAAGTATGTGATGGTGACTTGTTAATGTATCTTTATCACCTTTTTTCGCTTTTGGCGGTTAGTTTTATTTCCTTTAAAATACGCGAAAGTATAGGCCACTAAATTATTAAAGCACGTAAAAAGACAATAATCTCGGCGTACTTAAATATAACCTAATGTGCCTATACAAATATTTCTGAGACGGTGGAGGGTAATGTGTTATGTGACGTGGCCTGTGTGTATGTGTTTATGTTAGGTTAAATATATTTATATCACACATTTATTACCATCAACGTTTAATCATAGTTAACCGGTATTATCCCGACATTGTTCCATGTTATCGGCCTTGACTTGATTATAATATTATGCATTCAATGTTCAATGCACATGCCATAAAGCCCACGCAGGCTCATCAACAAATCGACTACCTATCGTTGGCCGAAGGGCGAAGTATATACGCAACGCAGCGGGGGCCACCTTAAATAAGGTGGAAAAGTTTAAAACTATAAATGTTCCTTGTAACCGAAAGTTATTGTTACAATTATTTGTTCATTCAAGGTTCTGGTGAAGTCATCTTAGTTTTATTTGACTTTTATTGTTTAAATAAATTTGGTCGTAAGTAAACAAGAAATAAAAGATGTTTTAAGAAACAAAAGATTGCACTTTTTAGTTGTGTACGTATTGTATCGGCTTTGCTTGCATCCATGGTGTTACTAATAAAGCTTAAGTGATTGAACCTTCTGAGTATATTAACCTTAGGAATGCATACGTATAAAATGTATTGTAGATAATAATAATTGCAATTGGTTTCTATCACCCAATGAATTAAAATTAATAAGCAACCGACAAATACCAGTAGTCCCACTTTCGGAACTAGATTCATTAGGAGCGGAAACATCACTCTTGTTTGCGAATCGAGTATTGGAACCAATATCCTGTGGTTATTTGATATTAGATTTGCATATTTTATATCCAGCAGGCCTACTTGTGTAATAAACAGTGTAATAATTTATTATTTAATTATTTAAATACGCATTGTATTTGTATGCAACAATTTATTAATCTTTTTCGAGATCTTCAATATCAAATGTTAATATTTTATACATCACACTGCCTTATCAGTGATGCGAAGTCCTGATGACAATTACCTCCATTTAAATATATGTTCCTTTTGAATAATGTGGAACATTTTATTACATTGATTTTTGGGTCTTTCCAATAATCCGTGTACCTAACCAATTAGCGTGAGTTGTTCAACAAAAATTAACTCAGTGTCAGTTTTGTGATGAAAATTAGGCATACAAATTATGTCAAAACTAACATGTTTCACATTTAAATAACATGTATATGCATATCATTTATAAATTGAAAAGAAACATTAATTTTTTACTCATTCTGAATGCTTAATTCTCGTCACAAAATTGGCAGTGAGTTAATTTTTGTTTTTAATAGCTCACGCTAATTTGGTACCTGAATTATTGAAAATGACCCGTTAGAAACACTAGCATTCTTTATTTAATCACATTTAATCGTATATCGTAACACTGATTCGTCTTCCTAATTTAAATTAAGCTGGAGTATGAGCCGCAGTTGTATATACAATATTATGTTGAAGATACCCTGTCATTATCTTCTTTAAAATAATCAATGACAAGCGACATTGATTTGCGGAGGAACGACGAGCAAAGCTCCTTGTGAAGTGACAGCTGATTCGACGCGTCCGAGATACATTACATTAATCCCAGTCATATTTACACTTTAATAACAGCATTGTATCCGAAACAAAGCCTTATGACTCACAGAATAAGGTGGTAGATAGTTATCCAGAGGTATTTAATAATGTTGTCAAATAACACGTCTTATTCCGGACGGATTAGAGCATCTTAAATGCTCGATCCGTGAGAATTAATTTTAAAATGTTATAGATGACCTTGATATTGCGGTAAACGTAATTGGTGACATCGCTGTGGGAAAGAATATTATTATCGATGGCTTGAGCAATCCCTAGCCAATCGTTACGAACTTACGAAATGTGTCCAGAGGAACCGTTATTTTTTGAGTTTTAATCGTTTAATTCTACGTAAGTACTTGTAAAAAATATGTCGTCATTTAAATATCCATCGTACCTACTGTTATCCCAGTAAGTAAGATAATTATATACCCATAGTCCTCCTCATCGATTTCGATGACGGCGACCCTACAATTACAGATTTGCCCAATTGTGAGCTCTGATGAGGCTGGCTAGGCTAAACTTGCTGGGGACATTAGAGTTCGTCAGTTGTGTTATAGGTGTTGGTAAGTACTTTTTTTTTTGACGAAAGCTAGTGCTCTTATAAGGCTTGTGATTGTACTTTATAATTCCTGACAGATTTTTTTATTTACTCTGTTCGATGTTGTTTCAAGTAAAAACGTTCAGGCCAGTCTTAGTCATACGATGATTCAAAATTTAACATGAAGACGATAGAGTTCCGCTATAATATGCAAGGTCACATTTTAATGATATTCTGTTAATTAGACCACAGGCGCTACCCAAACAATTTAATCTACCTAGAATCGATATAGGCCGATGAACAATTTTTACTGTGTTGTATTTGAAATACTTTAAAGGCATTACTTGCCGCTATCAATGGTACCAGAGCAACATTCCCGAGGACTAAGTCCATTGTGGTTACCCTGCGACAGTTAGAGCGTGGCATGTCCGTACCGTTACACACACGTGGAGTTACATTCAATTAGGTTGCGTTCCCCGGCGGAAACGCATCTGGAGATCCATTTTCCAACTAACAATTCCATTTCAATTTTATTCTAATCCAATCTCAATATTAGTGCCTCCCAGTTACACGTGGCTTTAAGATTACGTGACATGCTCATGAACAAGGCAATTTCAATACGTCAAAAAACGCTACCCGAATTGGGTCCTTGGTATAGACCAACGGGTAAAGGGAGGCATATCTTCAATTAGAGGCTTTTATGCATGCAATATTCGCGGGTTTTTTCCTTCTACTTTTCGAAATTAAATTTAAGCGTAGTTTATGGCAAACACTTCGTGTACAGTTTTACTTGATAGCGTTGGGAGGAATTAGAAGAAAGTGAACAAAAAAATGTTTAAGGTTTTTTTTCTAATGGCACTGAATTACTGAATTTTTACAATATACTCGTATACCAGCTAGGTACGTTACGCGGGTGCTAGTGGTAAAAGAATGTGGTTCAATTTTGTATATGTAGAATTCCAAAAATCATAAAACGTGACATTAATTTATTTATTTAAAATTTGATGTAAATTCATACAAAATACACTCAGGTGCCTGCTTATAAAGAAGATTCGAATGCAACTTGATACACTGGAGGCCGCAAGAAAAGGCCACGACTGTGGGTGGTCGCTGTTTTTGCTCTTCCCGTAATTAAGCAAACTGTACACGACCAAAATAAAGCTGACGTTGACAGCCTTAGCTCTTTGACATAAAGTTAAATTTTGCTTGACAATCAATCGCGCCTTTCGGTGGCGTTCTATAGGCCTCATTTACTTATCATTCCAGGGTCCAAGTTCCACGTCAATAATGTTTTAAAAAAGCGGAAATAAATGTCTAAAACTTTTACCATCAAATTAAGTAAATATAAACATAAAATTAAATATCCAGGAAGTGCGTAAGTAAATTGACAGTTGACAGACAGCTTAAGGGTTTGCGACTGGTTCAGCTCAAAATTTCATGCAGACTCGAGGCGTCGACGTCAAAGATATGTTGACACTATTGCACGTTACTTTACCCCTTTGTAATAAAGTGAAAAACGGATACAAAATACACTGTGAAAAAAATGTACGTAATGCTAATTAAAATTGAACTAGATCCAGAAAAATAATGCCTGTATTTATACATATATTGAAAAATTCCACTAAACGTTTATTTAAAGCAATGACGCCCCAGTCCAAGTTGGCTCAGTTCGGCTTGCACAGAGCGGTTCCACAATAATTTGGGACTTCAAATAATGCCGCGAGCTATCCGGCTGCCTCTTGGACATTGCAACTATACGCAATTGCTCTGAAATCTGAACAGTAGGTAATTTTCAAATTATATTACTATTTTTAGTTGGAAGTGAATTGACTTGTTGAGGTACCCAACAAGTCAATTACATTATAATAAGAAATTTAGTAATTATAAATCGAGCAATTCTCATTGATACATTCTTGAAAGAAACTATATGGGTTAAATAACCATAAATATAAACTAACCGATTTTATACTTATGAAAGGATTCACGTAGATTAATCTTGTAAAACAGAATAAAGTACGATACGTCTCCAATGAAACGAATTAGAGGCTAGCGGGATAACCTAATAAGATTGTATCAATATGTAGTACCTTTTGACAAGGTAACACAAGGTGACACACGTTCACACGCAACTGAGTAAAAACTGACATGATCTTTTATGGAAAATGTAAGACGTTGAAGCGAAACCGGGGCAAATTATTATTAGGTAATTTTATCAATACGAAAATAACTTCAGGTTAAAACACATAATACCTACTTAAGGTGGTTCTATCGCCATACAAAACGTCATTTGACATTCGCAGGCTAACGGCGTGATATTTTAAGAAACTTATGTAACAATATTTCATAAATTGGCTTCCCCATTTGTTAGAATGCGAAATTTCCCATTTGTTAGAACAGACTTGTATAAACCAAAATAATTTGAGAATAATCGTTTTCGCAAAGTATCACGTGGCAAACTAATTTCTCATATTATTCTAGTTTAAGTATACAAGTTTATTCTAGGAAAGGGGGAATTTCGCGCAAATGAGAAGCCAATTTATGAAAGATTGTTACATAAGTTTGTTAAAATATCTCGCCGTTAGCCTGCGAATGTCAAAAGACGTTTTGTATGGCGATCGAACCATCTTAAAACGAAAAAATAAAAAGCTACTTAAATGAAAAAATAAGCTCGTATTCCATATAACTGACGGGCTCATTTGGCCAATGGGAGTAGTCGAGACTAGCGTGTTCACTGATCTCTCAATAGAGATGATCGCTTGTAGCCGCAGCCTAACATCGCTCTATTCATGAAACCCGCTCGGCATCCTCCAGTTATGGCATCCTATCTATAACATTATTGCCTATTACAAAAACGCCCATGTACGCCTATCCACTTTTCACTAACAGGCCATATAAAGCTTTAATAATCGAATAGCAATGTTGCAGCGGGAAATCTCTCTCAAAAGAGGTACTCGTATAGGAAACTTTAAAATGCGTCTACATTTCAGACAAGTTTTGAATGCCAGTGAAAGCGCGGAGTTTGGCCTAGGGTTCGCTCTGGAACTTGAAATACTCGCAATATAATAAAATCACTCGCTGCAAATTATTCAAATTCAATCTAAAAGTGCTCTCGTTTTGACTATGAAGTTAATATAACATTTTCTCTTTAAAATCAAACACAACTTATCTTTGATTCAATGAGTAATTCTTTACCGCGTTTGGATTTTGCCTACTAATTACTTATCAATATAATGCAAGGACATCAGCTCCGAATCTATGATGCGTGCGTTACGGGAGTTGCGCCATCATATCAGATAACAGTGGACGTCGCGTTAAGCAACGATAAAGTTGTAATTACTACTAGCGCATGTTCTGAGTCGTGTCGTTAGGATCAATGTCGATACAACAATGCGACCGATCGATTTTTGTGACTCATCAAGGTGAAGTCGGCCATAGCTATCCCTTGACCGTCGTCCTTGCCTTCGACATGTCGGATCATGACGAGATAACGAAGAATCGATGCCATTGAAAATGATTGAAATTGAACACGATAAAGTGTCCGCCCCGACTTCCTATGATGCATGCACTCTTTAATGCTCCTTAGATGGAGAAGGTTTTACTCCATTGTTCGAAATTGAATTAATAATGTAACCTCGCTCTCTTTATTGGGAAGTCTGGTGCTTAGCCCGTCCAGATGCCAGTGCCGCCCTCCTAGCGGCTCCTAATTAAGTATATTGTCCGTGAATCCAAAATGACGATGCAGTAATAAAATATGTGAGACCCACTCTATAAGAGTGCGTAAGTGCAAAAGAGATAGAACTTAGGCATTCGTATTGCGTACAGTCTACAGTCAGCATCCATTTGTTGGTGTACCATTTGTTGAAAAAGGACAATGGCATATTTAAATTCGTTTTAGCATCCGTCCTGCAAAACACTTTTGCCAAGTATTAATGAGTTTGTTCTTATTGGATTCCATCAACTCCCCATCAGGTTGCTTGTGCACTTGTACTTTATGAGATGTATAAAAAAAGATAACATGTCAGACTGGACACAATCGATGTACGATCACGGTCGGATCGAAAGCTCGGATAAGTGCGATTTTGTCATATGAAGGTTGGCCGTGCGCTGAAGGGATTGAGGCTAATGGCTCTCTTCGTAATATGCACATGATATGATCATGTCTATTATAATTAGTAGTTTTGGATGACTTCACGCTGTCAAGGTTCAGAAATTAAAGTGCAAAGGTAATTTATACACAAATAATCTATCCGTGTCTAACAGCTAATCATTTGCGATGGACCATGAGTGATACAATGTATATAACCTAATGGACGAATTTGAAGGACGAGGAGAGTATCACAGTATTAGTAATTAATATGAAGGACTATTAAGAAGAGTGGCCATTGCAAATGGACATTGTGAGAGACGTGGTGTGGGTAGGTAGGTACTGTAGAGTCAGTGAAGAGACCGATCGAGAGGTGCTACGGTAAATGAGGTTAGGGCAAGGGAAAAAATACAGTACAGTCAGCGTTATAAAGTTAATGGCAGCCAAGCTAGCCAAATATACACGATACACACACACACACGATACACGTAAGCGAACATGATTAATAAAACATAAGCCATTTGATGTTTTATATCAGCAATATATGACAGGTAACCTTCGTAAGTATTTAAAAATAGGAATAGAATAGGAATAATTAAGAATTAAAAGCATCACCAGTAAAAAAAAACTTGAAGATGTTGCGTCGTTCTCAAAGCAAGTAGCTGATTTTAGCAACCGAACATAAATCCAATCAATATGCATACAGTACCATGTGTTGCGCAATTTGTCTGTGTCGCAAGCGAGAAGAATAGATAAACAAAACTTGCTTGTAATCTCGCCGGCGATCATCCAGATGGTCTTGCAAGTATTTGTTCGTAAGATAAAAAATAACTGGCTGATGCGCGGTGCGCACGCGCTTACAACCTACTATGCCACGGTGCTGCCATATTGCAGTACATTCACTTTGTAATATGGCTAGAAGGCAAGGCCTGTTTTAGTGAAATGGCACGCATATAGCGCCGTATTGTGCGGTATATGCGCTCTAGCATTTCAAAAATCTTTACTACGTCATATTTATGGCTTGTTTACGTAGAGTGCTTTTTTTTATAGCGCTGGCGATCTCACCCTGCCAACCCAATTAAATTAAGCTCTTATACCGGCTTATAGTATACGGCGTGTCAATGTGTGTGTGGCAGATTCCACGCTAGCGATAATTTAACGAGTGAGCAAAGCAAACTAAGTTCTCTGCTTCAACGTAGCCCAAAATTATTCCGTATGTTAGGTTAGGTTTCGCTGTGCTACAGGTCGCAGTTCTCGACTGATTCTCGTAAAAAATTGTGAGCAAGTTCAATAATTATATAGATCTTTTTGTGAACCCAGAGTTTGGATTAAATCTAAAACAATTATTGCTATTTCTACAGCTCACAGAGCCACTATATATATGTTATCTGACTAAATTTAGCTTGTGACAATCTGACGGAGGTTAAACACCAAAGTCAGGCCAAAGTTTTTTATGACAATTGATTGGCTCTATAGCAAATCCTATTTGATAATTAGATACCATGCTATTCCTACTGGTAGCTTAGGTTAGGTAAAACGAAGCAATATCCACTTAATAAAAATTGAATGACTGGCTATAATACTTGCATTGTGCCGATGGTATCTCGGCACGGGGGCGTTAAGAAAACCACTTATTCCATGCCATCGCTCCGCGAACGCCCGTAGATACTCATTATTTTGGCTACTTTGCTATTCTTATCTGTTATTTTGATCTTACATGTTGCGTCGCGGTTGATTTCGCTTTCATACTTGTGTTACTGATAAGTAACCCATAGAGGTATAGCTAAATAACGAATGTATGAAATGTTTCACGACGTAATAAATCATAGTTTTTGAATGCAGTGTAAATCCAAGTGTATGTGTGCGAGTGATATTGACATGGAACGGAAATTAAATTGCTCGTTTCCAAATTGAGTATAAAAGTTATTAACGTATTTTAATCCTTACAATGCATAACCATTTTCTAAAGAACAATAACAAATTATGAGTTATACTTGCAAAACTGGCGCATTCATTGGCTTGTATATAGTTATGTCAAACACGAACCGTTACAGCGTCCATGAAATCTCATCTCCGAGACAGAATTGACAAAAGCTCCATTCCGAGTGACGTATACTCCGGCGTAGCTATAAATTCTCTTAAACTCATAACAGTTCTATTTAACATTACATTTTCTTACTTTCTGAACCTCCTATCTCTTCTACTCCACCCATAGCTATACTTTACAAAAACAACTTTATTGTAGCGATCACTTGGTTCCTTTTGCTACAACAGAAGGGATTGGGTTATTGGTTGACCGGCCGACGTGCCCTATTCACCGCGATATGCAATTGGCAGATATTTCGAAGGCTTGGCAGAAATTCGCATTGTAATCTATTTATTTGGACTGTAAATTTTGTACTGTCAGCAATTGGCGGTTTGCCGTGCTGTAGGTACTTACTTTTGTTCGAATGCCATTCGAGAATTTTGGTTTGGTTATTGATCAGTTTAAGGTAAGCAATTTATGTGAAAGACCAATAGGACACAATGTGAAGTATTGTACCAGATGGATAATATTCTATGCTAGAGATCGCCCGTGTACATACATACAAGTCGTCAATAAAACTTCCATGCCCTTCTCCTTCTCCAATATTGGATATCAAATACTACAATCACTCCCATTTCGGGACATGACCCTAATATGTCTTTTCCTTGGTCATCAGTCTCTAATTCTTTGTGCAAAATACATATTTGAACCTGTATCAGTATTCGTTGATTCATTTGTTTGATTGTGTTACGCTGGTTTCTCAAAGCTACAGCTGCTGGCGATTTTCAAATGACTTTTTACATAACAAATAGTGGTAGCTCCGCATTCCTCTACGAACTTGCTGGTCAATTTAATGTGCGTGTACTATGACAAATCGTACCCATCAGCTGTGTCGAAACATCGAGGACAATGTTAGGCAATGAGTAATTAGTACAAAGATAGTATTTTGTTTTTCGCATGACTAGGTTATCTTGTAGTGAATCTTGGGAGCAACAATAGAGCTATTATAGTCGAAGCGCCGTCGAGATGTTCTGCTTCTTTCAAGGTAATGTTTTGACGCTCATAATTGGTTTGTTGCTTTTGATGGTATTTTGTTTATTTGTGTAATTTTGCAAAATATTGTTGTCATATAATCATCTTAAAATTGGTCGAATGATAAAATACAAATGCTCTTTATTGCATACCTCCTACACAAAGCGCAGTATCAAAAGAAAAATATATAACGTGTACCTAAATTAATCATTACTAATGAGTTTTTTGACTAGGTGCTATCGAACCTACTAGAATGCATCGTCTGACATCGCGATATTGCACTTAACTGCGCCAACAATTATTATTAGGTACGGCGTTATTCGGTACAGGGGACACACCTAGACTCGTTAGTGACTAATTTTATGCCTCGTTCAAACTGGATATAACTTAAGTACGGGCATTCTATCAGTATTGATACGATGAATGATATTTTTTTAGGAATAATAAAAAAGACTAGTAAAATAAGATAAGAAAAAGGGCATCCAATCACACCTTTTTTTCATGTTCACATTTTATCCAATTTTGAAAATGTTTTATGTATTTTTTAAGGACTGACAATCAGCTAAGGACTGACATTCGTAATTGAAAAGTTAAGTTGGTGCAACTCTATCAACTTTTAACACTAAAATTCTCACAAGCGACATAAAGATATTAGCTAAAGATAAGCGATTAACTAGCGCCAGTACTGACATCGAGCTAAACACTCACCACCAACATTGTCCCAAAGCCTCAATATTGCAACAGCGCAGACTCATTGTATGTTAAGCGGGCACTTCATCTTTAACGCCGCGGCCTGCGCCCGCGCCGATTTATCGCCCGACGCGCCCCTCTCGTGACACGCTTGTCGGAATAAAAGATAATAATACACTTAATAGGCTCTAAAATTAACTGACGGTCTATTTATTTGTTTAGCACGCGGATTTATATGCACCGTAATTCCTGACTTATCGAAATAAGAATGACCTATGAAACTGATTCACTGTTAATGTTCAATGTTTATTGCGTAAAGAAAATTAATACTAGGGGCAGAATTAATGCCACTAGACATTATCTACCAGTCAACCGTAGGGCAAAGCGAAGTGGGTGCAGTGAGAAAAAAAAGCATGAAAAGCATTACTATATCAGCAGAAAAAAAATATGTTGATGAAATGAACAAGTATACTGACAAGAATACATATAAATACATACTTAATTAATAGATACAAATATGATTAATAAATAAGACGTGTCAAATATGTTGCAGAGCTGGTAAAAAAACAAACATGGCCTTGTTATGACCTAGTTTACAAAATTTGGATGTGGTTCAGTGAAGTGAAAACATATGTATCGATTTAATATTATACCTATATATTATATATACCTATGTACCGAAACCTCAATCCACCGACAAAGAGCGATGGGATATACTCGTATTTATGATTCAGTTGTATGGACGAATATTTTTACACTTGACTCCCTCCACCCTTCAGCACATGACTGATCATGACTATAGTGCTGATCTTGTGTAGCGACTTACAATCATATCTTCACTTTAGTAACAACATACAACGATAAAGGAATGTTGTGTCTCGGCTATAGTATATCAGCTAATGCCAAATATGAACACACAACAAATAAATAAGTTAATCGTAGTGACAAGTGAGAGGGACAAGCCACGAGGTGTCTCCGAGCCCTTCGTTTGATTGAATTAAAGCCTCTCCAGGTTAGTCAGAGATACGAGAGACACTGAAACCTGTAGATAAAGTTTCTTGTTCAAGATAAGATGTACAGTCAGCGTCAAAAGTAACTGGGCAAACGTAGACGTCAAAAGTCTATATAAAAAGGGAATAAGAGCTTTTGAAGACGTCAATTGCGCACTTACTTTTGATGTATACTGTACGAGCCTGGTATGAAGTGGATAACAATAAGAAAAGATGGATTATGTGGCACACCTTTTTTTTTCTTGTTCACAATTTACCCCATTGTGACACATTAATTTACTGGGCCCATTATGTATTTTACAATATACTGCTTAAAATTTAGCACGTTACGTATAGGTACACTTATATATTAGGTATAATTTATATAACAATAAGATAGCCAAGGCAAACATTAGGGCCGGTGTGTAAAATAATACCCGTTCCGTTACTTGCCACTCGATAGAGTCAAATCGCCAAAACCATGTGGATTAGAGTCATTTTTGGGAGAGATTTTGCTGAAAACCAAATTACGATTGAATTATACTTTTAGCCTAACTGCGGCACTAGAAAAGAAAAATATGACGGCTTTTAACTATCGTGAATGAAGGACAGATAACAGATTTCTTTTTGTATTTGTACGCGCTGAGTAGAATCTGTAAAAATACTTTATGTATTTTAACTTCTATATTGAAGTATTTTTTTAACCCCCGACGCAAAAAGAGGGGTGTTATAAGTTTAATGTGTCTCTCTGTGTATCTGTGTATCTGTCTGTGGTAGCGTAGCTCCCCAACGGATGGACCGATTTGAATGCGGTTTTTTCTGTCATAGATAATTTTATCCCTATTTGAGATATTGGACTTTGAAATGAAAATATCTGGGGTCTTTCAACTTTTCTAAGATGTATTTATTTTCAAACGATATTCACTTTTGCTAAATCGCAAACGGCTCAATGTACTTTCCACATGCAGTTAACACAAAAAGAGTAACCTTAAAAAACGATGCTCCAATATCGACACCAAACTCTACACATATACTGTTAAAGCACTAATAGTAGCCTTACAAACCGATCCATCAATATCGCCAAACATAAAAGGATCAATGTACTCTCCACACACAGTTAGCACTAATAGAGTAGCCTATTACAAAACGATGTTCACTTTCGCTGGCCAATCAGCGCGCGGGCACGTGGCGCGGGTCAGAGGTGCGCGCGCGTGCGCCGCCATTGTTCGGAGCCTGACGAAATGCGCTGGTTCGGCTAAGGTGTGCCCATATTGAAATTGGGGATTAAAATATTTTCTTCATACATGCGCATTGGTGTTTTTTCTATGAGACTAATATGACTTAGACAGCCCATCCCTTGTGACTAAAATACTGGTCATACATATGTACGAGTAGATGGCGATGCTCGAATCGTCTATTATACCAATATACTGGCTGTCTAGGGTATATTAGTCTATACCAATATGTAAATATGTATGTCAACGAAATACTGCGATTCGAGTATATAGAGGTAGGTACCCTCTATACTCGAATAGGTACTAAAAACCCTCGCCATGTAAAAAAAATGAGACTCTTTCCCATTGTTTTGCAGACATTTTTTTTGCTAATACGCTGTAACTCAGTATTTACAATTTAATTTGTAAGGGCTGAGGGTAATTTTTATCCAGGTAATAAACAGATTCTTATCGTTCCCATATTCTATACGATTGCAGCCAAATAATTACAAATGCCCTTTGACAATAGGGTTTGTGTGTGTTCGGTTTCTTAAACATAAGTTTGACGCATATATATTTACCCGTCAACATACAGTACAGATACAAAGTGCACTTAATTGCGCATGTCAGGGTCGACAACGCGCATGTGATACTCCTGGAGTTGCAACTGTTCATAGACTACGGTGTACGCTTGATGGTCACCGACATGGTATACTCACACTGTTTTTTATAGTTTATAATAGACTGAAAACCCCCTGATGATGGTCACCCTAAATCGCCAATTCTCACCAATTGACAAATTAAGTGGTAAGTGTAAAAATATAATATGATTACTTAAATAATTAATAAAATTGATCGTCCAGTTGTAAGAAATAAACCGACGAAGTTTATGATTTATGATGTACTTGAGCTTTATCTTCTAAAGAGGACAATGCTGTTTAAGATCCGGTGATGATCCTTATAGTACAGTGACTCGTCTAATCGGTGACCCAGAACAACAATTACTTGCTAAGTCATTCATGATTGATGTAACTGTGACTATGACTATTAGGACTATAAGTCGTTTAGGACCCCTAAGTTTATTTTAACACTTTGGATTTGCAAGAACATGAATCATGTTGTTTCGCTAAAGGGAATCACAAGGTAACTTCTATTAGGTACAGAAACTACTTGCTCAAAGTATAAGTAAGTAGGTATCTACATAAAAGACAATAGTAAAATGTACCTACTACGAGTGTTGTAAATACTTAAGAATATCTGCCTACAAATTTAACCGTAACCATAGCTCTGACGACCGCTTTAGCCTAGTTGGTAGTGACCCTGCCTACGAAGCAAGAGGTCCTGGGTTCGAATCCCGGTAAGGGCAAACATTTATGTGATGAGCATGAATATTTGTTTCTGAGTCATGGATATTTTCTATGTATTTAAGTATTTATATCTATTATATATATCGTCGTCTAGTACCCATAACACAAGCCTTACTAAGCTTACTATGGGACTAGGTCGATTTGTGTAAGATTGTCCCCTTATATTTATTTATTTATTCTTATTATTTATTATAGCTGTGAATGCAACTATAACATGTGACGGATATAAATATGCATCTAAATATTCAGTACTAGCTGTACCTGCGACTTCGTTTGCATGTTAATGTAGGAGTTAACGCATTTCTTTTCTTGGAAATAGGACACATGCAGTTCTAATATTAACCTATCATGTAAAACTTTCAATAAACCTATATATTTTAGTCAAAATGACGTTAAAACCTGTCACTCTGATATTTAAATTATTAAGAAAGGGACATAACACGTGTTATTTATCAGAGGTATTTTAAGTTTTATGAATAATGGGGTAAAAGTTTAGTAGATGTCTGTGGCAATAGATCTAACAGGTAGGACACACGCAATTTTATTGATCTTCTTTTCCACATATTTTAACATTGTGTTATGTTATATTATAAAAACGTGATGGATGACTGAAATGATCTTGAGTTCTTGAGTCACTCGGACTCTCAGGAAAAGATGTGTTTAGGAATTAATAATAGATAATCCTTTCGAGTACCCATTGGCCGGTAAGTGTTTACGTGGAACAAAAGATCTCTTTTTAATTTGACAACAGACGGCCAATTTATATTTTCCAAACTATACCCAACCAGTAGGTAAGTTCTACAACTATAACGCGAGTCCGAGTCCCTTTCTAATAAAGGAAATTATTAAAAATGTTAAAGCAATATGTATATTTTTTTCATATTGCAATGTTTCAGGTTGCACTATCACATTCTGGCAAATCTTGTGTATGTTCCCGCCCTTGCCAACATATTAATGTGTTGCAGGCTTTATGATAAAAGTATTTTCCTGTATGTTGGCCAATTTCGGTGTCTCTATTGTGGTCTCTATATTGGCTGAATGTCAACTTGAAGCCTGCATCACAGCGGCCTGGCCGCGCCAGTGTGATGCAGGCTTAAGGCGGCAATAGTAAAATTGACATTAGCTGTCAAATTTACTATTGACCGCTGCCGCAGGCCGCTCTAGTCTGTGAGAGGCCTTAAGGCACAGCCACACTGGCGTGGCCTGCGCTGCGGTGGCGGACGATATTAAATTTGACAGCGGCGGACAAGTTTACTATTGTCCGCCGCGGCCAGACCGCGCCAGTGTGATACAGGCCTAATACTGACGCGCTTCATAATTAATGTTTATAAAAGGCCCGTTCTATACTGATTTCATACATACTGTTTATTGCTGATAAATATAAATACTGACAAACCAGCACGGCTATCACAAAACGGCGCGCGAGCTCTCTCGATTTTTCTCCAACTATCCGTCTCTCTCTTATCAGATAACTTAGAAAGAGACATATAGTGCGAGAAAAATCGAGAGAGCTCGCGCGCCGTCTCGTGATAGCCGTGCAGTATCGTGACAATTAAATACTCAGCGTGTGATTCAATCTTGCAGAAACTCAAATAGACTTTGGCTGAACGCAAGAACAGCACTATCGCCATGCCATTAAAAAAAGGAAGAGAGTGAGACTTTTGACGTTTGACGTTATTTTGTTGAAATTTGTTGATACATTTATTGAAATTACGCCTCAATACGAATTCATCGCATATAAGTTTCCATATCAGAATCGATTATTTTTTTACGCTTTAGAATTTAGTATGCATTTTGTGAAGGTCTACATCACAACACCGGATCGAAATTATTAATATTCGATAGTTATGGCAAGCCCGCCATTTTGACGTCACTGACAGTTGACAGATATGGCGGCTACGATTTCAAGCAGAAGAAATTAATAATTTTATGAGGTCAAATGTTTCCGAAAATTAATTAATCGTCGCAGTCGGATAAAAACTATCCTAAACGGAAGCTAGAGTAATAATGTGCTTATGAAAAAAGTTACATATTTTTCCGTTCATGGGAATCTGAAATCATCGGGGGACATAAAAATGGTTAGTTTGATACTGGCTGATTCTTTTTTTAATTTAGAGATTTATTATAAGTGAGAGATTAAGAGGAACCATGATTCGGTTGTTGCAAAACATACTATTATTTCGCACTGTTCCATTTAACTGTTCAACATATCGAACTGAGCCACAGAACTGAAAATAGTTCTTGTATTGCGACCAAAACATTAAATGGCACCAGGACATTTGCTTGAGTGCATTATTTCTTCTACGTGTCCGCTTGCAGTATAATACCGGGGAAAAGCGCTCACGTGCGGCCTTCGGACGCGACACCCCGCTCGTATTGTTCTGTGACATTTTAGGCTCGCTAATGACAAGCAATTTTCATGTCGAAACAGACCACATTAGATGGATTTATATTGTCTTTTAATTCGCCCTAAATAACTCGCGGATTGGCGGTAAATGTGAATCTGGATTGCTTGCTCTAGAGCCGTAGATCTGGTATTTCTGAAGTGGCCCGCTATGATCATAACTTTAGCCTTTTTCTGTTAGTTTAGGCCATAACAACAGTCGACGTACGATAAACTAATTAAATGTGTCATCTTTACAACACAATTAACACAAATTGTATTTATAAGTTATCAAACAACTGTAATAATAAACCAAGAAGAATACTTGTTGTTTATTCGACAGAAAGGTGAAGTCATGATGATATTGAAGTGTTAATCATATTGTTTTCAGCGTCAAGGTTACCCACAGTATCAAGTCCGCCTTTTCGACGTATTTTTACGCAACGTAGAATAAATAAATATATACACAACAAACCACTGTCATGAGAAACATCTTGACAAGCAACTGGTTGCTGCTAAGCTTTCGACTCGTATCTTCTCATCATGTGGGCTCACAACTGTCAAGCCAGCTGTCAAACAAGCTGTCAAACTGGTGACTCAGTTATTGACGTGACAATGACAGTAACAGTGAAAGATGTCTACATCCGCTTGTACAATGCTGACACATCTTGAGCGTACTTGAACCGGGGACCGTGAAATTAAAGGTAACTACTTATTATCTAGCCCCTACATCACATAGGTGGGCATTTTCAATAATTTGTGTACGCAATTAGCGTGGGTTGTTAAATAAAAATTAACTCAGGGTCAGTTTTTTAACGACAATTAAGTATTGAAAATCAATAAATAATTACTTTTTCTTTCCAAATTTGAAATGATATGCGTATACACGTTATTTAAATGTGAAATAAGTTCATTTTCAAATATTTTATATGTTTAATTTTCGTTACAAAACTGACTTGGAATTAACTTTTATTTAACAACTAACGCTAATAGGGTGGTACACGTTTTATTTAAAATGCCCAGGTACTAATTATTTTAAAGTAGCACACTATTTGGCCGTGGTAGGTGTTTAGAAGGTGCAAGTTATTTGCATTGGAGTAAAGTCGAAAAGTGGGTGAACCTTCTCATTCCCCGATTAAATAATAAACATTGAATGGAAATAAATCAGTTTCCTTTTTGCCACGCTTAGGTATGCTAAATAAAAGACGCTTAAAAAAACTCAAATAATCTCAGTATTTTATTTTTAAGAACAAAAATAAAAAGTTTAAGCTTGGTTGAAATTTCTTTCTTACTTCGCTCGAATAATATGATAATGATTTCACTAGACTCTACACTAACCGCGTAACTTTATAGGTAGTTATTTAATGCTGTGATACAATTTTCACACCATATTTTTATGGAAAACTGGCTTAACTGGATATCATTTTACAGGTATGGAATTAATGCGATTCAGAATCATTCCATGTACCTAATAACGCGTGAAAATGGCGAAAGTTTAAATCAAAGCATAAAAATATAATAGTTAATATTCTTTCTATCTATATCTTTCTAACATATTGTTTTCCTAAAGGTAATTTTATCCTTCGTCTAAAAAACCGAGAACTCCTTGCAGGCCTATCGCGTTTAGATCCAAACTTTCTAATAGGAAGGAAGCAATCAGTCTTTTTTTAAATAAACGGAGTGAATTCGCTTTCTATAGCGTCCAGTGTCAGAGAAGTAAAAAGTGTAGTTTAATTTAAGCGAAGTGCAATCTTAAGGTGTCATCTTGAACCCATTCAGGTTTAGTATAACGGTACATATGTTTTATTACAGTGTTTCGGTAAGAAATCATTTTAAATATTAAACTTTGTACAATATTGAAATGGAAGAACTGAAAAACATACTTTAGGAATAGAAAAGCTTTTTGCACGACTTCATAAGTAGGTTTTTAAAGTCAACGTACTCATTTGCGATATCTGTTGTGTGTTTACAGAATATATCCTATTCAATAGTGCGTTTTTGCTGTCTGCAACTTGACGAGAATTGGTTTCAATGCGTCCAACAAACGGTGTAACAAGTTTAGAACTTGATTTATTACCCCTTACAATAAACATCCTCCGCAGATCGGTTCATTCATGAGCGATAATAAATCTCTTATGGGGCTATTAAAGCTCCCGCCTTAATAAAGAATCTTCCACCCTGACCATTTACAGACAGTTCCTCAGACGCCCCGAAATGTTTATACCGATGTTTTTATCGACCGAGCAGTGTGAAAGGTCAACCGTAAAGCAGCGATCAAAGTGCCGTTAATTTCGAGCACTTATTAACACTAGTAGTTGGCCGCGTCTCAATCTAACCCATTAAGGTAGAGGAAGTGTCTAATGGAGTGCGTTCGGTAGCCACGTTTAGAAGATGGTGTTAAGAAATAATTACTATGGACCACGCCCCGTCTGATTGCTTTTCGTAAGCAGCCATAAATCCACTTCGATTCCCGCTCGCAACATGTGTTTCATATTAGAAATAATAAGATAATGGGCGTGTATTGCTCAATATATACATATTTTACATTTCAAATGAACACGAGAGGATGTTGGTCCGTAATTGTTAACGAGATGATTCCCAAATTAATGACGCTGTAATTAGAGGTTTCGGTTCTTTTTATTGGATGATATTACGTAGTTATGTTATATTAAGCGCAATGGTAATGAAAACCGTGATTTAGTCGTTTAAATTGGTTTAAATGTCAGCTGTATAGTATCCTTGAAGTATGATTATTGTTAATCAAAATGTTTTTTTCATTGCCAATCGTGGTGCCGCCAATTTTGGTGCTCCATGAGTGTTTGCTAATACTCGTACTTAACTAGATAAACAATACATTTCATTTAATAGCAAAGAATTATATGAAGCGCGTTTTGCGGTTCGAACTACTGACCTCTCAGACAAACGCCTTATATTAATTGTGAATTGCGGCCGCTACTGGCAGGCTCGCTCCCGAATAAATCGCATATATAAAAGTAGCAAGAAACACAAGAATCTTTTTCATTTACATTTTACAGTTGCCACAATTCACAATGAAAATGTGAAAAGTGCACCTCGCGTAATTTCTACCATTCAGCCAGCGACAAAGGGGGTGACTATGACTAACAGCCGGCGTAGTGCTCCCGTCGGATGCTCTAATCTGCCTTATCGCGCGTTTAGCCGGCCGGGCGCGCACGCTATCTGCCATCGCATGGGAACCGTTCTCACGCGCAGAATGCAACGGACAACAAAAAGGAATGTCAAGATGCATGTTGTGTAACGCTATTATACTACTAATACAACAGTTTGACATTCGTCCAATTTGCATTGAACGTTTGTTCTTGAGTTTTGAAGCCATTTTTCATGAAGGTCCGTTCTCTTCATTGTCTCGGGTTTTATAAGATGCCTTTGTGTTACAGCGATGTTATTGATGGGATTGGGACTAAATTTAGGGGCTCATTTAAATATTACTGCCCGGATAATTTACGCTACTCACAACTTGCAGCACCTAATTACTAAGTTTTGTTTATTTTTTATTCGTAAGTCTTTTTATAACAAAACCTGTCGTCCCTATAATGCCAGATGTTTATCCAATTATTTCCACGCATTGCGTAAAAATCTTCCACAATTTCTAAGCACACGATTCAATGTCGATGGCTGATGATATTCATTAGCAATAGAAACGTGTAATTTGAGATAAGTAGGCACGCAATAGGCACGCGTCACAAAATCTGTTTTAGATTACACTAATTTGTCAGTCCTCTGCCCGACAGCAGTCCTCCATTCATAGCCCCATGTGTGGGAAACGTTATGAAATTGAAAATGATCATATTTCTTTTAAAAGACACCACACGATTGCACAAAGATTCACCTAGTTTTCGTCGTTAACTATTCATTATTATGTGCCGTGGGAGATTTTTTGTGGTAGCTATTGTTATGGTTTTATTAGGCGCATTCCATAGAACTCGCCACTCGATAGTAATGTTGGCTCTACGTCGAGTCGACCGCTGCGAACTTAGCCATTGCTTTCGCTACGGCTGTCTGATTAACAATATTATAGATAACGATGAAGACAAACATGCTTTGTGCACAAAATACTGTTGTGCGCACTTAAAAAATTGTATCGCTATAGTTAAATCATCGAAAACGAAATATCTATACGGACTTGATGACAAAACTGTGCGAATGGTACTTAAACGATAAGGGCGTATAGGAGCATACAGTTGTCTGACTGCTTTGGACCTTGAGTATCGGAGGCGATCCGAGTATGTGCTATGATGGCAATGCTGTGAGTACCTGAATTGCCAACTATACCAAAAGCTTTATTTTATTATTCCCGTGACTGGAAAATCCAATGCTTTGCGCCACGATGATATTGAAGGTGCTATGTTAATTTCGGCTTTAGCATCTGTGTGTGTGTAGTCGATCACTGAACAAATCAATATGACACTGCGAAACACATGTCACAGGCAGTAAAATCAGTACAAAACTTTTAATATCATATTAGATACTACTTGTCAATCACTTTGAAAGAGTTATATGATATCGCAAACCAATGATTTTGTAATAATCCTTCGTTAGGAGTACGAGACTTTAATGTACGAAGTATGTGTTAAATTACACCGAAATGCATTTGAATATACTTATGCTAAAATGTTTAAACTTCTTTTTATCTTTGTACAACCAAGGTGCATTTTATTTTACGACTATGAGTACTATAAAAAGCCGGCCAATTTCGTACATTTTGTAATATTGTGCCAAAATCGTCGTTTGCAAATGCAATTCTCTTTGTGACTTTGAGCAAATGTGATAAAAGCGTGATAACATATATTTGTCAAATCCATTAAAAAGCAATCCCAACTGATGTAAACAGATGCTTGACCCACATTTGCAAAAACTGGGGTAAATTGAATATGTAAATATCTGTAATGTATTGACGACATAACTATCAATTATAACGTTGTATTAAATCAATAACTGATGCAAATTGTAGTGCACCGCGATATGTTTTTGATGTCAACTGCTGCAGTCGTATTGGTGATAAAATAGAGTCCTAATTATCACAAACTTCGTTGCAGGCTCGTCATTAGAATTTTAGACGAAGTGTTGATGATATATCGGTATTGCAAATCAAGGTTAGTTAAAATTGTCGCTACCGAATAATGAATATTCCACGAATATTCAGTGTAAAATATGAATTTGCACTAGATAACACTTAATGAACAAGTACAGTCTAACGTCACAAAACGAGCTTTTAACTTTTAACTACGTGATAAACGTGTGTCGTAAAAGTGCGTTACTGTTAGAGCGCTTGGAGACACCTTGTGTAATGCGAGACTAACGAGTGTGTTTACACACCGCTCTACTGCGATTTTTCACAGCAAAAAACGTGTATGTATATACGCTTCTATTATACTACTTACGAAATTGATATCGGCGATCGGCTGACATGAAATAGGTATTTTATTTAAATACTAGCTTCCGGCCGCGACTTCGTTGAGCCGTTTAAGGATGATTGAGTCATAAACATCCAAACATCCAAGCATCCAAACTTTCGCATTTATAATATTAGTATAATCATAAATCATAAATCATAATCATAAATTTATTTCGCAGAAAAAGTACATATTGCTACTTACATTTTTTTTTGTTAGAATTCTATGGTGAAAACCAAAAGTAAGTGTCAACTGACCCCCGTACTAGTTTGCACTGTATCACGGTGGGACAGGATTCACCGTCCTTATAAGTATCACTTATTAAATCACTAATCACATAAATAAGTAAGCTTGAATCTAAGTGGGTACATAGTTAAAAAAAAATACAAGAATAAAGTAAACAAAAGAATTGAACATGCCATGGCAACTCGTATGCATCGTTTGCTGGGCCGACTTAAACGTAAACAAGTAGTAAACGCAAAAACTTAACATAAAAATAATTATCACGGGATAAAGATCTAATTTCCTATTATAGTACATCTTTAGGTTTTATTGCATTTGGTAAGTGTATGTACATGTGCTTGTTTATATTTATGTGTGTGTGCGTGTGTGTATATGTATTAATGTGTAAGTGAGACAAGGCGCGAATGCGTTGGGATGTGAGTGTGTTGTGCGTGAGCCTGTCTCTTTATGTATGTGCGTGTGTGTCTGTATGTGTACGCGAGTGTAATTATGTAACTGTAATTAATCGCATGTGGATTACACCAAGGTTTTTAATAGTTGTTCAGTATCATCGTATTTTAATTTCTGTAGATAAGCTTCCAAAGACTTTTTACAAGCATGTAAATTAAGTGTTCGTAATTGGACATGTTTGCTTAATTTGTTATATAATGTGGGACCTAGTACATTTTTGAATTTTTTAGTATATTTGGTCCTGTGAGGTGGAATTGAATAAACAAAATCGTTCCTTCTCCTCGAGTCAGGATAATCTGGGATGCGTTTGTGTTGATTTGTTAATAGTTGTTTAATAAAAAGTTGCCTTACAGTTAGAACTAAAGTGTCTTCATATAGTGCAGTTGTTGGATATCTAAATTTATTGAAGGTTAGAACCTTAAGCACTGCTCGCTGAGCTCTCTCTAGAATAAGCAAAGAAGTCTTTGATGCGCCGCCCCAAGCGGTAATACAATACATTGTCACCGACTGGCAAAGTGCATAGTAAATTGTTATAAGAAGGTTTTTATCGCAAACGTGTCTCAGATTTTTAAAGATGTATATCAATTTTCTGATTTTACCTGCAAGATTACATATGTGCTGATGCCAACGAAGATTTTTGTCAAGAAGAACTCCCAGATACCTGATGGACGCTGTTTCGGATACGGGTTGGCAGGAGCATACCGCAGCGTCTTGACAATCATGTAACTTAATACTTATGTTTCTACCGAGTGACTCCTTATTGTTTCGTATGCTAAAAGACATATATTTAGTTTTAGATAAATTTAAGGTAAGAAGATTATACGAGAGCCACGCATTAACTTGATTAAATCCATTTTGCGCTAGATTGTTTACCTCTTCCCAAGAGTTACCATGAAACAAAATGGCAGTATCATCGGCAAAAGCAATTATTTCCGCATTAGAGATTGTTAGGCGACATAGTTGGTCGATATATATAAGAAATAGAGTAGGGCCTAATACACTACCTTGCGGTACGCCATATTCAACGATTTCCTCTGTGCTATAAAGATCTCCAACCCTAACTGATTGCTTTCTATGACTTAGGTAGCTACTAAAAAGATCTAACTGTATGCCACGTATTCCTATGTTTTCCATCTTCTTTATGAGTAGTGAGACAGAGACTGTATCGAACGCTTTTTTGAGATCTATGAAGACTCCGATAGCTTTTTTATTATGGTCAAGTTTGTCAACAATATAGTTAGCTAGTTGTATTACAGCATCTTTAGCTAGTTGTATTACAGCATCAGTAGGATTGATTCAAACGTTATCAAACTAATGTATGTCGGTGTCAAAGGTCACATGGTTGGCCCTTCTGAGAAAAAAAGAGGGAGCCCTTCGGTGGCGGGGGACAGTTCGCTGTGGTGAATTATTGGATAAACCTCAAGTCGATGGTCACTTTCTAACCTACGGAGCAAATAGTTTTCGGTTAATGCGCCAATGTATTTTGTGATTAATTCCAGGTTAGGTACTGTTCAAATGTATTGTTTGCTTTATTATAATTTTATGAAGTTTTTCAATTGTAAAAGAAATAGTTTTATGACTTTGTCAAATATTTCAATACGACTGGGTCACGCAAGCATTGTTATAGTGCCCCAATTTTGATGGTCTCTTACAAAACCGTTCGTAATCGATCGGCTTATAATAATCGTAACGGCAATTAGTCCACCGGTGATGCAACCACCATTTTCGTGATTTTTCGTACCGGTGGGAGTTTCCGATAATTGTTAGAGATCACGATAGATGCCTGTACTGACGTCTTTGTAAAGGTGTAATTTAGTAACAATAATCAAGAGTTATGATCTTTTTTGCGTGATGGCTAGCATTATGCTTGAGTGAACCAATTTTTACGCCAATGGAACAGCGAGTGATGTTTCAATCAAGGCTTTTGTACCGCAAGCCGTTAAGTTTTACGATCGCTTCGCTTCCGTTCATGTTTTACTGCATATTGGAATCCCATACTTACAAAAACATGCATATAATTAAGATTATCATTTTCAGTGAAATATTATATCAGTTCGAAAATAACAAAAATAAACCAATAAAATCAATTCTTACCTCAAATCGCAAGTATAACAACAAATAACCATAAAGTTTATTAAGGGGGGAAATTTAAGAATGTATTGCTCCGAGCCGAATTCTAACCAGTGACCTTCTAATCTTGTATACACGGCCAGTTGCTCTATCCAACTGAGCTATCGGAACCATGCTCGGTTCAACGATGTTTTTCAATCAGTTTCCGCTTAATTAGTACGCCTCATAAAATAACCATGTTATTCTTAAAAGTTCCTACGTATCCGAATTTGTTTATTTGGATTAATTAAAAGTGATTGCCTAGATCTTATTTAATACCAATAAAAAAAACACTAGTGTTGCAGTTGGTTTATTTCGAAATGTTCGCATTGAAATAACTTCTTTATTCTTCTTTTTATGACAACCCTATTATTACATTACAAAGTTCATTAGCACTGTGGCAACTATATCAAATTCACTGTAATCATAACGAGGCATACATATAGTTAGGGCTGGCATTCATGTGTGTGAACGCATTTAGTACGCAAAACAATAAAATTCCCATGCACCCGATTGCCATCGCAGAGTTAACAGTAAACTTGTGTTTGCGTAACCAGAAGACGTATGCCACGGAGATAATGAAAGTGATCTTTTTGTGTAACGAGAGAACAATATGGGTGCTGCCTAATGAGGTTTGTGGGTACAGACGTCATTGATATATTGGGGGTGCGCATTGAGAATGAGAGTGAATGTTATTGTGAATGTGACAGGATGATATGCATTGATCTATCGAGCATGTCATGACGAGCTAAAATCTAGTATGAGCTCTAGAAGGCTTTCTGCGGGACGTTGGTAGGGTTAGGCAAAAATATTTACATACATACATACATACACGCCTTTATCCCTAAAAGTGGTAGGCAGAGCACATGAAACTTGTGTCCAGTGCCACTGTTAGCATAAATGTGGGTATAAAAGATCGACAAAATGTGATATCGCCGTGATAGGTTACTAGCCCATCGCCCACAACACACTTCAACTCTGTTCCCTTAGTCGACTCTTACGACACCCACGGGAAGAAAGGGGGTAGTGCTATTCTAACCCGACAGACACCACACGGGGGCTTAAATATTTGTTTGAGCATAATAGTATTTTCTTTAGTGAAGATTTTATTCTTTGTGTTTAAAAAAAAATGTTGTATAAGAAATGTGTTGTCACGCATAAATTAATACTATGACATTATTTTAAATTATTGAAAGTTATGAAAAGTAAAAGAAACTGCTATCCGGAGGCTATTTGATTTTACTTTACAATCGACAAAATATTTCCGACCGTACAAACTTGTTTAACCTCTATTTGACTTGAACCATCTTTGAATTGATTTAACATTTTTATTGTTTATTGACACCGGAACGGACGTTGGTCAAATAATGGACCAGATATTTATGAGTTGGCTTCTCCTTAATTGTAGGTCCATGCATTAATCTTCGAAGAGCCTTAGGCTATCTCTGGCTAGACCCATGTTGTTGTATGTAAAACGGATGTCCGGTTAGAAAGGTGATCTAATTGTTTTATTGGACAAATGTTTTTAATTAAACGAAGTCATAAAATGTGTGTGTTTAATTAGAAAACGTATACATTTCAATTGTGTAAGGGTGGTTAGATACCTGATTAGGACAGTGAAGGTTTTTTACGAATGAATCCCACTTATATATTTAACCCAGTTTTTCTTACATTTCCCAAACAAGTGATTTACAAGATAGTTACAGATTGGTAAATTTTTGGTTGTTTGTTTAATCTATGTATTATGTTGTTATACTACTCTGCAGCACTACCTAAACGGAAAACTAAAACTTGTATTCGAATTCAAAAATATGTGTTTAAACACACACACACCCACACACCCACCCACACACACACACACACACACACACACATACACACACACACACACACACACACACACACACACACACACACACACACACACACACACACACACACACACACACACACACACACACACACACACACACACACACACACACACACAAATATAAAACAATATAAATAACGTAAACTAAAAATACTATTCACTCGCAAAATTTAAGGCTATGTTTGTTTGATAATGTTTGTTAACTAAGCATATGATATGGAGGAGCGGATCTCCTGTCACAGGTATCAGGAGATCCCGACATTTGTTTTTTTACCTATTTTGTTTAACGAAAATAAACAATATACAATATTATACAACTGAAAATATAGTGTAGGTACCTACATATTGCAATGCGAAAACTAACACTTCGGGTTGAGTTCCAATATGAAGTTTCTGACGAAGTTTAAATAATGTCTTTCCATAACTTACATTGTCAAAGTTAAGCATCGGGTTGACCGCGGGCGGAGTGCAGACTATGAAAATGAATCTGAAAATTATGCGACTATATCTAAACGTCTGTGCATTTTTGCGATTTAAATTTATCTCGAGTGATGTACTTGAATGCAGACTAAATTTCCTTGAATTTTGATCACCGACGTCTGTCGATGTCTGCTGGGCTGTTATTCTTTACTCGCTCATGCGCCTCACTTCACCCGTCACTCCTAACGAAACTAGACCTGTACCTACGTTTTGTTTCTTCGAATCGCGGCGTCAACATATATTTGTGGGTGAGCGTTGAGGTGAGGTTAAAACAAGTTACAGAATACCGGGGCTGCAGTGTCTTATTATTGAAGCGCTCTCCAAAACGAATGCGACTGGCTAAAGTCATGTATAAATCGTCGAATTCTGCAGTTCAACGTGTTTTTCTTGATCGACATATGTCGTGGAGGTTAATAGTAGACGGTTTCGTGGTTCGAATAAATTTTCATCTGCATCGTGATTCATGTGTCTGCAGCAGCAGACGAATAAAATTTTGTCGTTCCCTCATAGCGACACACTGTTGCATGCAAATATAGAAGTGTATATATACATGTCGGGCAAAATTTCGTTTTTGACATATACTCGTACACTATATAATACAATATAAATTGTTTTTCATGCTCATTTATTTCTCATGCTCCAAAAGTTCGTCTTTATGCTATGATGCGTAGGCGACATAAAGTCGCTTTTTATGCCCTTTTGCAGAAAGTAAAATCTTCGTGGAAGGCCAGGGCAATCGGTCTAACAGACACACACACGAGCAAATTTAAGTTTATAGTATAAAAATCTATTTTTATTTTATTATGTTTCGTTAGTATTCTAAGACCATGGAAAGGATACCAACAGCCAAATTACACAATAAAACTTCATGAAATAAACTTATAGTTTATATTTCGTCTTATATATTGTTTCTTACATTTGCTTTTTGTATTAGTAAATGAATTATATATTAATAAATGACGTCAGTCAGGTGTCCACGTACCTACTGAAAAAAAAAGATTTTCATTCCAAACGTCTCGCGTAAAACGTTGCGTTTTATGGACTTGTTGTACAATCTACTATTGTTGCACGCCCCAATGTATTACATGAATACCTACTGTCTACGGTGGCTCATTAGGGTACGCTGCCTGCGATTTTGGCTGGGACATTAAATTTATACAGAACAATGACAACTTGAATATAGTGGTACCTATACTATATAAGTATTAGTACCATACATAAATACCCACAGCTATATACGTAAATTTCATCTGCTGTCGTAATTATTGCTAGTTGAATTAAACTTATTTAATTTGTAACTTATAAAATTTTAGTCTGTTATCTGTATGGACAAGCATCATAAATATTAAAAACAAATAATAACATTAATATTTGGAAAATATTGTTTGCAAATATATATGTAGTGTATATTTATACACTATATATATATTGCACTTAATCGACCTAGTCCCAAACTAAAGAAAAGCTTTTACTATGGGTACTAGACGACGATATATTCGCATGTATATAGATAAATAAATACATAGAAAACATCCATGACTCAGGAACAAATATTCGTGCTCATCACACAAATAAATGCCCTTACCGAACCCGGGACCTCCAGCTACCAGCAGCTCCAGCTATAGGGGTGGTAGTCCTAGTTGAGAATAGATAAACTAAATGGTCCGGCGGACTGATAGTAGAAGACATCATAACTTTAATGAAGGTTTTTCACTAGCGAGATGAGGCTAAGCGGAGCGCAATATAAATAGGTACCTACTATCAATGATAAAAAGTATTTTTTTAAAATATCGCCAATTCTACGCAATTGCTAGTTAATCTTCTCCTCACCTCGCCAGTGGTAAGCTGCTTAACTGCGTACTTTGTTTGGTCTATGTTCTTAATAAGTGCGAACTTTTCCACATACAAAGATTAATATACCTATGAACGCAACTATAGGCGGCGTTATATGTGCTTCTTTGTTTTGCGAAGAATGAATACGTCCTATAGAAGATCACTCATATCATCGGTAAACATCGAGTCATCTAAACACCAGGAAGAGACGAAAGCTCTTCTCAGATAATTAGTAATGGCAGCAATTTGATGCAAATGCGAGCCCGGCTCGTTTTGAAACCATCCGTTAGGCACACCCACGAGTGCGACAGTCGTTGTTACGGCTATTCTAGCCTTTAAACAATAATTTATTTAATGACATATACCTACAAGCCTCTCACTCTTGTTGAAGAGTTGTCCCTAGCTGATAAAAGGGGAACTGTCAATGTTTCGTAATGTGCCCGTGGATTTAGAATTACTATTCTTCGGAATTAATACTTTTGGGATATATCTCTCTCGCCTTCGTTCACGTTCTTATGCCAAATTAAACGAGTTCACCCGTACACGAATATGAGAGCCCACGGACTATATTGTTCAACGTGGATACACGCATGAGTATTTGCCAGATTTTGATCGTTTTATAATGTTGTAACTAAACGGAACCGAATGTCATCGTAAGATGGTCCTGGACGCTTGTAACTCTGGGTTACCTACATATATCATGCGCATGGCTCCTGCCATTACGATGACCGCTTACAACCAGACGAACTGTACCTACACTTTTTGGCGACCGTCGTGTTATACAATACAAATAATTTACAGATATTTTAATAAAATGTACTAACTTATCTTCATGACATTCGGTTCCGTTTAGTTACAACATTATAAAACGATCAAAATCTGGCAGTCGTGAGATAAAAATAATTGCGTAAAACCAGGTCGAAGGCCTTCTGGGACCGTTCAATAAATTCTGTATAGGTATTTCAATATCAAAGTAAAAATCTCGGCAATAAACTGCTACAATATACAATCACAAATTAAATTAATACACTCAATTATAAACTCCGTGATATATTTTTTGTGAATGTTTTTTTATTCCGGAAGCGGAGAGGCTGTCGCGGCACCTGATCGATATAAGTTCAGACATGTCTGTCAGTTACCTAACGATATGCTTGCTTTGCCTCCGGTTTTGTCAAAAGTTTCGCATGAGAAAGGCGTGGGTGGAGTACTTCTTGATGATAAACTCCATATGCTTCTTTATCTTACATTCGGTAACGATGGGTTAGGTTAGTTGAACAGCACTTGTTTGGTATGCGTTTGAAACCAATCGAGCTTTGAAATGAATACGGTCGTTCAAAAGTTAGGTGTTAACAAATTGTGGGAATCCTTCTGTATTCCTATGGTAGTGTTTCTGAGTAAGGTACTAGGTAAGAATTTTTCCTGCAATCCTTATAAAATGGTTGTACTTGTGCATAACAAGGTTTAAAAACACTTTGGACCTCCGCGTCCGTCCATCCGTTTGATCCATTTTTAGCTGCGTGCGTCAAAACGGTCAGCAACGCAAGCGTATCAAAACGCACCGCGTACTACAATACCAGTGAAAGCGAATCGTTTGATTTTTTAATAACAGAGATGACACAGCGGTATGATGGCTTCAGGTTTTTTCCCGTGTGGACGAAACCGAGCGTGATTGACTCGGGCGCCGGAGATTGTGCGATTAACTAAACACATACTTTCCTTTACAGGTTGACAGGGCTTCCTTACTTATTGGTATCGGTAAATTGACAATATAAATTACTTATGCTTGTTTGGAATTATTATAAAATCCAACATGTTCCTAAGTTTAAAACGCTCAATTTGTTAGAGAGTGATTGCACTCCTCTCTTCCATTTTGGGATGTGGAAGTCAGGAATGTGTAACAACCCTTTAAAATGTTTATTCAGTCTACACCTTACGCTGATATCGGTGAGACACGTAGATAAGTTGTGACACTCCGAGAAAACTGCACGCAGAAATTAAAGGTATTTCTATTTCTGAAGCATATCTAACATGCGATTAATTGGCTTGATAGATTGATGGAAAATCTGCTGAATTTTCGTCTATTTATAATAATCACTACGGTATCTACGGTTGGTATATATATATATGCATTCTATATGTAATAATTAATTTTAAATATATGAATGAGGACTTTTAGAAATAAAATGTAAAATACTCGATTTTACATGTTTTATTCTGCCCGGTAGGTTTGCCAAAAGCTTTGTATGTATGTATGTAAATCCTTTATTGTACACAAGAAAAAGGGAAATAATACAGACATACCAGGTTAAATGCAGTACAAAGGTGATCTTATCCCTGTAAGAGGTATCTTCCAGTTTACGTTTGAGCGATTGAGTTAAACACTAGGGTTGGTTTATCTCGAAGAATTGAATTCTTAAAGAACTTTAATCTAAAATGTATAATTTCATCAATATAAAAACATAAGAAGATTATATTAGTTAAACGTAGCTGTATCGAATAATATTTATAAATAGCACTTGCAAATGCCAGTACCAGAGCCAGTGTCCATTCACTGTCGCAGAGACACACTTGTTGCATGTTTCACCTGTTTTTTTAGTTTTTTTCATTGTTTAATATGTGTGTCCTGTGTGTTTATGAATAAATGTATCTGTCTTTCTTTATAAATGTAAATGTTATAACTACTATTTTTATTGTATCAATGGACATGTCTTTATAATTTTTAGCCGGTTGATAAAGGCTTATACCATCATTATCCTTTACGATAGCACGGAATGGGGTGAAATCGTGGTGATATCGTTCAATTGGATAAAACAGACTGTTTATGCATGTCTTTATGGAATAATGTTGGTAACATTGCCTTGTGGACAGTGGTATATGTCAGTTATATTTTCGCGTTACTTAAGCCCATTTAGTTTAACAGGGCTGGTCTGACAATGATTGCTCTGATAAGTGCATGTATGCAAGTTCGGACTTTATTTACATATTTAAACAAATATTTTAGGGATCCGTACGGAAATCGTTAACATGGTCAATTATTATGAATATTATTAATGATGTTTTTCCAAATTGACTTTTTTTATTATCATAAATTCAGAATTATACCTAACTTTAAAAATCGTATATACTTAATCAAACTTAACCTTGTATAACTAGGTAGGTACATGTTTTTAATTATAATAAAAGGGTACTCTAGTTTTAAACTTAGGTAACTTCTGAAAATTAAATTAATATATATAAAAATACATAGTTTTGCCTATTTAACTTGATTTTAATTGTTCTGATAGAAGTTTAAAAATGCATACTGAATATTTATAAAATTCATCAATATTGACGAGTCCACCACCATATTTTAAGTGCTATTAATTTGGTGCTTTACAGTTTTTTTTATCACGGAACTCCCGGTAACTGTGTTCCTTTCTCATATTTTTTGTTTTGAAGATGACCTTTTTTAAGACAAGCTTGAAGCGGGTTTATGATCGGTTGCACTTTTCATATTGATGCAAAACGACGTCAAACTTTTACGACTTTTCCGCAGACTTACGATAAATTATGATCACAATTAAACGGTTACTGTAAGCTGTAAACAGATATTATGATAACTAAAATCGGTTATTCGTATATGTAAATGGTGAATAATAAAATGAAGAGCTATGAAAAAATTATAGGTAACTTCTGCCCGCGACGCTATCCGCGTGAAACCCATTTATATATAATTTAAGCCCCCTATTGACCTCCTTAGGGGTATGATTTGCCAGATAAAACTATCCTTTGCCCTTTTCCGGGACTCAAACTATCTTTATACCAAATTTCACCTAGATCGGTTCAGCGGTTTATGCTTGAAGAGGTAACAAACAGACAGACGGACAGACAGACTCATTTTCGCATTTATAATATAATTTAACGTATGGATATGGGATACAGACTGTGTGTATTTTAATACACACAGTCTGTTACTCGTTATGTGTCTTACGTAGGAGATCAATAAAAAAACTACATACATTGAAAATAATTCATAAACTGGTGCTGGTGATGCACTATCCACATTATCAAATTTTAATTGACATCCAGTAAAACAGAGTAAATACAACAACGTTGAATTATTGGTAGTTAAATAAATTGTAAACGTAATGCGTATTTAAACATACAGCTTTTAGATAAACGTGAAATTTGCAAAAAATATATAAAAACATGATAGAGAAAATATATTGAAAATATTTCAAATATTTAATACTTTACTTGAACATTTATTACATTTTTAACTTTCATACTTAATTTATTCCTTTAATTTATTTTTATTGATATACTCGTTGCAATATTTTGCCGACGGGCGTTGCAGGACTAACTTTTTTGTGGTACTTCAAGCGGCCACTTTTGTTGCTATTAAAAAACAAACACGTACGTTTTGCAATGATTTTATTTTATAGTTGAATGTGATTATTAAGAACAAACAAACTTACATTTGAAATTTTTGTATTTTTTAAAAACAGTTTTCCTGAATTTCACAAATTTTACCAGTTCTTAGCACTACTTAACTAAATTATTTAATATATTAAGTGATTTACTATTAATAAAATACAAATGTACGGAAGTTGATTGATACCTTTTTTATATTAAAATTGTATTTTTTTGTATGCGTAAAGAAAAGAAAATACTTTAAAGTATCGAACATAAAACGATAGTTGTGAATAATTTTAACGCACCATTGTAGCTTAAAGCTTTTCGAGCAAATCAAAAAAGTCGTTCATTTGGAGACTATAATATAAATAGGAATTACCTTATATTTGGACACTAATGTTCAATTACATATTTTTATTATTCATTTAATTTACAAGATATAAGTACCGTTGTTATATATTGTTACCTAAATGTTGAAAACGAGACTGTTATCGTTAATTTTAATGATTTACATTAAAAATGTTATATGGAGATAATATCCTGTCACAGTAAATTTATATTTATTTCTTATTAGCATAAAAACACGCAAGTAAAAAGCTTTAACGACACAAAACGTACCTCGTATAACGGAGCGGCACACGAACGAATCCTTCAGAGCTTTTCAAACCGAAAATTCGCACTTGAGAAAGTCAATAAAAAATATCCTTGTCATTAAAAACACAAAAGCAATCCTTCACACAACACTAGAACGTTAATAAAACCACACGTCCAATAGTTAGTACACCGCACTTATAAGTTGAACTTATAAATTAGTTGGTCGCAGCGGAGCGCACGTGCGCACAGGGCCGTAGCATCGCGTTATCAGCCGACAACAGAACTTGAGAGTCGATCTCAATAATAACAAGAAAAGAAAACGGTCCAGTTTCAGCGGGGCTTCCGGATGGCTCGGACGGGGCAGCCGCGCTGCTCGCACAAGGGTTCTCGCTCTAACGGGACTGAGGTTGAACGATAGCGAGCGCAGTCGCGCCCGCGACGCTGCGCAGAGCGCGCGCTGCGACTACAGCCTTTTGAAGGCTTTGATTTGCGCGCAATACTTGTCGCTTATCTATAACTGGACGCGATACGTCAGGGAATAAGTTTTGCAGGCGTACCTAATAGTATTCCTATTTTCGACCTAAATTAAACTAGTTTCGATGATTGAGGAGGGATGATTTTATGCATCATATTCGGAAAGAAACTCTGAATAGTTACAGTAAAATCATATGTAGAATTGTCTGCTGTTTTGTTACGGATTAGTAGATAAAACTCATGCCCTGTTCTCAAAATTGTTCAATTTATATAAATAGGGTAATATACATAATATACAATGTGCCAAACTACATTACATCACGAACATAATATATTTATATTAAATTGCTGTTTAGTTCCCAGAAAATTACAAATAAAACTGAACTAAGTACGTACAATGTTATGGTGGTACTTAAAGTACCTACTTTAAAATTGAATGAGTAAGAAAGAGAAACAGTTTGGAAATATGACTGGACAAACACACTACGCAGTACAATGATTACAATGTAGATTAGTCGAGTTCAAATATCGACTGCCCTCGTTGATGTCTATTGTAAAGCGAAGTCGCGTCCTCGGATAAGTCACCCCGTTTGCAGAAATTACTAACATTGTGTTAATGAGTATTTATAAGCTTTTATTTCACTTTTACTGTTCGTATCTGACATAGGTATGTAAATATAAGTTTTCGTTGAATATTTTCATCGTATTTTTCAGCGATTTTCCAGTATGATTGCCACCACTGGCCGATTGAGCTGAAATTTGGCTTTGTGTATAGCCCGACAAGTCCCTATTTAACCCTGAGGTAGTGTCGCTCTGTAAACCACATAATATATGGTAGTAATGTACTAGCTCAATTTAAAAAAAGTTCGGTCAGGGATTCGACTAAAGGACCTTTTTCTATATTCGTCTTCAATTTTTATTACAATAGATTAATAAGAAAATAAAGTACTAGTTAGATCCAACCTATACCTCATCATCATATCAGCCAAAAGACGTCCACTGCTGGACATAGGCCTCCCCCAAAGAGTGCCAAAGTGACCGGTCCTGCGCCACTGGCATCCAGCGGACTCCCGCAACCTTTACCAGGTCATCAGTCCACCTTGTGGCGGACCTACCCACGCCGCGCCTTCCGGTACGTGGTCGCCACTCGAGAACCTTTCCGCCCCAACGGCCATCGGTTCTACGTACTATGTGCCCCGCTTTTAAGCTTTCTGGCATCACTATGGATTGCTTTCGACATATTTACACAATATGTACAATCGCGCAGTATTTCGTCTTCCTTGTGTCTGTTGTCAAAGAGTAGGTACTTCTTGCCAGTAAAATAAATTAGTTCCATTAAAAATCCGCAACACGGCTGGGATCAAAAAGAAACTTGTCAGGCTAATAAGTAAGTTCAGTGGTTCGGTTATATTTGAGTCGTTGAGGTAGGTACGATTTTATAACGATTCTACTATTACAGGAAATATGGTATTTGACAAAAGTCAAAGTATCTGCTTTTTATGGATTGCCAAAAACGCTCCATTATAGTATGGAATTGATACGGTACTAGCTTGTGACGTCACAATCAAACAAAGTCCTTAATGTAGGTTTTTATGAATTTAAGCCGAGGACTTTTTAGAAGAGGCCGTGAAGTAAGGGATTGCTGGACGAGCTTGGGGTAGACGGCCGAGTAGTAAGTAGTAGTAGTAAAGTAAAGTAATCAATTAAATAATAGTTTGTTGAAATTACAATCGGAACGAAAATTCAGAAAACAATTGTGTAATTTGCCGCCTTTTTATTTTTTAAACATGCCATTTCAACAAGCCGTTCGAGCACCATGTTTAACCGCACATAAGTATAGTACTGTAGATTTAGTTTTTTTTTATGTCGCAAGTATGCTTACAGAGTCTAGTGGTGGTTGGCAGTATGTAATTTTTCCTTTGTCAGTTTAATATTAGTAAGCAAATTTAAAAAGTTAGAGTAGCGGACAATAATGGTTTAGTTAGGGTTTTCATACATTACTTTTTGGCGTGTATGTAAGGCCAAGAAGTAATGTAGGGAGCCTTAAAAAAGAAACTTCTTGTTTCATGTTTGGGTTTTCTTTTTCAGAGTTGTCAAATACCCTATCAGTGTCTACATATTCTCCCAATTCTTTAAATAAAGAGAAGTAAACTATTGGTTACAATAAGGTATTTGTAATATGAATTTATATTGCAATTTGAGTCCTTCAGGTGTACCTACTGCGTTGGGTAATTAGAAAATAAATAAGTATCTCCGCTTACGTATAAAGTCAAGTTTGACATTAATAAAGAAATCATACATACGGCAGCGTAACTAAATTACGCATAATTTAAAATTATAATTTAATGAATACAAATTCACCGGCAAACTGCCTCCACTATTCAATAGCAGGCATTTTATAAATTTAAACTGAATGCTCATATTATTATTTCGGGAGATAACTTATCTGATGTCGATAAATTTCTCCGGGTGGGAATATTAGTCATTTTTGTGTTAACCAAATAAAACATTAAAGGTTTTCAAAAGGACCCGCGGCCGTGCGGTACCGGCACCTTATTAAAATGCTATAAAAACCGAGAGATTTAATCGTTTTTATAAGAATTTAACAATCTTGTGCTGAGCCCTGTCACGGTTAAGGCTGTTAAGGGTTAGTTGTTTATACTTAGCTTAAAATTTGTCACAATTAAATGATCGTACACAAATCGGAAACGTATTTCCCATTAGATTTAAAATGTTCCAGTTATTTTACTGACATAAGACACTTTCAGTATACGTATATCACTTTTGTTCATATCTCTTATTCAGATTTGCAATCAAATTTGAAAAGGGTACTACTTAATGTAAAATAAAGGGTATGCAGTGGACGTCACATTTTGAAATTCAAATCTTGCCCCTCGGCTATCATTGAGCAACTTTACTATTGGAATTTTTGATAAAAATCATCTCTTATTATCACACGTCTCGGACACTCACAAGTGGCTACGGGTTTTTATGCAAAATGGGAGCGCATGATTCATGAACGATTGTCACTTTATTTCAATGGCTCAAAAATACGTATCTAAGTATGTATTCATCTATATAAGTATGTAAATTGTCGTCTAGTACCCATAGTACAAGCTTTGCTTAGTTTGGGACTAGGTCGATTTGTGTAAGATTGTCCCCATTTTTTTTATACGTTACTGGATTGAGTCTCTGCATTTGTTTGTTGTCTTGTAGAATTTATTTTACCAAGTTAAGTATAAGGAGAATCCATATGGATTCATAAATTGAAGCAAAAATATGTTTTGCCCACCAGTGTTGTCGACTTTTACTTATAAAATTAAATAAAAATTATAGCTCCATAAATAACTCCAGATCACTTAAATTACCCTGGTAATTATGTTAAAATCTACAAAGACTCTTCATTATAGTTGACCTTACGAAACGCCGTGGTTTTGCCCTGACATATCGTCACAATTACTCGAATCAGTTCAAGACAGGTTGCCAATCTAGACTGCTTTTTGGAGAAAGAGGTTTAAATGTCAGATGCTGTTTTTTGGTTGAAACTTTGTAAATAAAAATAAACTTTGTAACTTTATGTATAATATTGAGACGTATAAATTCAATTCTGGTATAATCCGGTTCCTGTTGTAAAATGCTAAATAATGCTTTTCTGTAAACTTAACATTATCGCGCAACAATATACCTTCGGCACCAGACAAAATAAGCCTAATAACTATGTGTCCCCTCTCAGGGAAATGGGACCTTGGCGCGTTTGGCTATTATCATTACATAGGGATCTTTGCAATTATATTAGAACATTAATATTAAACCAGAATCCAGGTCTATAAAAAAAACGAACTGCACCTGTGAACCTATAGAAAAAGTCGAATGCATCACTTATCTAGAAAGTAGATGAACATTAACCTGGTCATACCATGTCAATTTAATTTATTAATAACTTTTTCATTTAAGATTCAGAGTTCTTATTAGCACACTAAGATATTTGTATATATTCATGTCGTTGGTACACTACATACTGAGTTATGCTCTCGACAGCTTTGGACTCACATCAAATTCCAATATCGATAAATTAGAACTTAAATGTAAAGGACTGGTAAACTATTCGATCCTAGGATAAATAATTACTATGGAGACATACCTCTCAAAAAGCTTATTTAATACCTACTCAATGGTTTGCCTGAAACTATAAGACGTGAGCAATATAATTCATATTTTCATGCTATTTTTGTAATATTTATCATTATTGTCTATTGAGCTAGAGAGAGACAAAGGCACACATTAACATATGTATTTCGTGTATCTCGCGTGCACTCCAAAAACTAGTGGTAGAGTTGTTAAAATACCGCTTTCGTCACTGACTTCACTATGTTTCCTAGTGCCCCAGGAAAATGTAGTTTTTATTAAACATAAATTTATGACAGCGTTTTTTTGTTTGTTTAATTTTCAAATGTTATTCTAAGATGCCTTATCCAAGAATCCACAAAAATTTCCATCGGGAAGTAAATATATAAAAATTAATGACACATCCGTTATGTTTTTTGTGTGATTTATTTATTATTCTTGAAGAGCTCCTGTAAATTAACCAAAACAAAAATTAATTTATCTATTAAGATTTTCCTCTTTTTTCAGGAATCGGTTAAATATCGTTTTTTTTTCATGACTAATATTTTGGTGGATTTTGAGTCTACGTAATTACTAAAATGATAATATATCAGCTACACACAAAAATGCTGCTGTTATGAATCATTTCCAAATTTCCATTTTTTTCCATACTAATGAAAATAAAGTGCTTGGGCTATAGTTAGATGGAGAATTTATCTACCTATCCTAGCAGTTTTCATATTTAAAACTAATGTCAATAACGCAACAATATAAAATCTGAAACAAATTATAAGCGCGCAATTTATTTAAAGGGACGGTGCGCCACGCGTGCCTTCGGAAACTGCATCTGTCGTATACGTTCATAAAATTGAATGATATTAAAGCTAGAATTATTAATTAGCTAGCGTAATAAAATTCACGTTTACCAACTGATTATGAAAAAAGTCTATTCTGAGATGTTTTTATTTAAATATATTCTTCAATTGAAAATTCCTTTGTATAATTGTTTTGGTAAATGAAACTTGTTAATTTGATAGTTTTCGAAAGCGTTACTTGTTTCGCGCTTTTTTGGGGGTCTACTTTGGATTTCGATTATAAACCTTGTCTGCCATTTTCTTTTTTTAATAGACCCTATACGATGAAATGTCAGTGCTCGGTATTAAAATTGAAAATCTAATTTGTCTCACAGAGCGAGCGAAATCGAATTTTGCACACTGTTTCCACAGCAAAATATGCTTGTTCGAGCTGCTGAGCTGAAAAAGTAATTTTTCAATAAAGTGTTCCATTTGTGTAATATTGGGCTTTAAAGCTGCCATCCTGCAGCCCCCCTGCCAGCGAAATGGCTGCTATGGCTGCTACTGCATAGCGAAAAGGCAGGAAATGTCAAAAAATCGTGGCAGTAGTACAGATAATGAATTTAAAAGGAAAACTATCACTACTAGTTACCAAGTAATTAGTCGACCAACTTAAAATGTACTTGAAAAGGCCAACCTTCTTACAAATTCGGCCGACGCAACCGCACCATTCACTGGGCTCGTGTCGATGTAACACATACAGACAAGCAACAACGGAACCCTGCGCGTGGCCCGACACGCACTTGGCCGGGTTTTTTTGTAGGGTAGTTTGATGTTGTGGACCCGTATCTCCGTTGACAAGTTGCTTAGACGTCAGTTATCCGCAACTACGGTTCAACCAGTTCCAGAATTTGCCCTTACTGGCTCACGTTACCTTTTCACCCTCTCTTTTAAACTGTTGCTATAAATTTTGAAAAAACGAGCTGGATATGACGAAATCTATCAATCAAATATATCAATTTTGTTAAAACTATTCTGTTTTTCATAATCTAGGGCATCAGTTACAAAAATACGTATTAATAAATAAAAAACATAATATTCACATCAAAAATCCTACGTGATACGATAGATACTTAATCGTCGACGTTATTTCCTTTTAGCTTTGCACTGTGGTATTGGCATCTTAATGAAGGAACACGGAAAGGAAGCGGAGCTCCATAAGCTTTTTAAATTCGTTATGCCTTGGGAAAATGACATAAACACCCATTTAAAAATAATAAGGCATGGGATTACACATTAATGACGATGTTCGTTACTCCGAAAGAAGTTAAGTGAGAAATTAAGCATGTATTGGGAATTCAAGGTTAGCTTCACGAGAATACCACCAATTCTGTTCCTATAAGGGTCGTCCGCTCGCGGCAATGCTACCTATAAGGGTCGTCCGCTCGCGGCAATGCTACCTAAAAGTTTATTTTGTCGGCTAAGTGATTATGCAGTCTGATTATGATGAATTAATACATCATCACTACATAGTATAAAACAAAGTCGCTTCCTGCTGTCTGTCTGTCCCTATGTATGCTTAGATCTGTAAAACTACGCAACGGATTTTGATGCGGGTTTTATTTCAGAGGAAGTCTTTAAATGTATAAAACACGCACAATAGTAAGAAGAGAAACACTGATAAATTGATAATTTTAAAGGTTTCTATGGTAATGTAAATAAACACATTGTTTTGAGCTTACATTGCAAACGCCGGCTAAACCCTATGAGATAGAGAAAAATAATGTACTACAGTATTGTACACCTTAAAAAGGTCTACAAAAAAGTACACGGTGGTATATGTCTATCTCTTAGCAATAACCCACAATAACCTTTTTTTATACATTGTTCATTTAATATAGATCAATATGGCCCTTTACAGCATGTAATTTTAATCAATATTTTCGAAGATATTACAGATTTAAAATCCAGGGACATAGCGGCATTGCACCCGTGCGAAGCCGGGGCGGGGCGCTAGCATTTAATATTATTAATTGTGCCTTGGTATTGAAAGCTAATAAATAACATTACGTATTTTTACCAAGCCAAGCCGAATAGCATACTTGATTGTATATTTTCGTAACGTCATAACATTTAGTAACGCCCGTCACAGTGCAACATTTTACGTCTTCCTCTGGTTAGCAAGTGGGCTTTCGCACACGAAGCGGACGGTAATTACCGCGTTATAGTTAAGTGCTACATAAATAAATTTTACTAACCCCTTCTAACTGATTTTCATTAACTCCTTTGTTTGCTACGCCTTTTAGGAAATACATAGTGACATTCTACCGCGAATATGTCTAAATATCGATCCACCTATCTTTGTATTTACGTATCTAAGTTCAACGATCGATGTTAAAATATAATGTATTTTTTGAAAGTCAGATGTACTTATACTTAATTTGTACTGAAAACATTTTTAAATCAACGCTACAATATTTAAAAATAAAATCAAATCGTATTTTCTGTTCGGGTAAGTACTCTGGGTACGTCTTCCAAGCTTAAGGAATACTTATCAGGATTAAATACTTTATCATGAAAGTAAACGTCGGGTGTATTTGTCAATGCCATCGTTCACGTACGAAACGTAGTGGGAGAATGGTCGGTGGAAATAGATCTCAAATTAACACTTACACTTGTATGTTGAAACTCAAGTTCACATTCACTTTGACAGTCGATTATAAGTTGAAAATGTCAAATTTAATTTGACCAAATTGTACAAAAATTAAAGTCAAAATATAGCCGATATAGTGTTGACTTAATGTTGGCGTGTCTTATTTGCCACCGGCGTACACAAATTACACTTTATTTATATGAATTACATGAATTAATACGCTTGGCTCCCTATAATTAGCATGCCTATAAGTTTCATTTTCCACATCCTTGTTCGCCTTATTTTTTTAAACGCTCGCGTATTTTACACATTTTCGAAAGATTTCTAATCACTGGTGTTACGTTATATATATTTCGGCACTTTTGCAATCACTACTTTTCAACCCCTTTTTACCCGGGAACATTATCAAACACTGGCACAGACTATCTCGTGCTCTTGCCGACTTGTGTCGGTGCACACCCCAAGTTCACTCTTATATTGACCCAGTTTTTAATATAGTTGGAAACGTAAATTCGCAAAGCATATCTCAAAACTTCTCACAGTTATATATGACCTGGGTATTTACTGATGTTAATCGGAATGTCTTAATTGCGCCTCTTACTGGTAACGACCGGTTCATAATTTCCTTTGGTGATTTAATACCTATGAAATTTATATGCGGAAGTGTAGGTATAATACCGGTGTGTTCCTGATACAAATGACTCATCTTGTGGTTGATCGAGTAAAAAGTTGCAGTGACCTTTAAATTTACCAGTGACGGTGAACTATTTAAAAAAAACATAAGTTCTGTCGAGTAAATACCCTAATGTGTTCGTTTAATTGAACCTGGGTGTAAAGTATGACAGGAAAATGTTAAATCAATAATTAAGAACAATTTTCGACTTAATTGATCCAGATCTTACGTGATTTAATTCTGAACTTTTAAACTGCAACTGACGTCAAAAAAACTGATCGAGTGCATAAATCAGAGCATTAAAAAAGCTAGTTAATATTGAACTTTACGTGTACTTACACATGCTCTACTTACGAAATTCATTCACTTCTCGAAAGAGAAACCATTTCAATTTGTAACTCATTGTCGGTTATCGATTACGCAAACAAAAATTTAACCAGTAGTTAGCAATGGATGGAGATAGACGAGCGTCAGTGTTTTTTACCTTTTGTCTTATATGAATTATAGTAACGCATCAAAATCATTAAAGTACGTCAATCAAGCGTGCGGCTGATATTTATCGGTCGCATAACGTGCAGCTACCAAGATGTATAGAAAACTGGACGCGGTAATTGAGGCAAAAAAACATTATTTCATACTATGTATACTTTATCTATCCTAATTAAGTATGTAAAATACTATAGCAGTCAGCTTTAAGTTATCTTTGTGGTCCTTCCCCTATGTATAGCTCTGCATAATTGCAACAATATGGGAGTGAATTCGTGACGTACAATTTGTTTCCAAATTGGCTTTAATACGTTTTGCTGGCTCACTCTGATAAGTTGACTTGGGGCGCACAAAAGACAGAAAAAGCACATTAAAATGAAATTGTCATCTAATGACTTTGTCGCGAATAGACCCGCCTGTAACGTAAAAAAACTCGAGAGTTTTAGAAACTATGTCCTATCTTGTGGTCAAAGCAAGAAGCTGAATTGCTTGAGACTGAAAGCAACTAAGCTTGAGTCACAACAATAACTTAACAGTGACTACCACTAGAATTAACGCTTGAATAACCTCCTTCCTTCCTTTATTAACTTGATATATTATCAAATGAATATTTAAGGACTTACCTAACCTGTCCACGATATGCATGCAACGTCCGCTTCAGTCGCAAGGCGCTAGCACGGTAGCTTGGCATTACTAGTTGTTGTTCGCCAACTCCTTGGACCCGTGCTTGTAAGGTAATCTGCAAGGAAATTTGCAGACGTCAATCCGGATGGTCTGGAGAGGAATAGTGTGCTAAACGCCGACCTCGACACGGCCCTCAGTCATGAGAATTTGTGGAAAAAGTCATGGAAAACATAGCTGGCTAGATTCTCTCCTCGTAGTTATGCTGACGTGATTCAGAAGAGTAAATAAAAGAAGTGAAGAAAATCTTTACATACATACATACTTACATACATTCACGCCTTTATCCCTAACAGGGGTAGGCAGAGCACATGAAACTTGGGGGGGGGGGGGGGGGGGAGAAAATCTTTTTTTCATTTAATTAATATCTTAACAAAAAAACGTAAATTACTCAGATATTCTTTATTTCGGTGGCACTTAAGGACAAATTATGAAATAATTGCAGAAAATTACCAATTTTTTTTTGAAATATATATCGCATGTTTTTATACTTACATGAGCGGCTCTGAAATAGAATACCTACGTACTTACGTTTCTCTATATCCTAATACCCTGGTAAGAAGTTAATGAAGTAACTATAGATTACAATTTCCTAACGTTGGACCAGTAAAATAAACACTCGCAAAAGGTAATTTTAACGTGTCTGTGTTCAGACCAATAATTGAAATTGAATACTTCGCTGGGGTACGCAAACTCAAACTCAAAATTATATTTATTCAGTAGGCCCAGTAACAAGCACTTTCAAATCGTCAGGTAGAAACTTAATCTGAAGCTAATTAGAGTAATTTATTAAACATAAAAGGGTCATTGTCAGATTTAGGTGCGCGTCTTTTCGGTGGACATTGCTAAAGTTAAGGGCATTAAAGCCTAATTTTTGGTTGAACTCTGAATCCGCATAAACGGCTTCGCCTCTTCTATAATTCTATGCGATAAAAACATATTATAAATAAACATAAGCCCTTAACTATTGTCCACTGAAAAGACGATTTTTGTTTTACTGACTGACAATGACCCAAAAAGTAAAATTTATATGAAATATTGAAAATTTTATATAAAAAAATACTAGTCTAGAATGTTTCTAGAAAGACAATCTAATGTCAAAAAATAAATAAAACGAGAATAATTAATTATAAACACAATGTCAAAATTTTCCAAAAGGAATAAATAAATTATAAATCCAGTCAAAATTAGTCCCAAGAAGTTTTATCATTCATGTAGTCTTGTGCGCTATAATAAGCTTTCGAAATAAGTTTACGTTTCACATAGTTCTTGAATTTACTCAGTTACGTTTCCAGGAAGTTTGTTATAAAACCTTACACATTTACCCATGAATGACTTTTTTATTTTTTGGAGCCGAGTGGTGAGCACCGCGAGTTTATGCTTATTTCTAGTATTAATATTATGAATGTCACAGGTTTTCCTAAAATTGACAATGTTTTTATGTACATACACAGTTACGTTTCCAGGAAGTTTGTTATAAAACCTTACACAATTACCCATGAATGATTTTTTTATTTTTTGGAGCCGAGTGGTGGGCACAGCGAGCTTATGCTTATTTCTAGTATTAATATTATGAATGTCACAGGTTTTCCTAAAATTGACAATGTTTTTATAGATATATTGACAATGCAATGTCATGATATTAATATTTTTTAACTTATCCCTAAGTGAGTCTCTATGTTTCAATCTATATATCGCCCGAATAGCCCGTTTCTGCAGAACAAAAATCGAATGAATGTCCGAGGCACTGCCCCACAATAAAATACCATATGACATAATGCCATAGCATTATGTCATATGGTAGTAGCTAAAATATACTAATCGAGCTGTTTTCACGTCTGTTAATTGACGGATCTTACTCACTGCAAATGCTGCAGAACTTAGTCTATTCGAGAGATTAGCAATATGGGGACCCCATTGAAGCTTAGAATCTAACGTTAAACCAAGAAAAACTGTGCTATCAACTAGTTCCAATTCCTCATCTTTCACAAAGACACTCCCTTGCTTGTGTTCAACGTGATTCGTGACAAATTTAATACATTTAGTCTTCTTCTCATTAAATTATTAATATTAAACCAATTTACTACTTTAGAAATAGCATTGTTTACGTCATTACAAGCTTTTTGTTGTCTTATAAGTTTGAAAACAAGTGAGGTGTCATCAGCAAATAATACTATATCATGGTGGGTCTTTACGAGATATGACAAGTCATTTATGTAGATAAGGAACAGGAAAGGCCCCAATATTGATCCCTGCGGTACACCCATCGAGACCAATGACCCCGGTGATCGCTGTCCATTCACTTCGACCCTTTGTATTCTACCATGTAAGTGTGACTTTAGTAAATTCAGTGCTGATCCTCTGACTCCATAGTAGTCGAGTTTCCTGATCAATGTTTCATGACAAACGCAGTCGAAGGCCTTGGATAAATCACAGAAGATACCTAAAGCATCTTGTGATTCCTCCCAGGCATCGAAAATGTGTTTAATCAGCTCGACACCAGCGTCGGTTGTCGAGCGACCCCGGGTAAATCCAAATTGCATGTTATGCATCAAATTGTTTATATTAAAATGCTTTATTAATTGCGACAAAACTAATTTTTCAAAAATTTTGCTAAATGTTGGGAGCACAGATATTGGTCTGAAGTTAGTGGGGTCAGTAGTGCTACCCGATTTGAATAACGGAGTGATTTTACTATGTTTCATTAGATCAGGAAACTCGCCGCAATCGACACTGTTGTTAAATATAACTGCCAACTCAGGCGCTATGATTTCTATAATGGATTTGAGTGCATGAACAGAAACTCTCCAGAGGTCACTAGTTTTTTTGACATTAATCGATTTAAACACCTTTACTACATCTGAGAAACTAACGTGTTAAAAAGGGAGGTTTTTATTACATTCTGGGGTGTTTTCTTGCAACAATGTAACGGCAGAGGAAGGTGATGAATTTAAATACTTAGTTGTGGAGACTGGTATCTCAGTAAAGAAATATTCAAATTCAGTAGCTACTTCCAAACTAGAATCTACAATTCTGCCATCAATTTTTATTTTAAGATCAGTCGGTGTTTTTCGATCTACCAGTCTCCATATTAATTACTTTCCAGGTTGTTTTAATAATGTCAGAGCTATTTTTTATTTTCTGAGATAAATAATTACGCTTGGCTATATGACAATCTATATCTATTGCTATCTATATAAATTGCTTCGAATATTGCTAGACATGTTCTTTAAATTCATCACTCGTATTAAATCGCCGTTCCTCATACAAGGCATACAGTACTTGTCTACGTTTATGTAAGTTCGCAGTAGCCCACTCACTAAAAACTGGTGCACTACTAACCACGGCCGATTTGTGAGTAAATACCGCATTATAAAGTGCCATAAAAGTATGGAAGAATGAATTGTACATGTTATCAGGTCTCATATCGGAAGACAGAAAGGGTAGCGCCTGAGCTAGACTTTGTTTCATTCTTTCCACACGATCTGTGGTTACTGGTACAAAAGTTATCTGTTTTTTCACGATATTTTTCCTTAATGTCTCAAATACCATGAGTTGGCCTAAGTGATCTGATTCTAATTTGCTGATTATACTTTTGTTACTAGGAAAAATATTTGTGAAAATGTTATCTATACATGTTGAGCTAGTAGCAGTCACTCTAGTAGGCTCCATAAATACGTGGTTGAGATTAACAGATTTGAAAAGACAACAATCTGGCTGATTGTTGAATTTTCCAAAATATTTACATTGTAGTCGCCGCATATAAGTAATTTCTTTCTAGAACGCGATATTTTAAGACGCACAGATTCCATTATGTTTTCAAAGAGTTCAAAATTACTTACTGGCGGCCTATATACACAAACAACGACAAATTGCTCTAATTGCTACTGCACTCAGTTCTATGGTCCGTTCAACAGACAAGGATACAATGTCCTTGCGTTCCTTAAAATTTAATTTATTATTTAATATAATTAACGACCCACCATGTATGGAATGAAGTCTGGTGAACTGGTACTAAAATTGTACAGCGTAGAAAGCTATTGAATACAAGTAAGTACCTAACTGCACAATGAGCACCGAGTCGGGCATCGAGATGCAACCTACGCGGCGCTGTAAATTGAAAACTCTCGATATCAGCCAATCGTATCAGAGTCTATAATACGGAGCCTATTCCGAGCCTATCGTATAATTATCGCAAATTAGTAACTCGCAGTGCTCAGAGGCTCGGTAGCGCATAATATAATAAAGCTTCAGGCATCGCTCTAGCCAATTAAGCTAGGCGTGGTCGCTCGAGACCTTAGAGAGCGGATGTAGCAGCCTCGTTCGCGCCGCCAGCTCGCTCCGATCGACGTTTGATGATAACCACATCTGAAATAAAGCAAAATAAGTATCGCTTGAGTGAAAAGGTCAACCGGCCGCCGCTGCGCCGAAATTAAAGTCAAAAATAATAATCATTACGGCCACAATAAGCGCAACAGGTTCAGTATTTTGACAGCTTGAATGTCGGCGTACGCGACCCGCGCCGCGTCCCTTTCGACGGCTTTTCTTTTCGTACCAAATAATTATAATATGATAATTTATGTGTAGCGGTCCAAAATTTTGGCGAGATCGTATCGTTAAGTTTTATAGCTTAATTTTGTTCGGCGAAGCGATGCCGCCTCACTCCGAAACTCGGAAAAGTAATAGCCGTTTTATACTAATTGTTTCGTCCGCGATGAAAATGATCCGTAGTTTTTGTTGGCTATGAACAAATATGGATACGTTTGGAACCTCGCGTACGGAAACGCACATTACTGCACCGAATTTACTCGAATTGCGCAAGAATCCTTCGTTAAAAGCTACCATCATAATTTTTATCAGCGTAATGCACTTTTAAGAGCCGTAATTCTTTGTAAGCCTCATTTGTAAGAATATTATAAATTTGCGTAAGTGCGGGCGTTTTTTGTCGCGCGCTTTTTGCGCGGTCGCGTGTTTTATGTCGCTGTCAATATATTTACGGTTGAGTCAATAAATAAACTATTAATCAATGTTTTAATTAATGACCGCTGGTGTAATTTATCCGGGTGGGTTTACCGGAAAGGTGCCCACGTCGCTGCAGATCCGCAAAGTTCAGGAGCTGTTCTGATTTAATAATTAATAATGTAAGTTTACTGCGAATCAATCGCGGATATTTGTCATCGTAGCGTGCCAAACGGCGCACTATTGACCATTACTCAATAGCTGATAAGACAGAATAGGTAATTTATTTTACATTCAGCCTCAAGGTCGCGTGAGTATTGTGATTACTCTATGGTTTTGTAATTATTCTTAATAGATAGTTACTAATGGATAATAAATGTTAATAAAATGTGCTATGCGCGCATACAACAGGACATGGCATTATTGTAGCATACTCGTAGCATGACAAATAGGTGGTAAAAATGATTCCCTTTGGAGTTACTTCGTGGTTGATATATATCAATATTAAACTGCTAATGTATTATTATTATAAAACAAAATAAAACATTTATACACAAGTCTTGCTATTAAAAGTTCCACGTCCTGGCTCAGATGGACGTGCTAATGGAACAAAAGATGATTTGTATTCTATGTTATTCATTGCACAGTTTTAAATTGATATGCTGTGTACCTATTATGTATTGTAACAAATCGTGGACGAGCTTGATGGTCAGGGTGACTGGTATCGGATGCCAGCCATGTCCAACAACAGTATTAGTTTTCACTTTATTCATTTCCAAGGTCAACGTTGCATCGTGAATAAGTACATTCTGTCACAAAGTCATTGAAGCGGTGTGTAGACTGTACGTGAAATCTACCTATATTCGATGCGTTATTATCAAATAAGTAAAATATGGTCTGTTTCTGAAACAAAAGTCTAAGTATCATTGTGGGACATAAATAATGTTGACTGATAATTTGAGGAAAGCACCCCATTCCTAGCCAAATGGATGATTTGTATAAAAACCTATTTACTTATTAAATAATCTCATGCCCTTATAAAATAACTACAACTTAGAAAAGTTGAAAAACCCCCGACATTTTCATTTCAAAGTCCAATATCTCAAAAACAGCTGAACAGGTTTTCATGAAACATGGCTAAGAACACTCAGGATAATATAATCTAAGTATGACAGAAAAAACCGCATTCAAATCGGTCCATCCGTATGACACAACAGACAGATACACAGACACACAGACACGTTAAACTTATAAGTCCAGTGATCGTTAACGGAATTAGTATAGATAATATCAATCAAAATTGTTTATTAAGGTTAATGTTAACGTTATTAACGCTAAACATTCGACAGACTTGCATTTGTTTCTAGCTGTCAACGCAACGAATTCTTGAAATCAATGAAGGGAGTAACGCGCATGCGACTCTGAAATCGCAAGCCCTTATCGTGTCAGACAGGCTGTATTCTTTGCCATCGCCTTGTGAACTAAGAAAAATAACTGGATTAATTGGATTGATTTTTGACGACCTCTGTAGCCTAGTTGGTAGTGACCCTGCCTACGAAGCCGGAGGTCCCGGGTTCGAATCCCGGTAAGGGCATCTATTTGTGTGATGTGCATGAATATTTGTTCCTGAGTCATGGATGTTTTCTATGTATTTAAGTATTTATTTATCTATTTAAGTATGTATATCGTCGTCTAGTAGGGGAGACCGGGGGCAATGGTACCACTTTAGAAATAATGACCTATAACTCAGAATCTAACGCTACCACGTCAAAATTGCTAAGGATATAACATTCTAGTCTCATTGGCTATCAGAATCTAGAAAAATATTTTCATTTATTGGCATCAGAATGGTGCAAATTGAGTTTTTGTTCATTAAGTCCTTGTGTTACAATTGACCCCTAGTACGGGTCAATTGTACCAGATAATCAGAGGTCAATAAAACCCAAAATAATGTTTCAATCAATCAGTAAATATTGTTAATTTCTTGAGACGAATCAGTCTGTTACGTACATCAGTCTTAATTATAGAGACTCGTATTTACGCTAGACAAAGGTAGCATTTCAGTTGAACTAAAAGTAACAATATTTTCCAAGTTTTTGAAACATATTATGTCGACTTATTATGAAAAAATACTTAGGGGTGCTCATAGCACACATCTTTCAATCAATAAGAACATCTCAATACAACAAAATAACGAATTATTTAACAATTACTAATCCCATACAGTTACAATTGATCCCTGGTACAATCAACCCCATCCTTCACCACAAATAAATATTAAATAATACCACTGAAACAGATGGCATTGCGGGTATTATAATGTATATACATCCCGAAGTGTCGTATGAATCATAGGTATAACATAAAATACCTACCGGAGATGTAACTTGTTACAAAAATAATTAGTTTCAATTGTCTTATTTCAGCAGTCGTGTAAAAACTTTGGGTCAATTGTAACGTTACAATTAACCCCGAGTGTTGTGGTACATTTCTCCTTTTTTACTCGCACTCACAAAACTTCACAAATTTCGATTTCTATATCTAACTGAACCCCACACTGTGACATATTAAAAACTTTAATAACTAGAGAGTCACAATTCAGTACAAGTTTCACACTACGACTGTCTAATTATAAACACTAGTACAAAACGTCAATCGCAAATACTTACTTTGCTCAGTCAAAAATGCAAATCGTCGTATAGCACATTCTTTTCGCACGGCAGCGAGTGGCCGACTAGTGAGCAGGTAGAGACACGCTCAAGGCACACTGGTGTATCCACACACATGCATATTTCGATGTGGTTGAAGAATTATAGGCGACGGTACTATTGACCCGTGGTACTATTGACCCCGGTCTACCCTACCCATAGTACAAGCTTTGCTTAGTTTGGCACTAGCTCGATTTGTGTAAGATTGTCCCCAAATATTATTTATTTATTTATTTATTAATTTGGATCTGCCTGTGGGATCTGCTTATACTGCCTTTCTAGTTGTAAGAATGTATTGAATTGATTAATTTTATTGCAGACTTAAATTGGGACTCAAAATCCACTGTAGCCGCGGTAGGTAAGCCGTGCGACTTTCAATCTACAGGTCGTGGGTTCGAACCACGGCTCGTACCACAGGGTTTTTTCGAATAAACCTATAAAGGAGACGAAACGAAACGACATTATGATGATGTCATTTGACATTTAACAGTGGCTTTTCGGTGAAGGAAACCGGTCTAATTCCAATAAGGTCTAGTTTTCCCTGTGAGCTGGAATGGCAGACGGCAGCCGCCTTCGTAAGACTAGTGCCTACGCCAAATCTTGGGATTAGGTGCCAAAGCGGATCACGTGCTTTTCTTAAATACTTGAGAATGTTTAGGTTTAACTTTGATTTCTATTGTACAGCGACTATATTTCAATACAAATCACCCTCTCATGCCCGCTCATAAATGAATTCAAACCAGCAACTCTATTAGCATATTTCAACACGACACCTGAAACTTCAATCGAATTGCGCTCGATTGTAGCCGAAAAGGATATGCGAGTATAACGACAATCGAGTCGAATCGAATCGACGGTGCAGCGCGCGCGGGCGTGGTCGGCACCGGCCGCTCTCCTTGACTCCGGCGTCAAGCATCGCATGATCTCTGGGAGGTAGCGCGGTGGAACAGTTTTGATACTTTAATTTGCTCTACTTATAATCTGTCGCTTCAATCAATAAAACAGATATTAAACCAGTAGTGGAAAAAGTTATGCGAAGAACAATGCTCGCTTTAGATAAAAATGTATCTAATGTTGAAAGATAACGGTATTTTTCCTGGGCTCTATTACGGGTTGCTTTCTCAAAAATATTTTATCAGAAAAATTGTGTCAAGAAGTCACGCAGTGACATTCTTCCTCACAGTAAAAAAAAAAAAAAAACCACATATGTGCTATGTGATTAAGTGTTGTGCGACATTTTTTTGGTTTTATTTACAACATTTTCTTCGAAGTTGGGCCCGGAAGGAGCTCTGAACTAACTAACTATACTTAACTAAAATATAATATGGGGTGTACAGGATAGAGTTAATACCCATTTTAACGACAGTAGATTTATTCAGCGATTTACACAAGGCAAAATCCACTGAGTCTACATGTACTAACACTGACTCAATTAACAGACTCCGAGTCTTCGATTACTAGTACCGACACAGCTACACTTCACTGATACTCGGCACTACACCACGAAGGGAAGTGTCACTATTCACCACTCGTTTCCACTGTTCTTCTTCTTCTACTGCTCACTTTAGTACTTCACTCAAGACTCCACTTCGATAACTAACTTATATATAATTGACTCCACTTCGGTTAACTCCACTTAAGACTTTCAAGACTGATATGTACCGCAAACGTGGTCCCGTTATATACCTCTTTTTGAAGATTCTAGACCATAATTTTGATCTTCATTCCGATGTTCATTTCATTACTAATTTGTTTTGAGTAGCATGGGCTTTTCCAAATAAACGTGCAACGTACATACACGTTTCTCGAATATTCCAAGTCCATACATATGTCTATACATTTTCGTAAGCATCGAATGTTCTATTCGCTTACTTTTTCAAGAACATTCCATGCTACTCGGCGTTTTGAAAATGTACTCAAGTGTACTAAAGTGTAGCCGGTTGCTAGTCTCGAACCCGGGTACATCGACTATAAGGCCGCTGTCTGTACCGCAGGGCTACTGACTGATGTCTTACGACAACACGGTGAATTTTGAAATACTTTGACGGCGCGTCACTATGCCAACCAAACTGTTATTAACCCCGCCGTCGTTACAGTATTACGAGGCTGAGAAGACCTAATTTTGTTGAAATTGATGTTATTTAAGCAGTTTTATAAGAAAAAGCATTTGTTCTAGCACATCAAAAAAAATGTTAGTATTCACCTTATTTCAAATACCGTGGACAGGCTCGATACATAACTGGACGAAATCGGCTCGATAGAAAATAATTGCGAAGATTGGTCTTAAAATCTAAATGGTTCTATGTCTTTATTTTTTTGACGTATAGGTCTGCAATTAAAAACATGAAGTCAACATATTCATACCTAAACTGCTAACGAGTCATATTTCACAAATAATGCACACTTTTTTTATTTCAATATGTTATAGTTATTATCTTCTAAAACCAGGCCGCCCAAGTAACACTCGCTCTCGTCTACTCCGATACAAATAGACAGTGTGCGCGCTATCTCAAATCCTTAAAAGCATTTTGGTGTTGACAGCGTCTTAATACTCACACAAATGGAACAAATCTAACAAGAAAGATGTGTGAGATGTTGTATGCTTATGCAAAATCTCACACATGTACAAGCTGCTCAATTTTTTCGTTACAAAAGGCATAATTGGGTGAAACAGAGTAGGTTGGTCTCTTCCGTGGACATTGCCAAAATGAAGGGCTTCTACTGAATCTATATGACCCAATTATAATATTGCTAAAGTATCACGCTCGTTGGAGCGCGGTACAGCTGCAGTGAATGTGGCCGCTCGGTGGACGCCAGTGATAACGCCGCGTTATCACACCGCCTCCTACAATGCAAGCCCTGCCGCGCCATTACACTCGCTCGATGTAGGTGGAATGGACGTTAAGCTGGATTTAGGGGGATACATTCTTACATAGTAGTGTAGCACAATCTCAGTAAGTAGCCGGTTGACAAGTAGTGGGAAGACTAACTTATTTTCCTCATTTCTATTGGTTATGTAAATCATAAATTACAGGCACGTCGAAATGTGTTAGCTCAGGCTGACCGGACTCGCCACGGTAATAGTAACCCACTACCGAGCGAGATGGTTGTGAAAATCTCAATAACTGTGACAGAGACAGCGATATCTCATTTGTTATCTTTGTCATAGTTTCGCCTTTTTGTTTGCCACAATCTATTAGATATGAATTTGTGGCAAAGAAACGAGTATCCGTACAAATTAGAAGGCTGTTTATGGTAAGCCACCCGCCATTTTAAAACTAGTTCTAAATTTAATTGCATAGGAGCCTTTCTCCGTCCGTTCGATGGCACGCATATATATGGCTCGCCTTTATACCAAACGTCAAGTAGTAGTGTAAAATTAAACATCATGCAATGTTTAACGATATGATACTGAGAGAAAGAATATAATGGAAAAATAAATCATCATCGTCCTGTCGGTGGCTACAGATGAAGATGGTTTATTTTCCATTATATTATTTCTCTCTGTATCATATCGTATAAAAAACATATTATATTTTTAACCGACGAAAAAAACGAAGGGGGTTCTCAAGTCAACGCGTATTTTTTTTATGTATGACCACGCATAACTTTTTACAGAGTAGTCCGATTTTGATAATTCTTTTTTTAATAGAAAGGAAGTTGGTCGAAGTTGGGAAGTTGGGCCCACGTAAATTTTAAATAAAAATTTCAACCCTTGTTCACTTACTGATTGAAATGTATGACCACATATTATGCAGAGAGTAATCAAAAATATTGCATGTAACTAGTAATTAAGTTAGTAAAGTAGTTACTAATGTAAGCCACAGAAAATTTAAAAATAAAAACTTTTCAACAAAAAAATTAAACCGCCGAAAAAGAGCTGAAGAGAAAAAAATAATAAACCTTTTATATTTAGTTTAATAACTAAGTTATTAAATGAATCTAAGTGTACCTAAGTAATTTTGAGTCGGCGCCAACTCAAAATTACTTAGGTACACTTAGATTAATTTAAGAACTTAGTTATTAAGGTTAATAAAAAAAGGTTTAATATTTATACGCTTGTTTGGCGCCGACTCAAAATTACTTAGGTACACTTAGATTAATTTAAGAACTTAGTTATTAAACTAAATATAAAAGGTTTATTATTTTTTGCTTTTCAGCTTTTTTTCGGCGGTTTAATTTTTTTGTTAAAAAGTTTTCTCTTATTAGAACAATATAAGAGGGTTCATAGAAATTTCAAATTTTCGGGTTAAAGGACCACGCTAATATACTCGCGCACGAAGGGTTCGGTACCATCATCTATAAAAAACGGCAAAATAATCACAGTTATTGTATGGAAGCCCCCTTTAATATTTATTTTATTCTGTTTTTTAGTATTTGTTATTATAGCGGCAACAGAAATGCGTCATCTATGAAAATTTTCAACTCTAACTATCACGGTTCATGCGATACATCAGCCTGGTGACAGATGGACAGACACAGACAGACAGACAGACGGACGGACAGCGTAGTCTTTGTAATAGAGTTCCGTTACTTCCGTTCCATTTTTGGGTAGAGAACCCGAAAAATTGGCCCTATCGGCATGGTCCGTAAGATACTTGCCGCGTTACCTCGCTGAATCGCAATGCTAATTTAGAATTAATGCGAACGAGAAAGGGCACAGCTTTTCGGTACCCCGTGCTTAAAGCTTAATTCAAATGGGTGCTTTCGGTACGCCGTACTTAAAGCTTAATTCAAATGGGTGTTTACACATTTAGAATAAATTATTACGACTATTGAGAAAAACGGTTCTGGATATCGCCTTGACTAGGTTTTGGATTTTTCTCAAACAATAATATAACTCAAATGAAATGAAATGTTTATTTTGCGGAATATGGGTACATTAGGTAGTTACAATAGTTTTATGGTCCACCATATACTCTGCTTGAGTAAGCATGCAAAGACATGATAAACTAAGATTATGCTGGCGGTTGAGCTCGAGCAAAATAGAGATCAAGAATACAATTAAACTATGACTTAAATTATAGGAGTCAGCCCACAATTATTACAATAAAACTCAAGAAAGTATTGGTTGTACGTAATCAGTCAATGTGTGACAGCATGACACATCAAGTTCGCGACGGTTTCCAATAACAAGGCAAAACGTCCTTGCTTCATATTCTCGCTAATACATCATAAACAAGTAGGTATCATATCATAACCCAAGTCACCTTCCGCGTAATCGATCCTTAACCAATTATACAATTCATATTCATCAAGTTAGGGCTTAGATGTAATTATAGGAAGACACCGACATCTAGAATATCTAGTGACGCGGAAACTTCATGTAGATTATCATTAGATTATATATGTGCCTGTTTGCGGTATATAGGATAATTATTCTAAATTGCGGTTTGGGGGATACGTGTTAAATACGATTTTATGGTATTTTTATACCATATTTATGGAAATCATGGCGCCCACCTAATTAATGTGTAGTTATTACAGAGTTAAGTAGATACAACCATCTAATAATCCCAAAGAAAAAGTTAACTGCTGAACTGCATTCTCCAGATCCCCTCGGGGCCGTATCTTTGTACTTATCATCATATCAGCCGAAAGACGTCCACTGCTGGACATAGATCTCCCTAAAGAGTGTCAAAGTGACCGGTCCTGCGCCACCCGCATCCAACGGACTCCCGCGACTTTTGGGCTACCCACGCCGCGCCTTCCGGTCCGTAGTCGCCACTCAAGAACCTTTCCACCCCAACGGCCATCGGTTCTACGCGTATACTAGAGATTTTTTGAGTTGGCCGAATTGCATCAAAGCAGTACATTCAGAACGCAACTCTACTGTGCTACATGAAATAATCTCAACCATATTATGTATATTATTAGATCACTCCACCTGCGCATTGCAAAGAACCCAGACAAACACGCGGGATAAAATATACAGAAATATACAGAAAGTCCGTTCTATACAAATGTGAAAAATTTTAGGACTTTCGGTAAGTAGGTACCTACCATTGTTTTAACATTCACATTACAACTTACTTGCTTAGTACCTTAATGTTTGGTTTACATGTAGGAAATTTCGATCATAGTGGAAAATTGAAAAAGTAGTCGCCACGAGCAGGATTTGAACCCACAACATCTGGAATCTGCCCATCGCTCTGCCAATTGAGCTACCGTGGGTCCGCTAACGGCGACGAATCTTTCAATCCGTTCCACTATTGTATTTACACCTTAGGGAAGCACGTAGCGACATCTACCATCTATCTATGGACGGCTTTCAATTTTCCACTATTATCGCAATTTGGAATTTTGTTAGCGGACGTTTCTGCTTAATAAACAGTTATAATTATATGAATTTGTTAAGTATTTTGCCTTAGTATTTTATGTAGGCGTGGCTTAGCACTTGATGCATTTGAGTAGGCACGATTTGTCGAATGAGCTGGAAGTTGAAGTGACGTAAATATCAGAAGTGTTTAACAAGGATTTTTTTCATAGGAAACATCACACGTAGAATAAAAAAATAAGTATTTGGCGTGTTTATTACGCTGCAAGAATAGTAATAAATCTGATAAGAAACTATAATCATGAAATTTAGAATGTAGGGGTTTCCGGGGTCGAAAAATCGATCTGGCTAGGTCTAGGGTCTGGAAAAATCGTTTTCTCCGTATTTTCAACCGAGCTGAGCTCGGTCGCCCATGCACTAAATTTATTGAATGTAATGGTTTTATTTACCTTATTAACTTGTGCGTCTTTAAACTTTTTTTATTTTCTAGGGATATAACTTATCTTTGGTAAAGTCCCCTTGTCGTATCAATAAGCACTTACTAAAACATAAGTTGCTTAAAATTAAGTTACCTATCTCCTTAATAACTTAATACGTGTAAACCTAGCATTAGTTATTGTATCTGCACTTGCACTAGGAGGAGACTATTCTAATATAGTGCAATTACTACGTACAAATTTGAGTCTTACTGCATAGCCATAAGTCCTTACGCGGATATGTTGTATTAGGTACACGTAACAAAATAATTCACACTCAAGGCGGAAACTCGCCCGAAACACCGATTTGATCTCACTTTACGCACACGCACCAGTCACTGCTGCATAAATTATTCTAATATCGGATCATCTGGACTCGCCGTATTTGTGATACACCTACACATTATCTTGTTTAATGCATTTTATTGAATAACGAATTGATTCTTTACTACCATGATCCTTAATGAAGCATAAAATATGGATGTATCATAACAAATTGTAGTCTTTGTTGGGTATATTAATACGTGGTAGGTGAAAAAAAAAAGTTATATCGCTGCGTGGCGAATAATTTTATAATTTTCCACTTTGATCGAAATTAAAATTTCGTTAGCGGACGTTTCTGTTTAGTAAACATTTACTCACTAAAATAAATACTAGAAAACGCACGAATAGAAACGGTCCTTCGATATTTCTAGGCCGCCAATTTGAAACTGGTAATTTGAAGTTGTTGAAAGTTTCTTAGGGTGGCAATTTATCATAGGTAGGTAGGTAGTAGGTACCTACCCGTGGTACACTAGTAATACCCGTTTACCAGCTAAAATAAAATACCTACTAATGTTTGTAGGCCATGTTTAAATAAACACTTTTGATTGAGCTCTTTAGTTCGTACATTTTGTTTTTTGAATTCCCACACAAATGGTTCAAAATATAAAAAAGTTATGTTATTTTAAATGAAAGGTGTTAATAATATTTCGAATTAAGGGCGTGTCGGTTCGGCCGATTTCGCCTCAGCCCGCGGCGGCCGAGTATTGGAACAAGCAAAATTTAATAAACCACGAGGTACATTACATTGCAATTTAAAGTGAACACAAAGTTGAGAACATAAGGTAAAGACTTAAAACACGACTGTGTAGACAGACGGTAATTAAAGCACTCTCACTTTCACTTTTTATTACTTTTCGGAGACAACTTAAGCCACATAAAGCACCCTCTCGTGCGAACGAAACTTTAAGTAAACATTGAACTTAATTAATCGATCCTTTATCCGTACAAAATGTTACATTAACGTATAATTAATTAAATGTCACACAGCAAAGCTACACTAGTAAAATACGAATACACTGCCGGCCAAGTGAGAGTATACGCTCAAATTCCTATAAATTGTCACTCGTTGACTAGGTTTAAAGCACTTTTTGTAACCAAGATACCAGTAAAGGTGCAAAACCTATCTATCAAGCAGTAATGCACCTTTGCACGTTTTAATCACTGAACTCATTTAATGCGGTCATATTGATTCCCGAGGGCATATGATACTTTTTTATCCCGGAAACATCCTTAATTACGAAAATTAGTTTGGAATGACGATTACCTAACAATATTCGGATCGCGAGCAAGTCATCCTATATTTCACGAGTAGGGAACGGTTGAACCCGATACGCATGAGACGCGTATTCCGTAAGCGCGATCCAAGGTCCCGTGCCGTATCGTCGCTGACAGATGATCCGTAGTGTCGGGTGTTCGAGATCAACTTACCCATCGACCGATCGCGAGTATAATGTCAACGCACTTGTAATATCTGGTTAATTAGATGCGCAGATTTTAGATGGGACGTGAGAAATAAAGAGGATTTACTTTCATTCAGACACTTTGATATTAATGAATTGCTTGAATATTTATGTATCTTAGCCATATAGGTACCTACTCAGATATAATATTTTTATTATTTGTTACAGGTAACAGACACGTGGTAGATGATGATCCGGTCATTCTACCTAAAAATGTGAAGTGTCCCGCTAATTTAAAGGAGGTATTCTCTATAAGAATAAAAGGTATAAACTAGGGTGGTCCCCTTAGCCATGTACTTAGTCTTGCAGGTCGATCACGTAACGCATTACATGTATTTTAAGTAGATCTAAATGTAAAATGTTCTATGGAAAAATTACAGTTTATTACCCTTCGGTCTGCCCGCCCCGCCCGCCTGTCTTAAAGGATGACTGAAGTGGGTATACGGGGTGTGTATGTTCCCTTTCGTGAGGACCACTGCACTTGACTTACGACGTAATGACCCCAAGGAAGGCGGAGAACCAGGATCGCTAGAAATAACTAGGTACAAATATCTCGTAACCCATTCATCCCTCGACAAACGTGAACCAGGTTTTATCCCGAACAAAGCGATGTCTTCTATTAAACGAATCAATGTCATCAATGCGGTGGTAATGTCACCAATTCGACTTGGTTACCGACATAACAAAATAAGTAACTCACTTGATGCTAACCTATTCCCAGACTCTTTAGCACCGCATGGAAACAAAAAGAGTAATTATAATGACAAACGAAAGCAATAAGAAGCATTAGTAATGGACTGGCGCAACGCTCTTCGCATGACATACCGCACTAGACACATAAACTTTTTACAAACCATGGAGAAATCCGCATTGTATAGGGTTTACAACATTAAATGCGATGCCGATACGTCGAACGATTGCATAGTATTGCACCGGTGAGTGGGCGTCAGCACGCAAGTCTCGTTTGGAGCCATGCAAATTTTTTGATATAGGTACATAACATTGGCCGATAGTGTATTGGTACTGTTTGATTTGTGTGGGCATTGTCGGCTTAATGTACCGTTTTAGCGATATACTGGAACGATGTTATCTTCACCTCATGCATGTTAGGGACAAAACCGTGTCATAGAATTTTTGAAAACTTAAACTCGACAGTCGTAGCTAGTAGTTATTGTCATTTGATGTCATTACATTACAGTGTATTTTATTTATTTATTTAAGTTGCCGGGCTTTTGTTCAAGAGGATTCAAATGATTCGCCATGAATCACTTGCACTGTTTAGTTTTAATTAACCAAAAAACCGGCAGAGTGCTAGTCAAACTCGCGCACCGAGGGTTCCGTGCAAAAATTTAAAGATTTCGCAATTTTTCCTTTATTTGTGCCATAAGACATTGCTTCGAACCATTAATTTCAAGATTCTGAGTTGACGGGAGGTACCCTTTAGGTTCTCATTCCCTTGCGAGTTTCGAAAATTTGCGGAAATTTGCGGCATAAACGGCTGTATCTTTTGATTGCGTTGGCTTAGAAGTTTCAATTTTTTTACAGCTCCTAGGGACGGTAGACCTGAGTATTTGGTATAAAGCTTGATACCTCCAAGTGTTCCTGAGAAATAGGATCTTGACAGACGGACGGACGGACGGACGGACGAACGGACAACAAAGTGATCCTACAAGGATTCTGTTTTTTTCCTTTTGAAGTACGGAACCCTAAAATTCACATGCCATCATAAAAATAGGCCGATTAACTACTTTTTTTTCTTTATCCCGTTAGAAAGGAAACAATAAGACAATGTTGCTTAGAAAAATATATACAACATTATTCTAGTCCATTTAAAAGATAATGCAGGGATTCTTAAAGCCCTTAAGAAGGGTTTAAAGTTACAAACACGTAAAAAGTGACGCAGGAAACGTTACCATAGCAACTACCGACCCGAAAAAGTTCATACACCCAAAATATAATAAAATTATCAAAGTGCCCACCCGTACAATCAAGCTAAGATTCTTTTCAAAAAAGGTCTCGCACCGGAAGACGTTTATTCTATGAAAGTATTACCTAAATACCGTAGGGCGTGCATTAAACTGACCAGCTGCTAAACCTTAAACTAGCATTTACATACAAAATCAAAATAACAATCATTTCGCAACTCCTTGACCTTTAAAGTGGTTGTCTGGCGTTCTTAGGATAACGGCGTTAATGTTTATAGAAGTTGCGTGGCCATTTTAATATGCGTGTGCTTTTGCTCTATGATTTTACTACATACTCCGGGCGGAACCATTTCTTAAATTTTATAAGATGGAACTGGAAGCTTTAATTTACCTTTTTGATTTATTATTAAATATTTTGCTTAGATATTCTGAGAAATTGCCAATCCTTGCGTACGTACTTCAGTAAAGAAAGGGATAAGTATAATAATCTTGATTGTTGAACGTGAAACCTAACATATATATAAGTATGAGAAATAGGTGCTCAAATCTGATGGTGATGCTTAGTGGAGCTGATTTAGTCAACTCTTTCCAATGACGCCATCATAGATTCAACCCAAACTCCATTAGGTACATTGCGTATATAATTAAGTAATTGAACGTTTGTCGCATAATTTCTTGCACCTTACCTATCACGCAAAGTTCAGCTAACAATTTAATTTCAAAATCATTACAGTCCCATGTCAATATTCATACAGCACATTTACTCTTAGTTATATATTGACACAAAATACCGCACGATTTATGCATTCAAAAAGCGTTCAATAAGTACGTCAAAATTTGGACTTAGATATTTCGACTCCCAAAAGGTGCAGTGCGTCGGAAATGTTCGCCAAAATTCACACGGACGGTTTCCAAATTCCAAGCGATAATGCGCAAAGAAATCACGTTACTGATGGTGCGCGTTATGTACGATTCCCACCGAACGGGCCGGGCCGGGTTGCCTGGCGCCGCGTCGCAACGAGTGCGCGAGCACCCGGCGGCAACCGACCGCGTTTTAATAGAGTGCAGTACGCTTACCATGAGTTTGACAATGACGGCTTACGCTAACGAGTATCGAGTTTTCTATCTGTGCATCCCGCTCGTACTGTCAAAGTGCAATAGAGATGCACAGATAGAAAACTCGATACTCGTTAGCGTAAACCGTCATTGTCCAACTCATGGTAAGCGTACAGTAGGCAAAAGCTGGACGGAGCCGGTCACATGTGAGGACAGCCGACCACAGCCGTCCATGTCCGCGAGGAGCCGACCGGCCGCAAGTACATTCAAATATGAAATTTAACGTCTATATTAAAGCTTCAAATTCCTTTGGTAACTTGTAGTTAAAATGCGCAATGGCGCGCTCCAGACCGGCCCGGTCGGTGGGAATCATACATTAAGGGAAGTCAAAACGGCATTCTTGGAGTTATTACTGGGAGATATAACTACCCCATACTGTGGGTACGTCAGAGAGGTAGTCACGTTACGATCCAACCGTCATTTTTCCGAATAAAAATTGACATTTAAATCTACCTAACGTGCGTACAATACGACCGACCTGCAGGACTTCTTTGAAAATATGTTTGTCTTTATTTTCGTTCATTTACATTTGCTCTATATAATATTCAAGATAAATCATACAAAAAAAGAAAACCCATACTACATTTAAATCTAATTAATTATTTCCAGGTGAAAAGTTTGCTTGATTCTTTGCTTTGGTTTGCTTTGAAAATTGTCAAGTAGTTTTTAGTATATAGTAACTTCTAGTAGTAGGTACTAATATAATTTTAAGGCAAATTTTCACTAACAATATTAATGGAAATATGGTCTGAAATTAAATCATTTGAATTTCAGAGTCAAACCAAAATAATTACACGTACACTTTTAACTATGTATTTACGTTATTTTGTAATGCATGCTTTTAGCTATTCACAATTTGTGGTTGACCCCAAGATTAGTAACAAGTAAGCTTAATCGGAGGTCAGACACTGGAACCCTGGCAAGTTATGAGTGGACATTGCGAACACATGCTTAGAAAGTCGATTTTAGCATTTCTGATCTGAATAAAATTTTAATTTGTTTGAAAGGGTCACCGAGCCAACGAGCCATCATTATCTTAGGTATTTCTATATCATCATATTATCTCATATGTCTCTACAGTAATATTTCAAGTAATTAGAAGCTGTAGAGGCACTGTTTCCGGTAAGTGCAAAGAATAATGTGTAAAATCACGATATTAACATCATTACGATATAATATATACACTTTATGCGCTTCATATTAATAAGGTAAATGTGAATTTAAATTAATTAGAGGACAATTGTATGTAATCAATCAAATTGCTACGCCCTACCAGGGTCCATATGAGTCCAAATGTACCTAGTTACTAAGACCTGTACAAATAATGATTGCAATAAATGCTATGCTATGACTATAACTAGGTATGACTATGCCAAGAAATATATTCTAATTAAAGATTTAATTTAATCATCATCATCATCATCATATCAGCCGAAAGACGTCCACTGCTGGATATAGGCCTCCCCCAAAGAGTGCCAAAGTGACCGAGTGATTTAATTTAATATTACGGGACAATCTTACACAAATCGACCTAGTCCCAAACTAGGCAAAGCTTTTACTATGGGTAACCTATATTAAAAAAAAAACTTTCAAACCGGTTGATCCATAGTATGTTAGTAACAGACGACTTAAAACTAAATTAGGGTACGATATGATATGTCTCCGAAGGGGACTTATGTATGAATGTATGTGAACATGAAAATTCTATTTCACGGGCTACAGTCGATACGGCTTGATGAATTTTGACACATTATAATGAGGTTTCGTTGGATTCCTCATAACCGTATGAGTGTCGTGGCATAGGCTATACATTTTTGAGAACCAGTTGGGATCCTGTATTTTTTTCGCTTTCTGGCGGTTTCTATAGGTGTTATGGCGTACGCTGTCGAAATTATTTTTTCATCTATTCACAAGAATGGGATACTTATTATTACCGGAATAAGTTGGCGTATAGGTGTCTCTTTTGTACGGATGTGAGGTATCGCGTCCAAAAGGTTAAACGTGTTTGGGGTGGGAAAGAGATGAACGGCACAGTCCAGGCGATAAATGTGAAGATGGTTCAGCCGGAGCTGGAGGCTGGTAATTAAGTCGGGGCGACGAGCGCTCGTATCGCCGCTCGGCGCTATCGGCGCTCGCGGCGCGTTCCCGCGCTAATGCGCGCGCGCGCCCATCGCGCTCCCAATCATCGTGCGCGTGCTACAGTGAGGTAAGTGTTAAAATCAGGGAATTTTCAATAATTTGTGTACCCAATTAGCGTGAGTTGTTAAATAAAAATTAACGCAGGGTCAGTTTTGTAACGACAATTAAGTATTGAAAATCAATAAAAAATAATTTTGTCTTTCCAAATTTGAAATGATATGCGTATTATTTAAATGTGGAATAAGTTCATTTTCAAATATTTTGTATGTTTAATATTCGTTACAAAACTGACTTGGGAGTTAACTTTTATTCAACAACTCACGCTAATTGGGTACACGTTTTATTGAAAATGCCCATCAAACGTACACCAAAAAAATATCGAGCACATAATAGTATTATGTTTGACTAGCTTCCGCCCGCGACATCGTCTGCGTGGACCCGGGATTAAAACTATCCTATATTTTAATCCAGACTATAAAATGTCTTTGTGCAAAAATTTTTCCAAATCGGTTAAGCCCATTTAAGCTTGATTGAGAACAAACACCCAATCATCTAAACATTCAAACTTCTAAACTTTCGCATTTATAATATTAGTAGGATAGGATAAAAGTCTAGACTTCTACATCCGCAAAGAAGCGGCGTAATCCTTATCAGTGTTCAGTCCATATTAGTTTAGAAAATAACCCCTAAATGACTACGCTCTAGCTTAGTTGGTACTTGGTAGGTACCCTATTTAAGAAGCTAGTGGCATTGGGTTCGAATCATAGTAAGCTAGTACTAATTGGTGTGACGTAGTAAAAAAAACTTTATTTTCTTATAACTATCCTCGGCGATGGATGATTTTCTTACATTCTGAAAATGACTATTTTTGTGTGATTGCATTAATTTTTGACACATTTATCTAGGCTAGATTGATACAATTCGATTTCCTTATATTATTTATATGTACATACGTAAGTTTATCATAATCAGCCAAAATCTTTGCATGAAAGTAATTTCTCCAGAAACCTTTATCTTGTCAGTTAAAGTGTATCCCTGTCAAAATAATACATTGATAATATGATCGAGAATCACTTGGGCCGTTGTTTTTTTTTTCCCAGTGTACCTATAAATTCTGACACCACTGTGGCGCGTGCGCGGATCGCGACGCCCGCGGTTATGCTTGACATTAGCTTGAAATAAACATTGGTGATTCTCCGTTTCCATGTTTATGCTCTAAACGGCCCATCTTTGCTTTCTACGAATTTATTTATAGCCCCACCATTACTAGATACTTACAAGAGAAGCTCTTGCCTTGTTGTTGAGACGATTCAAACGTAGATGCCTATGGGTACAATCCATTCATGTTAAGTCGTTTAAAACCGTTTTGGAATAAGCACAATTGTAACATTGGTACCCATCACAAATTAGGCTTTATAGTAATCGTTTGTGTGCCAAATGGAAGGTCCAAACCAACTTTAGCTGCAAGCTGCTAGTCTCCGGTAGCATATCGATTTTCCATACTCGTGGAAGTGAAGGCATTGAACCAGCGACCTTCGCATACGCGGCCAGAAAAGATATGTAATTACAATATACAATTTTTGTTAGCGGACTGTTTTATAATCAAAAAATATCGCGCGCAATCGTAGAGCGCTGTGCCGACTTTTCAGGCGCTGTACCAATGCAATATAACCAAATAGGAGACACAAAATAAAATATTGTGTTCGGAAATACCTTTTTAAAGTACATACCTCTGGTGCTACTTTCGCGCACTAGTGCGGAAAAGAGCACTTTCCGTGCATATGTCAAAACTTTAAAGAGCCATATATTATGTACAGTAAAACGTTGTACGGTACACGTGCGAATAGGTTATTCGCAACTCGTTGCGAATTTCCTATTTTCGGCACTTGTATCGTAAATAACTATTTCAATTTATTTACATATAAAATCTCCGTTTTCCTGGCTAACAAAACCTAGATTACATTATAAATTTATAACTTTCACTAAAAACGGGGTAAAATATGCAAACGAATGGAGACGGCCGGTGGACGGTCGCTTTAATTTGTGCTCAACTTCCCGCCATTAAATACGTCCGGGGATTCTGACTGTCGTGCATTAAAGTGCATAGATATATGCATATAACCACAAAAAATCATTATCATCATTTACCTATACGTTCCACTGCTGGGCACAGGCCTCCTGTCGTGGATGAGGGGGAATGGGAATGTAGTTCCCACCTTGGCCCATTGCAATAAACATCTGTACATATACGATATACGACCTAGTAGAATTCAAACGTTCAGATTAATAATGATTTAATAAGTAAAATTCTTAGTATATTCAACTGAATGCTAGTGCGTATGTGTAAACGTCAGAACATCACCCATGCATACAAACGTTCCAAACGTCTATATCGTAATGTAGACACTAAATAAAAAAAATCAATAATGTTGTATTTTCTCGAAAAAGGATTACAAATGTAGTGAAATGGAGAAACGAGAGGTTAAATAATCACAAAGTCGTAAGTGTCCATATTTTAAAAAGGGGGTATTTTCTGTCCCTTTTCCGCAAAGCGCACTTTCAGCTGAAACGATTGTCAATTAATGACGCTCGCAGATTGTGACATCAATATCTGCGAGCGTTTTCTCTCTCTAACAAGCAATATTAAAACGGTTGTAGCTTCGTATTTTTTTGTAAAAGCCTTCTTTCTTTTAGAGTAAAAATACCTTTTGAGTCTTAGCCCGTGTTTCAAAACAACATTGAAAAATATTGATACTAATTGAAAATTAGTTGCGTGTGCAACAAACTTGTGACCACGGGACCTTATTCTTAGTAACATCAAGATCCATCTCAATTACGCGGCTGTAAAGAGCTACGTTCGAAATTCCCTACAATCTCACAAAATTGATCTCGTAGACACCATGAATTGTTGTGTAAAGTCGCTATAATTTCGGTGGATCATTTAATGATCGCATCGCATAGAGTCGTAGAAGGACTAACATAATGTGTTTTTATATTTGATTAGCTAGGCCGGTTGCTCACATGACCGGGCGGATCTGTATGCTGTATTTTCCACTTTACCGAGCGTCCACCAAATTTTCTTACTTATCAGAATTATACTGGAGCGCGTATAATACTACTGATTATATGCATGCTGTACTAAAAGCGTACCACTCATTGAAATATAGGCGCGCAGTAACGAATTCTACATGTACTGACTCACATACTTACATACTGTTAAGATTTACCTAGATCCCTGCGTTACTTCTGTGAGAAAATCCTAAGAAAACTACAACTAGCAAATTCTACATCTATAGTCATAAATATCTGTGGCTGTCGAAGACTTGTGTGCGCGACAGTACATCACCTGTTCGTCAGGGAGCGCCCGCTAGTTGGCGTCTTCCTAACTAAGCCTCCGCGGCTCCGCTCCTTGGTCACGACGCAAGAGCTTTGCTGATGCTCATTGTTACATTACACACAAGCCTAACGAGTATTCGGTAAGTACTGTACATACTGCTAATTTATTGTAGATAATATACAGAGTGTACCAAATATGGGGTGTGAACCGATCTAGGGCACAACAGGTATCGTGTTCTGATAAGAAAATACTATTTTTTTTGACGCGTTTTATTACATTTGTATGGAGCAGGTCGCCCTCGTTGGCCCACGCTCCAAACAAATGCAAAAAAATGGCCTAAAAAAACGAGTTTTAATGTCAATGGTCTCCTCTGAATTCTTTGGTTGGCCGCGTTGGTTTATACCGGGTGGAAAGGCACGACGATCCCTTCCGCAAAAGGGGGATTGTTTAGAATGAGTACAGTATTTCCTCTAAAGAAACTAGGCTCATATTCATAACCGTTTTGAAGTTATAGGCAGTTAACTTTTAATGCAAAATACTGCAAGTGACCACCCTCAATAGGGTCAGTAACATTTTAACAATTACACAAGAGTCAGTGACCTTTATCAATACGTATAAACGATAATTAGTACGTATAGTAATAGTAGGGTTGTCACAGAAGAACATTAATTAATTTTATTATTTTTAATAATTGATCGTAAAAAAAAATCTAAACATTACGAATCGATTTTCCATCACTTAAACTAACCCCCCTTTGCGGGAAGGATCGTCGTGCCTTTCCACCCGGTATATTATTCTTAATAATCCAATTCAATTGAATTCCTGTCAAAATACTTCTACGTAAATATTTACATATAATTTCGAGAATACATCAAAAGGCACTTGGTTCCTTCTACAAAAACTAGTACGAAACATGTTAATAAGCGCCGATAGCATATACACTTTATTTTATTGATTGATTCGGGCGTTACTGTGTCGAAGTCCACGATAAGTTGCGAGAACAATATTCCTTTGCTATTCCGCTAAAAAATGTGCAGGTTCATTGCGATGATGAGATGCACCTATTTGGGTCATTATTGGAGCGATTCAACCACCTCACTTTCGTGGACAGATTTTTGAAAAGTTGAGCATAGAACTAAACTAATTATTAGCTCATGAATTAAAATCCTTGACTGTACCTACAATCTATGTGTTTATTTTTGCAAGAAGTTGTACATTATAAAGATTTATCTTTATTCAGACTAAATATTATGTAACGGTACAGTAATAATTAAAATAAATATTCGTACTTGCGAGAGTTTCAAGTTTCATTTTAAAAGTTAAACAAAGGCATTTTTCTATCCAGCCAGAACCAGGGTGGGTATGACGGACTAACCACAAAATCCCAACGAGTGCCGCATTTGTCTTGCAGAGGAGAGCGGGATCGCATTCAGCATTTACACGCAAATAGACCTACGATCTCGTGTTTAGAAAAAGCAGAGCCATTTAAATTAGTATTAAGGCAGTGTAAACCCAGATTCGTTAGACAGATGGCAGGGCAGTTAGAGCTGCTTTATCGCTTCATTAGGGCGGGTCACCGCAACACCTCTCGTGCCAACTGCGGCCGATGCGCCTGCGATTGTGTCTCGCTGGTAAAACACGACAGTGCTCGTGGTGTCAACCCCAGATTTGCATTCCTAATGGGCTGCCACTTGCGTTGTTCTGGTTTTTTAAGCGTTTATCTTATGAGTTGAGAGTGTATTTCTAGTTTGTTAATTTAAAAACTGCTTTGCCTTACACCTGAAAACGTTAACATATTTTTTCGTCTTCCATTAAGGTTTTCAAATCTACTCTTGACGTAATGATTTTACCAAGACCAAGGATGAAATATAGCCTTATATTTCATCCTTGGTCTTGTCATTGTCATACACAAATCGACCTCCAGTCCCAAACTAAGCACAGCTTTACTATGGGTAGGTACAGTCAGCCAAGAAAGTGGTCTACCACTTTTGGACCTCATTTTGCATGCAATAAAGTACAAAAGCGGTAGACCGATTTCTTGGCTGACTATACTAGACGACGATAAACATATTTATATAGATAAATAAATACTTACATAAATAGAAAACATCCATGACTCAAAAACAAATATTATTAGTGCTTATTAACACAACAAAATGCCCTTACCGGGATTCGAGCCCCGGGACCTCTTGCTTCGTAAGCAGATTCACTACCAACTAGGCTAAAGCAGTCGTCGAAACTAATGTAGTGTTTGAATTAAGTGCAAGCTGAGTGCGCCATTTCGTCCGCGATTACTTGCATCGTCTTATTTTAACCTATTACTGGAATTCCCGGGAATTCATCTTAATCGTGTTTTAAGCGTAAAAAGCACAACGGAGTAGCCTTTGATTTATATTAAAGTCACCTCTAGATGCTCGAAACTTCAAGCAGTGTGACACGACGTTGCCGTTGCTAAAGCGTGAAAGTATAGATTGCTTTAGTACTATTTTTTGCTTTAGTACTCTTTGATTTGTGATAAAATACGATGTTGTATTTATTCAGTTTGTACAACATTTTCATAATCTAAACGCAACACCAACGCACCAGAACTATGTAACATAATGAAGTCATATTGTTTTATAAAACCCTTACGTAGAAATGTAACATCGTGCCTACAACTTTGGAGTTTAATCGACTGTAACTCCATGCCTGTACTTAGTACCACAGCTTACGTTAATACAGAAATTTCATTGCCGACAATGTAACTACTCATTAATAATGAGTAGTTACATTGTTGGCAATGAACTTTATTAAATACACATCGATACCGTATAATGACTATTTATTGAGAAAACAACAAGAATATACAATACGAACCCTCTTAATCCATACTAAAACGGAGCGACGACTTGACGTATTTTTTTAAGTGGAGATAGTTGAAGGGATGGAGGGTGAAACAGGATAGTTTTTATCCCCGAAATCATCCTCTAAGGGGGTGAAATGGGGGGATAAAAGTTTGTATGGAGCTGCGATATAAACGAGGTCCACGCGGACGGAGTCGCGGGCAGAAGCTCGTACGAAATAATAATTATAAACTTAGACGAGGAACTGTAAAATAAAATGAAAATTAAGTAATAAAATTCAAAGATTATGGAATTTATATTGTAATTGTTCACTTTTGTATTTAAGAACAACGCTTTTTAATCATTTAAGTGCTACTTTTCTGCGTATGTTTGCGCTGCTTACTGGTATCGCCCAGATTTCCTTATTTCCTAATTTGCGCAGTGGTATAATAATGCGCGGAAGCAGTGCGGTAAGCACGCAGTACTGTACCTAGAGGTACTTAGAAAGTGCGCAGTAAAGAATCTGTAGGTAAAGGTCCTCAATAGAAAATAAAACCAAACCAAAGTTGAGTCTGTATTTTCCTTTTTTTTATCAGCCTGCTCAAACGATACATTATTTGACGACATAATCAAGTTAATAACATTATTTTATCTCATCTAAAATCTCACATTATGAAATTTAAATAAAACTTGACTAAGTTAGATATTTATCGAAATTTGTCCGAAATAAACAATTCACGAAAAGTTTTATATCTCTTTTTCTCTTGCGCTTAAGGCATCAGCGTGTCTCTGTCTACAGTTCGTTTCTTTTTAGGATTAGGAATACGGTAAACAAAGAAGCAGTCGTCGTCAACCTTTTCTGCTTGGGACAAATATTAGATGTTACCCGGAAATTCATCCTTGCTGCAAAGTTCACACACCAACTTGTAAATGTTCACCATCATATGTTTCTCATTTGTTGTTAATGGACTCTGTTTCTGTCTCTTTGCTGTGGTGAAGACAAAACGTCCAGGCGAGAGCGAGTTGGTGTTTTTTGCAAGCCACTTGGACCTGCCTCTGGTTGGTCCATCGCAGTCCGCACGCCACCACACACAGCGAAAAATAAAATCTTAATATTAATTAAGAAATAGATAGTTACCCGTATAATAATCTCGTAATCTTCAACAATTTGTTGATTACCAAGAAAACTAGAAAAAGAACGTGAGATACGATTGACAATTTTGACAATGTTGACAGGAACGATCGGTTCGTTTTTTTCGCTGCAGCGAAAAAACGAACCGGTCGTTTCAAACCTCTTCTTCTTTAGGTTTTTTATTATGCAACCTTTCCAGAACCGAATAACGAAATTCAAAATAAGAGAACAAATATGTTGTTGTAAGTATTGTTTAGATATAAATAATGAAAACACTTCTAACATTTTAGGGTAGACAACAATAACGTAAGTCTTTTTTAATCGCTGTTTGAGATACTTTGACAGTTGTGTGGCATAAAGTGTCTTATATAAAATACCTCGTGCCTCGTGCTTTATCCTTCTTTCTAATGCTAAAAAAACGCAGTATAGGGGCGTGTTCGACTCAAATCAAGGCATCCCCTCTTGCCAATAACTGGTTGTTGGTTTCAGGCATTTTTGATCTGTCATAGTGACTTCTCATTCATCTCTTCTGATACCGCCCCGCACAGCCAAATTCGGAACGGGCCTAAGTCTTGTCAAACTTCCGCCGCGCACTTCAGTGGCCCGAATCCGTTTCGGCCGGCTTCGAAAAGTAAGTACTCGGGCCTCTGAAGTTACTGCATATTTATGTGTTGTGCTCGTACTGTAACGTTGCACCTGATTTACATTTCACCGAGGCGCGAGCGAGCGCCGTAATTTTTGCACGCGCGCTGTCGTCCTACCGTTTAACAGCCTCCGACATAAAACGAGGTATTCGATCGAAGTTACGTACAGTATAAAACGTTTCTTGCGTAGGAGTCTCCATTTTTTCAATTTTGATGAACTGTGGTATATTATTTTATTACGTACGTCACATAACCTTTTTATTTCCTTTGATCGTTATTATTTCTGATTGTGACAAATAATGAAAACACTTCTATCATTTTAGGGTAGACAACAATAACGTTCTCGCTTTTCGAACACCGTGTTTCTTATACACTCAAAATTAAAGTCCTGATAGCACCCAATAGCGGCAATTAGAACACGAAAAATAGACTCATAGGTTTACCTAGAACATTGTTACACAAATGGACCTAATAGTCGCAAACTAAAAAAAACCTTGTATTATGGGTACCTGCTAGGTAACCATATACTTTTTTATTTTTTATTTACCTTCGTCGCTCAAACATCTAAGGTCATTAGTGACCACTATAGGTATAGAACACCACATTAAATCAACTTATAATAATCCACTAGTTTTATATTTAACAGTGTTTTCTGAATCTTTTAAGCGTCCAGGAACGTTAACAGTTAATCTTTCTGTGTTATACATTGGACAACAACAGATGTTTGACAGATAAATCACTATTACACTATTAGTGATAAGATGATATACTTATTAAAATGAATCCATATTTAAATACGTAGATAACATCCAAGACTCAAAAATAAATATTCATATTTATTACAAGACATGCGTTTACCAAGATTCGAATCAAAGCCCGCCGGCTTTGTAGAGATGGTCACTACCAACAATGCTACTACAGTGGTCCTCAAATTTTACAGGCCTTTATCAAGTTAGTGCCATTTACTTCATTCCCAGAACCGAAGACCTTATTAAAGTTTGGTTTAATCGGGCTGTCGATATACTTTGTTGCCTCACTTGATATACAGTTAGTATTTAAGATTTTCATCACGTCACCATGATATTATACGAGTCGTCACTGACGACTGGGTACTTAGTGCATTGCCCAGCCCTCATGCATAATAATCAGTTTACTCCCTCTCTTAAGGCTCTGGCTAGTTTTTTAGTTATTGGACTAGATTTGCCTCACATCTTAATTAGAAAAGCTGGTGTGGTCATAATGTGTTTAACTAGACTACGGCGGACGGTAGTAAGTACAAGTTATTAGAGTTAGATCTGCTTCTTGTAATCATGGACCGGGTCGTATTATGAGTCTTATGATGATAATGATAACTAACATTAGACTTAGTATAATTATAATTTCTTAATCCAATGGCTCACCCTCTTAGTTCAATATTTACTCACTTTTTATTTGAATGTTTAGTAGCCTTTGGTAGTTCTAGTTTGGTAGTTCAAGAAAAGAGCGTACTCCCATCTTAAAGGCCGGCAACGCACTCACAACACCTCTGGTGTTGCAGGTGTCCATGGGCGGCGGTAATCGCTTACCATCAGGTGATCCGTCTGCTCGTTTGCCTCCTATCACATAAAAAAAAAGTTCTAAAAGTAGGTTCATCAAATTGTAAAAATAGACATGTATTTTATTTTTATTGTAAACTTATTTTTATCGACTTTCAAACTGGTTTAATGGTCAAAGTCTGTTGCAACATACTTTTTTCCATTAATTTGGTACGACATTCGATTAGATTAGAGACATACGAAAAACAAAACGAAGATTCCAGTGTTTAATTTCAATAGACCTACATATATTTAGAAAAGCCTTAAAAATCCCATAGAAGTTATTATACCATAAATGAATATATAAATGATAGTGACTTTGACATGCATGCTCAACAATGTGTAAGCCGTAAGGCGCCACATAGTGAAACTGACCATAATTCTGTAACATCCAACATAGGTTACATATGTTGGAAAAATAAATGATTTTATCTTTATCTCATTTACTAAAGTTTTACCTTGACTTGTGTGTGACACTGTGCCAAAACTATTTCGTTCGTTTCTTAAAAGGCTCTAACGTACCTAAGGCACCTCTCAGATAATTAAAATAGGCTAGACTGTGGTAATTGACGGCTAAAAACATGTTGCTCAGTAGAGAGTAGGTATAAATTGTAGAATTCCTGGCATACGCAGCGGAAGCTGCCCAGGACATCTAAATCAACCGTGTCGCGGACGGACAACCCGACAACGGCACGGCGCAGGCCGTAACTCAGGATGGCGTTATTAATACGACCACTGGACCTCTGTTTTGACCTATACTTGCAAACATAGGTGCTAGTTTATTTGTACTAACTTAACCTATGAAAATCTTAATGTACTAAAATGGAATTATAACTTTGTTATTATTGAAACAAAGATCAACACAAAATGACAAATATTCACAGTTTGTTTGTGTTATTTTGTATTCTTCACTTTCATCATTCGCTTGTCTTTAGGCACCGCAATTACTTGGGATCAGATTACTTAATCGTCTCCGTTCTTTGTTGTCATTTGCGCAGAATATCATTTCAGAACTCTTTGCCACTGACCTCCAGTTTTTTCGGGATACAATTTTCTGCAGGATTCTGTTTAAGTAGTATACGTGTTAATATAGTAACGCTCCACGAGCATTCGGTTTGCGGCTTACTACACGCTTACTACAGAAAACTGGATCCTGCAGAAAACCGTACCCGCAAAAAACTGGCCGTCAGTGGGCAACAGCTCTTAAATAATAACTGGATAATATAGCCATATGGATCCTAGACATTCATGCTAAATATGATTGCATTTTTTTAAAATTGCATACTTATTTGTTTCGGATCATCATCATCTTAGCGTTATTCCTGGTAATGCCCCTAAAGGAGCCCGGGGTCCGCTTTGACATTTAATCCCAATATTTGGCATAGGCACTATTCTAGGTATTTGTTTCGGATAATACGTTTGAATGCACAATTTTTTTAATATCAGAATAGGTTAGATGCAAGTTTATTTAACTATTATTTATCCATACTTACTCTTAAAGTCAAGTGTCTTCTGCCGAGAGGGTACTCAGATAAAAGGATTAAGGAGTTGATATATGTGGTGTTTAATATTTATTACTGGATTCAGGAGAGACAAAGTCAAGCAGAGCATGTCTTTCGGCTAATATAATATGACGATGATGATGATAAGTTGTTACATCAGTTGAAATTATGCCCAAATCTCAATGCGGGCCATGATATTAGTCATTTAGTCTGAAGATGTTTTTTGAATAATTTGTAATTATTATCGAGCATAATCATAATATCACCCACGGTTAAATGAGTTAAAAAATCAGAAATTTGCATGCCTTTAAAATAATCTAATAATCAAGAACGCTTTCGCGACGTAATGTACGGCATTACTCTTTGAAGATGCTCTTCTTTACCCAATTATGACTTTACGATAAATTATGCGTTTGGCGTAACTGCATATCACTTTATAACATCATACTAAAGTGACAGCCCCATCAGAAAACGAATCTTAGGAACACAGTGTGAAGGTTTAATTTTGTATGTGCATTGTGGCGTTCAGGGGATGTTTATAGCCGGTATGCTCCCATTTTCAGATTATTCCAAAAGATAAGTGGTGGCCGCATGCAAAATACTTCCCGTTGAGATATGAGAATCGTCCGCTGGTCGTATATTATTTAAAGTATCGGGAACGCCACACACGACGCTACCGTACGGGCCCGAGGTGCAGGCTAATGCAGAAAAGCCAGCTACAGTTATTTATAGACATTTATGATAAACAGCCATGGCCGTCATCTCCGTAACAACGCGGCACAGAACATGAATTTACATATATTCTAACGCGGACACGTTACCAACACTTAACGTTTAAGTCGCAGTATAACTCCTTCTTGAGATGGCTAAATGTGTAACGGAAGAATGAAATAGTAGATTGTTAACCGAGGGTTGAAAGCAACCCATTCCTGACGAGATATTCGAATAGTTCAAGGCTGAAATGGGAACTCTACTTTTCATTTCAAATACGAGGAAATGAATTAAAAGCCAAAGACTTAATTTCAATTCATTTCCTCGTTAAGTATTTTCTAAATCAGTCAGATCCTATATACTCGTAGAACCCATTTTAAAAACCTTTTTGTATGGACCATTTGGGTGGGAACTGTTGACAGACTTTAATAATGTTAGTGGGCGGACCATTTCCTAGACGCGCTTTTGAAGTGTTTAGGTATATCGAAAAACTAAATATTATTGTTCTTTGGATGAAAAATTATGTTGTTAATTGTATTTATATATAGGTACCTTATAGTAATAAAGAATGAAAACCATCATAATTATCAACAAGCTTCAACACAATTTTATGGAAGTGTAGCAGTATAGGTTTTTGCCATTGTTATCTTTTTAATGACTTTTGTTACATTGAACCACCAACACTTAAAAAATATTCAATAGTCTTGAAATAGTAGCAATAATAGTCATGCAATAGTTATTCTGTAATAAATGTTTAAATAAATACCGCATGATTGTCAACAAGTACCAAAACTGTGGTTGTAGGTATACAGGTTTCTTGCCATTGCTTATTTTCTTAAATTACTTTTTATCCCCAGGGGCGACATGCTTCCCTTTCAACCCGCTGTTGAGATAAACAATAACCTACTTTCAGAGTACGAGAGATGAAAAAAAAGGACCTGTAGGTAATTTGACAGGGTGTCGCAGAGTACGAGTAGGTACATTTCATACATCTATAGTGAAATGCCCTTACATCCAATATTTGACAGCTGTCATCTCAGTACAATTTATGTCATCATATGTCATCCTCGACGTGTATTGAACCGGGATGACGGCTGTCAAATATAGGCTGTTAAAATATCAAAATATATGACAACGGTATTTTACAAATTATATTTATCATCAGATCCCTTCAATTACTTATTTACACCTTCGGTAAATTTTTACGAAGTTTCGGTACAAATATCTCACACTGTCGACCCCATATTGTTTGAAGATTTATTAAGCAAAATATGTGAAAAAAATGATATTGCTAGTCGGGTGGATGCTCAATACATGTATGCCCTGCATTCGTTTCGTCCGACTGTTGCTTTTTATGTTTATTTTAGTCGCGTATTCATTTACTCTATATTCGGCTTGATGATTCTAAATCCAAATGAAAACACCTCATATCTGACTGACCATCATTCCCTTTTAAATCAACATCAGACCAAGTTAAATAAGTTATGTCTCATGTGCGTACACCGCTTGTAGTCACTTGGGTCATTTTTATTCTAAAACTTCGATTAGGACTCAGAAGCTCTAAAATGGTCAAAACGGGACCACCCGTGGCCTCGGAAGCGGAACCACCCACTCCACGTCACGAGGCCACTATCACAGTTATCTTAATTATGAGCGTGTCGATCATCATCTTGAATTTTACCTTAAAAGGTCTATAAAGAGTCGCTAAGTGTACGCAATTTGGAGCGATTGCGCGCCCCGCCCGTGAGTTATGTCACGACTCGATGCGCGGACACTTCTGTTCGAGAGCACGTGCCGAGCAACGGCACCGCTGCCATTTTCTAGAACACTACATTTCATTACACGTGTAACTTATTGTTAAAAAGTTATTGTGATGCTTATTTACTGCACAAGCTTTTACCCGAGTTTTTGCGAGAAGCGTATTTTTGCTATAAATATTAATCAAAATTATTGGAATGGGAATTTAATCTTAAATTAAAATGAACCACTTAGAACCGTGAATTGTGAAATGGGTAAAAGTTTCTCATTTCTGTCCAATATTAGTCATAAGCTGCAATTTAAAATTACCTGGGTCATTCAGGATAAAAATAAAACAAAATATTTCTTTTCTGTGGGCAATAATTGATTGGCGTATACCTATAGCTTACAGGTTACGTTTTTATTACCTGAATAATAATAATGAGGACTGGCAGTTTATGCGGATTGTGTGTTTAACCGAAAATTTGGTTAGTCAGTTAGTAGAAAAGACGCGAACCTAAATATGTATGTATCCTACAGTAACAAAATCTACCCGCGACATCCGAGTAAGATTACTGAAAACCATTGGTCGAGCGTATTTTTTTATCAATCACTATCAGCTCCATTACTAAAATCCTTAACAGAAACAGTTAAGAGCCACCAACGGTATAGGTAGTGTAAAATGACAAGTGGGCCGGGGCCCAGCTATGGGCAGATCACGCGCTATCGCTGTTATAACAGGCCCGAGGGCCGCTCCTTCCCGGCTAATGCGGCCTCATACAGACTGTCTTGGTACTTGATACTTCGATTTATATATTTTCCTTTATTTATACACATACGTTCTCTTTTTCTTCCGATGCCATCATCTATCGGAAGTTACCGATTAACATTGCAACTCACTAAGCATCGACGGCTGTTCCAACCAACGATCGATCACTCTATGCTGTATGTGAATGTATGTATGTAAAGTCGGAATGTACATGGAGCAGAACACAACAAAAACATCAAAAAATCAACAGGGGGCCTAGACAAGGTTACAATCGACAAGCGCTAACGCCAATAGAAAACTAATCTAATGTATGGGATTGACAGATGTTAACGAAAAGTGTTTCGTTGGCATCTGTCATTCCCCTACATTTTATTAGTTTTCTATTGGCGTTAACGCTTGTCGATTGTAACTTTGTCTACGGCCCCTGAACAGTTATTTCATAACACACGTATGAAAGCAAGACCTGTGAGGTATTTCATCCAGCTAACCTTTGAGCAATTCAATGGAGATGAGATATAGACAAACCGATATACAGACAATTATTTCAGTGTTCAGGTAATACCTGCAACCTAGATGTAACCTAGTTGTAAGCTTCTTTTCTGTGCCCTTACGGGGTCAATTTTGTTACATTCAATAGTAGGTATTGTGTGCAATAAATATTTTTATTTTGAGTTTGAAAAACGATTAAAAAGAAAAAGCAGAAAGAAGTATTTTTTTTACATACATACCTACTATTATGAATAATATTGAACATACAACGATAAACTTAAAGACTTAAGACGCCTTAATACATAATATCCAGTCAAGGAGCATTCGACAGCCACAAAGTCTTCAACTTCCCCTTCAGCGAGGCCACAGACTGACGCTGCCTGAATGACAGAGGCAACGAGTTCCACAATCTGGCAGTGTGTCGTGAATGATTAATCGAAGGAGCGGGATTTAACAGGAGGTATGGCTAAAGTGATCCCGAACTATCCCAGAAGGATTCTGATGCGTCTTACTTAGTGCCTCAGAGTTCCTGTATGATAATTTGAGTTGTTTTTTGTAAAGTTTGTACAGATTTCCTCAATACCTGTATTGAGGAATAGCTCTTGAAAAAATTAACTATTGTATTTTAGATGCTCGTGTAGTAAAGCGTATGCGTATAGTATCCATGCACAAAATTCGTCACGTAAATTCTTGACATTTAAGTTTAAGACTCATCTTTTTCTGATTAAGGAGCGGAATTATTGTATTTGCCTAAAGGAAACCGTCGGAAAGTAAGATGACTATACCAGTAGCAATATCTCACACATGACTTATTATCGGTTTTTACGTGATTTATAATCATCTTTGTATTTATACCGTTCTCAAATGCCAAGCACGTTTACAGTCCCTACACCAGGAGCGAGTGTGATTGCGCCGCGCTACAGTTAAGGTAAATAGCTCATACAATTGTTGGAATGGAGGGCTCGGAGCCTCTTTTGTTGAGGAAGTGGCCTCTAATGGGCGAGCGTAGCCACCGGCTAGACTTACATGGTGTCAATTGCTATGCGGGCCTGGCACCAAAACGGAGTGGCGATTGCCCACTCAATAGCCGATAGTCGGCTTATATACTCTAATTTGAATTTTGTATAAAAGGCTAAACTGCTATTCGACGATTGCACGCGCGGCGCATTATTGACAGTAATGTAGTTGTTTATGTCTGTATTTTCAGTTTTCTAATGCTAATTGTATGCGTGTTATAGTCGTAGTTTTCGTTGCCTACGAGTGGCATTAACCTCTGTAGTTTATTTGACACGTACCTTAATAAGTAGGCTGCATCGTTGCTTAACCAAATGTGTTACCATAAAATAACACGTCTCATATTAGATAGCATGTAATCTCCTTAACTAAATTATAGTAAGAAGTCAGTTAAAACTGGGAAGCGTTAAAACTAATATGTAAAATCTAAACATTTATATATTACTTATATCGCATGAAATATGTTCTTATTATTTGCAAAACGTATCTACTAACATAAAACTCAAAACTCAAAATTATATTTATTCAAGTAGGCCCAGTAACAAGCACTTTCAAATCGTCAGGTAGAAACATAATCTTAAGCTAATTACTTTGAGTAATTTATTAAACACTAGCTGTACCTGCGACTTCGTTTGCATGTTAATGTAGGAGTTAATGCGTTTCTTCTCTTGGAAATAGGACACATGGAGTTCTAATTTTAACCTATCATGTAAAACTTTCAATAAACCTATATATTTTAGTTAAAATGACGTTATAACCTGTCACTCTGATATTTAAATTATTAAGAAAGGGACAAAACACGTGTTATTTATCAGAGGTATTTTAAGTTTTATGAATAATGGGGTAAAAGTTTAGTAGATGTCTGTGGCAATAGATCTAACAGGTAGGACACACGCTGCAGAATTAAGTGTTTATTGATCTTCTTTTCTACATATTTTTAACACTGTGTTATGTTATGTCGTATTATAAAAACGTGATGGATGACTGAAATGATCTTGAGTTCTTGAGTCACTCCGACTCTCAGGTAAAGATGTGTTTAGGAATTAATAATAGATAATCCTTTCGAGTACCCATTGACCGGTAAGTGTTTACGTGGAACAAAAGATCTCTTTTCAATTTGACAACAGACGGCCAATTTATATTTTCCAAACTATACCTAACCACTAGGTAAGTTCTACAACTATAACGCGAGTCCAAGTCCCTTTCTAATAAAGGAAATTATTAAAAATGTTAAAGCAATATGTTTATTTTTTTCATATTGCAATGTTTCAGATTGCACTATCACATTCTAGCAAATCTTGTGTATGTCGGGAACATACACAAGATTTGCCAGAATGCCCTGGCCAACATAATGTGTGTTGCAGGCTTTATGATAAAAGTATTTTCCTGTATGTTGGCCAATTTCTGTGTCTCTATGGTGGTCTCTATATTGGCTGAATGTCACCTTGAAGCCGCCTTAAGGCACAGCCACACTGGCGCGGCCTGCGGTGGCGGACAATATTAAATTTGACAGCGGCGGACAAGTTTACTATTGTCCGCCGCGGTCAGGCCGCGCCAGTGTGATGCATACTGAACAGAAGAACATAAATTAAAAAGTTTACAAGTCTTGCGCGGCCGTGCGAGCGAGACAGCGGGACAATGACGTAAGAAGATCTGACAGATAACATGGTTCTATCCCTGTCTTACTATTCGTTCAGTACGTAAGTTTTCTCTGTAATCTGTGGCAGTGGCCGTTATGGTTATGTATTTCTACAAACGTGACGTCATGCGCTCTGATTGGTGTTTAACATATCATGGCGGGCGTCCGTATTTTTCGGTTTAATTTTATCAAAATAAACAATAATCTCTTACTTAATAAAAAAAATATTAGCAATTTTCGAATTCTACGATTAAAATTTCACTAAGAAAATACCATATTTCAGTGATTTTCAATTACTGTCATCATGCCTATTAAATACTCATCGTGTGATTCAATCTTGCAGAAACTCAAATAGACTTTGGCTGAACGCAAGATCACCGCTATCGCCATGCCATTAAAAAAAAGGAAGAGAGTCAGACTTTTGATGTTTGACGTTATTTTGTTGAAATTTGTTGATACATTTATTGAAATTACGCCTCAATACGAATTTATCGCATGTAAGTTTCCATATCAGAATCGATTATTTTTTTACGCTTTAGAATTTAATATGCGTTTTGTGAAGGTCTATCATCACAACACCGGATCGTAATTATTAATATTCGATAGTTATGGCAAGCCCGCCATTTTGACGTCACTGACAGTTGACAGATATGGCGGCTACGATTTCAAGTTGAAGAAATTAATAATGTAATGAGGTCAAATGTTTCCGAAAATTAATTAATCGTCGCAGTCGGATAAAAACTATCCTAAACAGAAGCTAGAGTAATAATGTGCTTATGAAAAAAGTTACATATTTTTCCGTTCATGGGAATCTGAAATCATCGGGGGACACAAACAGGGTTAGTTTGATACTGGCTGATTCTTTTTTTAATTTAGAGATTTATTATAAGTGAGAGATAAAAAGTAAAATTTATATGAAGTATTAAATTTTTTTAATCAAAAAAACTAGTCTAGAATGTTTCTAGAAAGACAATCTAATGTCAAAAAATAAAACGAGAATAATTAATTAAAAACACAACGTCAAAATTTTCCAAAAGGAGTAAGTAAATAAATTATAAATCCAGTCAAATTCATTCATATTCGTAAGGGTTATGTCATCCGCGACAATCAACGATATTCCTACTGATAAAGTGGTAAAAGGTATTTTTTTTATTGAGTACATTGACATAAGATTGTTTAAAGATTAAAGTTTTTTCATTACTGTCACCAGTGTACCTATAGGCATCTTTTTAATAAATACCTGCCACGACGAAATGCACTAAAATATCTGACACGCATCAACTGCTTTAGAAATAAATCTATGTCACTGCGCGGCTAGTTCTATCATATGCCTATTATTGCTAGTGACTGTAGCTACCGACCTATTCTTGTTGATCTCTGATACAAAAGTTTCTCAAGCACCACAAACTAAACGAAACTTGTATGTTTAACCTGCACGGTACATTTCAATCTGTCATTAAAATTAATATCGTAACATCATTCCATAGAATTGTTTATAGTGCACTTCGTTAGTGGTCGCAATCTTAACCGAACCACGAAAATAGGTACGAGTCAAGGAATACTAGACTTCTTTTCAAAGCCACAAAGGCGGTAACGTAAGCCACATTTATGTGGTCTTACTATAATTTAATTTGCATAGAAATCCCCCTAAATTAGTCGGTAGCGACCGCCTAGTTCTGCGGTATTGACATAGAGCAGTCAGCTCATATTTATCATGTCCAAATATGGTGTGGAATGAGTAACTATTTATAAAAACAAATTTGAAACGATTGAATTAAGTATAGGGAGTTTTTAATAGGCGCTAAACGAGTAGGTACGTGTTCAGAAAATTTAATGGTATATATAAATGGAGCGTTTTTTTTAATGAAAATTATAGCTATTTTACTGTATTAGTTCAGCACACAAATTGCCGCTTATAGTTAACTCAGCTAAGAGTCAAATGGGATTAAAAAACTTTTAAAGGTTTTGTAATACGATTCGATATTGTATTTAAGGAATAGTTTTACCGTTATTCCTTGTGTGCTCGTGGTTTTCTAGAATGAACACCTTTACATTGTAACCAGGATCAATATTTCGAGCCTGATCTTTATAGCTGTATGGGGTCGCGTCTTGTCACGATCCGGGCCATTCTGGACCATATTCGACGCGCGCCTTATGCTATCACTGATAACCAAAACTGTGTGCAAATGTGCTTTGAACTTGCTACTACCGACAGCACGTAAACGATGGAAAATTCTGGATACAAAACGTCTCAACTTAAGATATATGGTAGTTTTATCAAAGTTAATTTATCTTTGTATCCTCGTGCCAGTTTAATTAGTATCCATGACCAGGAACAGTTATTTTTCTTTAAATATATGTATTGTAGAATTTTCAAAGCAATAACAGAGTGACGACGGGTTTTCCAAAACGGCGACCAAATTTTCACGCCTTTAACCGCTCACTTGATTTCGGATTTTAAAAAAAGGAAGCCGTAATTGCCTAGTTATTTTTTTTATTTGAATTGAATCGAATAATTTATTTCAGACGTAAGTCCATATGGGTTAGTGTACATTGTGAACTTAACCTATTGTTAGTACCTACATTCAGATAAAATGTCACAATTTAATAAAACATACAATAACATATAAAATTAAAATTATGTAATCCCAACCTCCCATTAGGGCTGGGATCTCGCATGAAGTCGGATGCATAGCCTGGTAAGTGGACAGTCTGGCTGGTTTTACAATGCGTTAAGGACGCCATTCGAACTGCCTCGTGCCCTGCGCACCAGCGAGGCGACGCGCTTACGCACGATGGCGTGAAAGCCATCCGTACGCGCCTCCGCAAACATGGCCGATGCGCTGCAGTAACGTCGCAAACCCAATAACATCCTAAACGCATTGTTGTGCTGGACTCGCAGGGCGTTGAGGGTCCGCTGCGAGTAGCTGACCCACAGGCTGCACGTGTAAAAAGATTGACAGAAGGCTTTAAACAAAGTAATCTTCACTTCTGTAGAACACCGTGCAAACCTACGTGCCAGCATGTTACACCGCACCGCCAACGCCCTACCGCCGCTACGCTCCATTTCCACGTCAACGTTATCCAATAATTCCTCCGTCACCCAGTGGCCCAAATACTTAAACTTTGACACTCGGGTTAAGTTCGTACCACACAGTGCCACGGGCGGCACTGTATCAAGTTTGCTGCCACTCGGGTTGAACACAGGCAGTTCGCTCTTTTTTCCGTTGTAGGTACCGAAGCCCCTGGGTCACGGCGTAGTCGTCGCACACACTGACCAGCTTCCTGAGAGCACTGATCGATGGACTCAGCAGCACCATGTCGTCAGCGTAACTAATATTATTGACACTGATTCCGTCAATCGAGCATCCGATTCCGGTACTGCTGAGTTCAACGATCAGCATGTTCATAAAAAGATTGAATAATTTGGGTGATGTCAAGCCCCCCTGCCTCACCCCGCACTTAAGGCCGCACCAAAGCAGCTCATACTTTACTTAGCGGTTGCCAAAATTAGTTTAGGTGTGCGCGAACTTGGCATGCAAGTAATAAGCTTACCAAAATGGCGCCCAAATGTTAAAAAGGTCGTACACAGTTGTACGCCGACCTTTGTAACATTTGGGCGCCATTTTGGAAAACCCCATCGCCCTAGCATTTTGCCTGGAAAGTTCTACAATGTGTGTTTGTTCAAAATAACCCCACTTTTACAGGCCTGAACTTTTGGTTTTCATCCACGGGGGTCGTGTTAGCACCCTCTATTTTCTTCATCAAAATATACACCTACTTCATTAGTTCATGACAGCATGGTTAACCGTCCTAAACCCACGACTCATCATATACCGTGTAAGTTATTAGAAAATAAAACTCGTCAAAAATGCACGTCGTGTGTGTAGGCGCAGGGCGCAGCTCGTCACCCGCCACGCGCACGCGCGCAGCGCGCACGATCGTCGCCGCGCCGATAAGCACAATATTAGTGCGCCTGGAATAACGACAACTATCGAGATCCACGAACACTGTAATTCCTGTTCCGCAATACTTTATCGATCCTCTTATTAAATTTAATAATTCCAGGCACACACGAGTTTGTACAAATGATGTAATGATGATAGGGTCTCGTTAAGGTTTTTGAAATAATTGTGCACTGCCGTATTTGCTAAATGGATCCTACCCTGACCGACCATAGAACTCAAAGGAACGATTTGAATTAAATGGTACAGATGTCTTTTAATTATGTACAACTCATGTTAATGTCTAATCGCTAAACTTAAGTGGCAGTGGGCGGGGCACATGGCACGTAGAACCGGGCGATTCTCCGAGCGTTTGAACCGCTCGGTTTTAACGTCAATGTCGTCTCAAGATTATTTCATAAGAGGTAAAACGTACCACAGAATCTTTAATCAAAAAAGATTCAGTACTGGTATTGGCTAACATCTTCATCAAAAGTAGACTCTGATACTCGTACCTTTTAATAGTATTTGCTGTCTCCGACAATGACGAAAAAAACGCCTTTAAAACGCTGAATATTCGCCCAACCGATCGTTGGGGCGGAAAGGTGCTCGAGTGACGACTACGTACCGGAAGGTGCAGCGTGGGTACTGGGTAGGCCCCCCACAAGGTGGACATGATCTTATAAAGGTTGCGGGAGTCCGTTGGATGCGGGTGGCGCAGGACCGCTCATTGTGGCACTCTTTGGGGGAGGCTTATGTCCAGCAGTGGACGTCTTTCGGCTGATATGATGATTATGATGATGAATGGTAGTATCAATATTTATTTGACACCGTTCTAAGGGGGTAGTTCGTTTTCTAGATAGTGCTTAGGTGCAACGAATATTGATAGGCAAATAGTGTAAAAAAATTAAAATAAAATATTTATAGCAATGTTACGTACACATGTTTACTTTTGTAGGTATATTGATACAGTTTTATTTCCTTTTATATGGCATTATTATAAATGCATTTTTATGACTTTATACAATCTAAAGTATTGTAGGTAGTTTTTCTTTTGCGGCACATTGTTGCAAAAATGATACTAAATAGAATTTAGACATGTTTATATTGATAACCTTTCTAGCATTACATGGATGTGTTAAGGCAAATTATTACGAAGGTAAGAAGTTGAATAATGTTACATACCTACATATATTATGATGTTCTTTTTCATTTTAACAATTTCATGTTCTTTTTCAACTGTAACCTTATCTTGTGTACTCTGTTTTGTTGATTTTTATTTTGTGTGAATTTTTATTTCTTAAATATATCTATTTTCTATGGCCATAAGTTTCAACTTGGGTATTTCCTTCAGCACCAATAAGTACGCTTTTGTAAGCTCCCTGAAAGATGCCTGCAGTTCATCATTTTGTATTTTAAAAGCAACCTTAATTCCATATATTTTTCGTTTGCTAAGGTCTGGGTTCACATAACATTAAGTACTGATATATTGCGTTTCAGTGAAGAAGGACGTTCACTCGCAGAACAGTGTTGTAGGTTCAGGGATCAATCTGAACGCTTTGAAACACCTAGCAAGTAAGTTACGTCACTACACTACACGCGAACTTTTGCAGTATCTGAGCAGTTAGAGTCTCTTCATACCTTTTTACACCTGCGTTTCACTGAAATCCTTTACTAAGCGGCACCTGCGCAGCACGCGGACTGATGTACCGCAAACTTCCCGAGTTGCGCTTAAGATTCATATTTAATTGTAGGGACCCGTGTCTGTGGAAATGCGACACATATGACGTTTGTACGGAATTGTTTTACTGCTTTGAGCTAAATAAGTACCTATGTATGTCTGCCGGCGCGGACTTGTCCTAGCCTTGCTGGCTATAAAGTGGCAATTACCGCCCGCTGCGCGTGCGGAAATCCCACTACCTGGCCACGAGGAAACGCAAAGATGTTGTACTCATTTCCATTTTATTTATTATCCACGTTTATGCCATACTTACCAAATTTTATTCATATCGTACCAAAATATGAGACATTCTGATAGTTGTGACATTGCAAATAATTTATTACCTGATGCTACATACCTATAAATCTGCTACACATTGAAGACCGTCGCAAACTTTACAGAAGCCTTCCCAAATCATGCGATTGAGATACAAGTTCAAGGGACTCATGATCAAGTGCCCGAGAAGAAAAATAAGTTCACGGTCATGAAAAACCCCAGGTTTAGAGGAGACCGACATTTTCATCAAAAGTGGCCTTATCGGGTAATAGGTAAGAGTATTTATCGCAAATGTTTTGCTAAAGGCTGACGCAGTAATAAAGATGGTATTATTAAGATGATTACATATTTCCTAATAATACTATATCAGGCCGACTCCAGGACCTGAACTCGAAACATATTCCGCTGCGGTGAGGAGTTAGGCAACGAGACGTTATTTCTCGAAAGCTGTTCCCCGCTGCCTTGGAGGATATTTTTAAGGCTCTGCACTGGAGGAGGTAAGATATTAACATCAACCTCGAGTACATCTGCTGCTGTGCTGATGATATAGTCGTTTCGGCTGAGGCAATAGAAGGCTTGATGCTGATCACTAAGGGTGAGCATGTATAAGACGAAGGTCATGTCAAATGCCCATGTAGTACCAACACCTATCACAAACTGATATTTTACGCTCGAAGTTGTACACATACTGTCCAGTTAGCTAGTTGGATCATACTTTGAGAAAGAGGCCAATCATCGAATTGACTCGGCTGGGCAGCGATGATAAGGCTCAAGCTCAAGTCTCAAGATGACAAGGCAAATATTGTCCGACCGAAACGCGGCCGCTTACTTTGGGCCTCATGAGAAGGCTCAAATCCACGCAAAGGGCAATGCAGACTATGGAGAGAGCTAATGCTGGGAGTTTATCTGCGTGATCGCATCATAAATGCATGAGGTTATCCGAAGTAGAACTAAGGCAACGATATAGCCCTCCGAATCCTTAAGCCATTGATATGATGATGATGATTATGAATAACACCAGAATTTGCAATATAACTGAATAGTATTTTTAGTCTATAATAGAATAATCTTTTTTTCAGGGCGCTCTGGTGAAAACCCAAACCTTGGTAAGAATATGCAACCATACGTATTTTGACTATGCAACCATACGTGTTTTATATTGACCATGGGATTCTATTTATGCTGATGCATATTTTACAGAGTCCCATAGAATGTGTGTCATGCCCCTTTTTATAGAACTGAAAACTGTTTTTTCATAATAATCATAATACTTATCACCATATTGAGTTCCCGAGGCTTAATTATGCTCCAAGTCAGGTCATTTTATTCGTCCACACAAAGCTCTATTGCAAATCAAGAAGGATTTTAATTTATAGAGATACCTATTGTTTACTGCGATATACTGAGTAAATTACAAGCTTGTCAAGAAACGAATCGAGTGTACTTTCATGTATATATATATATATATATATATATATATATATATATATATATATATATATATATATATATATTTATTTATATATATATTGGCCCAGAAACCCTAATTATATACTTATTATTAAAATCTTTTAGTTTTAAGTCAGTTTATAAATATTGTGATGCCCTTACAGGGTGCATGTTTGAGTCTGTTTTAACATTTGTCACCTGTATTGTAACAACATGTATGCCCTAAAATATTTGAATTGAAAACAAAAACCCTCGCGTAAGGTTTCTAATATCATAATACTTTTAATAATTTAGACAACGCGTTGTTGGCAAATGCTGGTGCGTCTAACCAATTTTTGGCCACTAGCCCCACGACTCCAACAACCACTACTACAATGTCAACCAAACTGGAGACTATGCCAACTACTGGTATGAGAGAATTATTTCCGAATCAACGAGGTAATCATTATTAAATATTCGTATAATTGTGGTACTTTCTGTGATCCCCGGAGATGGGGTAGTCGATTACGACGTCATCATCATCATCATCATCATATCAGCCGAAAGACGTCCACTGCTGGACATAGGCCTCCCCCAAAGAGTGCCAAAGTGACCGATCCCGCGCCACCCGCATCCAGCGGACTCCCGCAACCTTTACCAGGTCATCAGTCCACCTTGTCGGGGGCCTACCCACGCTGCGCCTTCCGGTACGTGGTCGCCACTCGACGACGACGATTACGACGTACGTTATGCATTTTGTATTGATTTCAATGATTTTATCACTGTATTTAACACATTATCTCAATACATGTGGGACAAGAGTGTGCAATCAAACGAGAGTGCACAAAGCATGTCTCGAATTGACCTTTAATTTCAGTTCATTCGGTCTTTATCTTTTTTTTGGTGGGTATATTCTATAGTATAGAATTTAAAAAAAAAAACCCGTGAACTATTACGAGTGTGGTCTGAACGGTCTAGCATTTTAGCTGAATTACTTTCCATAGATGACCCAAAACGCCCTCTGTACATGGAAGATCTTATTCAAGCGCTAGAAGATTTTGAGAAAAAACTAAGTACTAAGTTGGAGCACACTTACTTAGGTAAGCATAATTTAAAAAAATCTATACATATAATAAAGCTGAAGAGGGGCGAAAGTCTGTACATGGACCATATTCGAAAAAAAGGCTTGGGATACTTAGAATCGACAACGTTCCAAAATTTTTTTGAATTTTTTCTGTTTTTCTGTTTGTCTGTTTATTTGTACGCGCATCACGTGAAAACGGCTGAACGGATTTTGATGCAAACTTTACTAATCTGTCGAGAAAATTCCCGGCCAACATATAGGCTATAAAAATTATAAAGATGGGCTATAAAGGCTATAAAAATTACAAAGGCCTTAAAAATGGTGTTGAACTTTGTATTGGAACTCCTTAAATCTATGAGCTAAAGACTTGAAAATTGACAAGCATAATGTACTTGACTAGAAAGTAAAAAAACTCCATTCAAACTTTTAACAAAATATCGATAAAACGTGAAAAAACCCGGGATGTAAAATAATGATAGGCGGCTAAACACTACATATTAACCAAAACTGGTTGATACCTCCATTAACTGCTAGATATAAGAGATGTAATTATATTGGAATTTCAGTGATTGACGACGTCGCGTCGCTATATATATTGAAAAACCAGCAACCTTGATCTCTGCCTTCCTATATATTTGCTATGAAATCAGACGTCATCTAATGTTTTTTGAAGGTTGAGTTGAATACTTATCTCGAATTATCATAGTTCACCAACGTCAAGGGATGTGGGTATAAAATTTCGCCAAAACGGCATTCCGCGGAGAATTGAGTACCTATGGTATTATTTTTATTATGTAGAATACGCCCGTGAATTTCCTTAAAGTCAAAAGTCAAAAGTGTTTTATTTGTGAAACATAGGTGATGGCTGCATAAATACAGAGATGTTACAATTTCTCGTGTTACACTATGCTTTGCCAATTGGCGTACAAAAACATTCATGTAATAATAATTAGTCAGAAATAATTATAAACAATTTAGGTCATCATTTAGATACTCGAGAACTGAATAATAACACTTATTCGTAAGCAGGGCTATTAATTTACGTCTCAGAAGTGGTATTGGCAATAGTTTAAATTCAATTGGTAATTGGTTATGAATCCTTATCGCAAGAGAACATACACTTTTGTGCATCAAAGCGGTTTTGCCAAGAGCTGGGGATAGATTAACATTATTGGTTCTAATTAACATTTTGTGTAACGATCATTTGATATAATAATATTTAGTATAACATACATTAAGTATAATGCATATTTGCTATGTTGAACATTGGATATAATGCTCATTCTGACTAATGTACAGCTGATATAATCAAGCCAGGGCAGCCATAAAAAAGGTTGGACGGGGAGGCGAAGCCCCCTCGCAGTAAAAAAAACATTTGCAATAATTGTACCATTAGTGGGTTAGGGGGGTTCACTTGTGTCCCTTAGAGCGGAAATAGGCACCTCGCGAAGCGGGGTGACGTCAACACGCTGGCGGTTGGGTTAGGTTTACGTTAGGTTTGAACGGAAGAAAATATTCCGCTTGATCATTATACAATATGAGATGTATATCAAATAAGAATTATACTATATGATGGTTATAAAAAATAAGCGTTGTACCGAATGATAGTGATACTAAATAAAAATATATATTTTGATATCATACCAAACGTTTATTATATACAATGAATGATTCTACCCTTTAAAATTATATCAAAAATGGTTATATCCAATGCAATTATATTATTTGTTTTTATAACCATTTTTGACTGAGTGAGAGTCCGGGGGCTCACTCACGGGCCTTCAGCCCACGAGCGCGCATAGCGACCGCTCTCTAAAAGCATGCTTAGGGCCTTTCACTCCTACGAAAAGCTCAGCCTTCGGCTCCGCTTGCCTCCCCGTTTACCTTCAGGAATTCGGCCTTCATCAGGTTTCGCTTGCAAGTTACTCGGAGATAACGAATATCCGCGGGGGCTCGGCCCGGGCCTTAGGCCCTCGGGCTCGCATTGAGACCGCTCTCTGAAGATTTGGTTTAGGCCTTTAATTCCAATGAAAAGCTCGGCCTTCGGCCTCGCTTGCCTCGCCGCTCACCGGCTTTGGCCTCAGGTCTCGCTTGCAAGATACCTGAGGATAGTCAGTGGCCGTCGGGCTCGTCCTAGGGCCTTCGGAACTGGGGCTCGCATAGGGATCGAGCGCCCTCTAAAAGGATACTTTGGGCATCTATATAATATTATAGACGAACAGTTTATGAGGGTGTTTATTTAGATTCGATGTGAACTGTTACACGCACACCGCACATTTTATGTAAATGAAATCTTTATTTTTAGATTTGTCAGATGTATGGTTAAACATAAGAATACCATGTACTTTAACCATAATTTATACGCGTACGAAGTCGCGGGCAGAAGCTAGTATTAAAATAATGACATGGAAAATTAAGGTGAGTTTGCATTTTACCAGATACTGATCCAATGTATGTACACACTACTTACTGATTTTTGAACTGAATGCTGGAGTTGATTAGGCTGAAGCTCACAGACAGCTAGACACGTCAAAAATATTTTCAGAATTGTTTATTATATCTCAGTGTACAAATTTCATATAATACAAGTAATCTATCCATGATTCTGAGCAACTCTTACAATGGGACAAACTTGGAATTATTGTTTGTATTTTTTTGGTATAACAATAAGATGGTTTCATAATAAAAGTGGCTCAGAGTCATGGTTAGATTCACATTTTGCGCTTTTGATTTTCGAGTTTAATTTCACCCTGTGTAGTTTAGTTCCCTACAGGATCGTTACGGTAAACGGTGTAAGTCAACAAGAAAGTATATTCCGCCAGGATTATCTTACAAATGGAAAATTACTTTACTTTCATATTTTTGACATCGATGATATTCCGCAACTTGAATTAATTAAATTTTCACTACCTACTTTTAAAATACTCATTTTATAATATTTATACATTTTGTAAGATAATTTGACAGGCAGCAGTTCAACTTCGGACTATGCTAACCGTCCTGTAGTCAAAAAGGATTTATGGGATCTCGAAAAGATTCTATGTAAGATTTATTTTTCATTTGTTTATTATGTGTTTATTTTATATGGCTAGAAAGACGCCCTTCTATGCCTGTTTCCTGGATCTCTCTAAGGCGTTTGACCGGATGGTTTATAATATACTTTGGGGTAAACTGCGTGAGGCTGGTATTCCACTGCATTTCGTTATCCTTCTATACTGGTATCGAAATCAGTGGAACCATGTGAGGTGGGCTGAGGAGATGTCTGATGGTTACCAGCTGAAGTGTGGGGTGCGACAAGGTGGCTTAACATCTCCCCTGCTGTTGAACTGATTCGTTTGCGAGATATTGGGCTTTAAAGCCCTAACTTTTGCATGTGCATGTGGACGCCAATTAAATAGTAAACTTAACTATCCTTCTCTTATCAAGCGTTCAAACAAGAAAGAGAGGGATAGTTTATCTCGCCACGACACAGCTCGCAGGCCATCCTGTTAAAGCCATGTAGCTTCATATTCTTAATGCGGTTAATTTCATACTCATCTGGTCAACATCTGGTGAGCTCTGACGAGACGGCGCCTGTTGCGTCAGCACGTCAGATAAGTTTAAGCTTCAGTGTGAAATAAAAATATACTTACTGAAGTAATAAGTTTGACGTATGTTTTTATTTAAAGCTCCGCAAATAAAAGGTAAGTAAACGTTTATGCAAATACATAAATAAAAATAATAAATAAATATATATTAGGGGATAATCTTACACAAATCGACTTAGTCCCATAGTCAGCTCAGTAAGGCTTGTGTTATGGGTACTAGACGACGATGTATAGTATAATATATATAAATAAGTACTTAAATACATACATACATACATACATACATTCACGCCTTTATTCCCAAAAGGGGTAGGCAGAGCACATGAAACGTATGTTCCAGCGCCACTTTTAGCATAAATGTGGGTATAAAATATCGACAAAATGTGATATTGCAGTAATAGGTTGCTAGCCCATCGCCCACAACACACTTCAACCCTGGTCCCTTAGTCAACTTTAATACTTAAATAAGTACATAGATAACTTCCAACAGACATACATAATTCATAATTATTTTATTTATTTGTTGTTTTGTGGGTCCCAAAAGTTCTTAAATATAGATACAGTCAGCATCATATAGTTAGTAGCAGCCAGAGTAGCCAAATATTTCGTAACATGCCCTTATTCTTACAGTAATAAAGACGTGTAGGTACCGAAATATTTGACTACCGTGGCTGCCACTAACTGTATGACGCTGACTGTACATGTCCACCACAAACCATGTTAGGGCGCAGCTTCATAGCAGGTACTACAGTCACATTACAGGTACAGTCAATTGCAAAATCCTCTCGTAAATATTGACTAACCAAAAGCTTAATCCGCGGACATAAGAGTGATGAGACATGTTTATGAGTAAGTTGTATGCACCCATCTTTTTACACTTGACTATAGGGGAGACCGAGGTAAGTTGACACAACGTCAAAATCTCAAAAACTATAAGCAGTAGAAATCTGGCATCAACGTAGTTCTAACCGCGCCTTCCCGTTGACCAACTCGTCAGTACACGCCGAGGCCACTAGGCGAATGGTTGTGGAGCCACAGCATCAGTGCTGAAAATTTCACGAAAAGTAGGTTTTTTATGTTTTTTTCTACGCTGTTTATTTACATGTTATATTACTTGTGGCGCGCATTGATCATTTTTAAAGCATAGGTAGTTAATTAGGTATTATGCAGTCACTTTATTTTTTAAATAAATTTATGGCATGTAGCTAAAAATCACGATGATATATACAATACCGTTAATTTCGAGGCAGAGGTAAATTGAAACACCTTGTTTCAACCCACCTCCCTTGTTGCAACTTGCCTCGATTTAGTATTAATTTGTATTAGGTTTTTGCTGACTGCTGACTTATATGAAGGAATGAAGATGAATTGAGGCGAAATCAGTGTTCAGATATACAAATAGGCCACCGAGGAAGTTACCTTACCTTATAACGAAAATATCTTGGGAATTTAGCAGTGTTAAACTCAAATTATGCATGGCTAATAAAAAAGGCAAGAAACACCTACTTAATGTTAAAAAATGAAAGCAACTTACTCAATTAATGAAGAAAAAACTATTTTAGGTAGGCAAGTAAGTTACACAAGTAATTGATTATTAGATCTGTAAGAAGTTGTATTCAAGTTTACATAGTTATAGTGACTTTTCAGTCTAAATGTCACTTCAGTACAATGGATAATATTATATACTGTATATAACACATGTCTTTTATTGGAAATTATGGCATTTTAGTATTTAATAATAAGGATATCAGGTATCAGGTACTACTAAGATACTTATTATTGATAACCCACTTAAAATGTGCCTAACTAATTACAATAAAAAAGAAATTATTTTATAAAATGATTATACTTATGTATACAGAGTATACAGACTTTATTGTTGATTGATCTCAGGGAAACTTTTCTGCAATATCAAACATGTATCAGGTATCAGGTACTACTAAGATACTTATTATTGATAACCCACTTAAAATGTGCCTAACTAATTACAATGAAAAAGAAATTATTTTATAAAATGATTATACTTATGTATACAGAGTATACTACGGTAGACTAAGCTACGGTAGCCCAGTGGTTCAGGCATGCGGCTGTCAAACGGCGGTCGTGGGTTCGAATCCCGGCTCGTACCAATGAGTTTTTCGGAACTTATGTACGGAATATGATTTCATATTTACCGTTAGCTTTTCGGTGAAGGAAGGAAGGTTTTCATCGTGAGGAAACCTGCATACATCTGCGAAGAAATTCAAAGGTGTATGTGAAGTCCCCAATCCGCACTGGGCCAGCGTGGGGACTACTGCCCGTTCCCTCTCATACGTGAGAGGAGGCCTGTGCCCAGCAGTGGGATGGTATATAGGCTGATGATGTGATACAGAGTATACAGACTTTATTGTTGATTGATCTCACGGAAACTTTTCTGCAATATCAAACATGTATATTTTTGTTCATTAAAACTGATTACTCACATAAATCAGCATTTATTGTTCTCATAATCATAGTCTCTCATTGTGTGTCAACTCACCTTGGTACCTGTTTCAACTCACCTAAGTACTAGGAGGGTTGAAACAGCGTGACTTAATTTAGAAAAACAAGATTTTTATATAGTTCTCATTATGATTTGCCATTTTGACTGATAACATTCAATAACGCATGAAATTTGCTTTCTTATGATATATTTTACATAGTTCTAGCTCTTATAATGAAGCAATAATATCTAGAAATGTAATTTTTGGGTCATTGTCAGATTTAGGTTCGCGTCTTTTCGGTGGACATGGCCAAAGTTAAGGGCTTTGAAGCCTAATTTTTGGTTGAACTCTGAACACGCATAAGGTTACCTATCTGAATCACTAAACTTTTTTGTCCTATTTTCATTTCGGCATTTACTTTTCGACAAACTTCGTTTGCCTTTTTTTTCGTTTGTCCGACACTTTAGTTCGCGACGTTTACCGCTGGTCATTTTTTGGTTTAGTTTTTGTAACTGTTTGACAAATGAATGATTCCCAATTATTGGTATACCCGCAATATCGTTATACCGACGTAACGATTCGGTTGATAATCTGTTCGTATTTTATCAAATCGGCTTTATTATATTTGACATATTATTGTTTATACGGAGCACACATATGTAACAAATTCATGTGTTTGTTTATGAAACTGGTTAACATATGCATTTTCAATAGGTACCTATTAAAAAACATTAGCAAACAGTTAAAACATTAGAAACAGAGGTTATCTTCCCAAAGTTGTGTTTATGGTAAATAATGTATACAAACAGGTGTATACTGTATATTATTCTATTATTACGTATATGTGTGTTCTTTAAATAAATCGATACTATATAATTACTACATTTTTTTATTAAGTTATTTCTTCTGACCTGACATTGACCTTACTTATATAGTACAGTAAGTATTAGGTAGTAAAAACGTGTTTGGTTCTGGCGCTTCGCCGGCCGCTGCCGCGGCACGCTCGCTACGCTCGCTCGGCTCGCGCGCTGTAGGGTCGCAGTTCACCTAACACTCCTCCTCGCTTCGCTCGTCGTCGTACCTACACCGAGCTGTCTTAGAGTCTCTGTAAAACTACTTTGAATTTCACTCAAAATGAACATTTGGCTAAAAGTATGAAATGCGGAAAGTAATGATGGATAAGAAAAAATTGGCTGTGAAACAAAAGTTGTAACAGCCAAAGCTGAAATGACTGTAACGGTAAACGTTTTTCGGACAACTGAAATATTTGGATAACGTCAAATGGTAAATGAAAATAGTAATGAATTGTATATTCGGAGAACTCATAAAAATACGAAAAGTTTTCGGACAACCAATATTCGGTCAATAAATTTTAATGATTGCGATAGGTTACCCACGCATAAGCGGCATCGCCTCTTCTAGAATTCTATGCGATAAAAACATATTTTATATAATCATAAGCCCTTAACTATTGCCCACTGAAAAGACGATTTTTGTTTTATTGACTGACAATGACCCTTTTGTGTCAACTCTCCTCGGTCTCCCGTAATAGTTGCTTGTGTCTATGGAACTTATATAATTTTGGTTATTTCACACCACTTGTGGACTACAGATTGTAACGCTGCTGATAAAGAGTCTGCGTTTGGAAGCTATGAACAACCAGCCTTGCCCCACATCGACAATAGAAACATGGGAGTCAAGAATTTCTACGACGTCTTGAGGCTCATGAAGCAAGGTATCCAATTCATTTGTCAACATTATTTTATCCTCCCCTCACCCCCATTGTTTTATACAGGGTGACACAATGCGATAAAAGCACTAGGCGCTAATTACGCCGTAGGAATTTTATAAAGTTTGAGTAAACTGAAACGTAATTAGGTAATATAATATATTGTTGATATGATTGCCGCTAAAGAACCACCAGGTCATATCAAACAAATATTATCAAACCTGTTGCTAAACGATTAATTTTCATTTTTATATTTTAGGTGTAAAAGTTCAATTGGAAGTTACCACACCCCGGCACCAAAATCGAAATGTAAAATGGGTTCCAATTAAAGTACCGAAATATGCATATCATTAAATGACAATGTATGAGTCAATATAAGTACCTAATCCAGTGAGGATCAACCTATGCTTCAATTACTTCAAAGTCTAATGTACTCGTAAGAGTGGCCTCATAGCATTGGAGTAAATTATACGAATGCTTACAGGTATGCATATATGTAGGTAGGACTATGTTCTATGCCAGGTTTGTTCATAACCCAGGCTTGAGAATTGTCACGGTTCATGACGGTTCGGTTGCGAACCACATGGTTAAGCTAAAAAAAATCCGTTGTTTACAAAATTGTCCATGTGGTTATATGATCGTGCACCCATATTCTTAACTACTCATCTTAGTGTTATCCCGGTAGCATCCCAAACGCACCCGGGACTGACTGTCTGGCTACATAATTCCAGGACATGGCGCAGGTTTTAGTTTTTTACTAATCCGGAACATGAGAGTTAATTAATAACCTTATTCCGTTTCTGACTTCTAAATAAATTATATATTTGACATGTAATGCCTGAATGAGATAAAGTTTACATTGCAATATAGTTTTACACCACCATAATAGAGCCTAAGTTCGTGCCGCACCATACCCCGGCAGTTCGCAACGCATTCATCTTTCAAAAGCCTAGGAGTCAAGGACTAGTATGACTAAAACACATTGCTTGGACGCTCATTACATTAAACAAAGGAACTAAACCAATCAATTACTTTCATAAGAACAATATTTAAAATGCTACTTGACCTCTACCGCACGGAGGCACGTACAAAATTAACTGGACCATTATTTATGGACCTCGGCGGAGGATAATTCTATCTAATATTTATTAACTCATCGAGCGAACTGACGTTAAATAAGAGCGGTATTCATAGGTCATACTTTGAAAGTTAATTCTACGGTAAGGTGCTCATGGCCTTCCTTAAAATCAAATATTATTTATTGACGCTGTTTTTCGGGGCGGAAGTTATCGAATCTGCGGAGTAACTATACTCTTACCATAAGGTTGTATATCTCCGGAAATTTAAACTCTATAAAGAGAATTTAAAATTAAAATAATCTCTAATCTAATCTTTAGACCATAATTGTCACAAACACGCCCCATTTTTACTAAGCTGACGATAACAGTTCGATTTCCAATGCTGGGTTTACAAGTAAAGAATATCGCTGGATAGCGACGTTGTTTTTGACCAAGAAAATAAATGTACGGTAAATTGTCATTTTTGCCTGACAATTGTCATGATAGTAAAATAGGGCCAAGCGGCCTGCCTTATGACAAGCGTCGACCGTAGTTCAAAAACCTGTTTACTCCTTTCTTGACGAAGAGATTTTCTTAGGGGCTAGACTATGGGACCATAGTTTAGCCCCTCAGAAAATCTCAATCCACAAATTTGCTCATGTCAAGCTACCGAAAGGTTTTCCTTAATTCCTTTGTGGACATTTCACGTTTAAATATATGATGTATTACCTTTACTATGAGCAGTGGCCAAGTTATGCAAGGCTGATGAATAGTCCAACAAAACGTGGAACAGCGACCGACCTCTGCCTCTGATCTTTATCGTATCGCAGCCAACCCAACTGCGCATTGCAATTAAACTATTAGCTCCATTCAGTTTACCAGTTCATAAGGACATTTGTAAACATCCTGTAGATCATTGTTTTGAGTAGAATTACGTCACGTCGAATGATTTGACAGCATTCAGATTCAGTATCCAGGACACGGGGACTACGTTACCCTTATACTATATGGGTTCCGTTTTTGACAGACAGACATACCGACATACGGGCAACTAAGTGTTCCTATAATCGGTGAGTTACCATGGTTACCATATTACAGCACCTTGGAAAATTAATATAGTCTTATATATAGGTAATACAACAATCTGAAAACTATACATTTGTAATTAAGTACTGAAACTTCGGTGGGCGAGTCCTACTCGCACTTGTCCTGTTTATAATTATATCCTTACTGGATTTAGTAATTTATTAAGATCTCACGTTTTGCCAGCAGGCCGGTACATACTGACATACTACCGTTGGTAAACTGGGGTTACTTTGACTCTAGGGGTGACTTTGATCGAAGTGTTTTTTTTTTCCCTAAATTATCGTTGTTATAGTATAAACAAACTTGCTGTTTACTTCATTAGATCTATCTAATTTCTAATATTACTGGTTGTAAATTTCTCGTAAATTCGGCAGTAAAATCTTTGGTTTAGGAATTAGTTAACTAAACTCCCATATTCATGAATACATTATTCCGCCTGAGCGTCACTGATTATTTACTTATTTCCTGGACGTAGATAAAACTTACGTCTTTTTAAAAACAAGCTTAAGAATCTGTAGGTATTTAATTTGCCTTATCACTTATCAGATTAGGACGCAAAAGATCGAGCGAAGTAGAGGAGAAAAAGCCGAAAAGCGGACCCAGGGCTCCGAAGCATCACTTGACAAAGCAAACGGGATTAACACTTAGATGAGAAAGATAGGTACCTACTTAGTCTAGTTTATTTAACGATTAACTGAAAAACCAAACTGAATTCACCGAAGCTACTGCGGCTCACACCTCACACACTATTACTATGAGAGTCAATGAAAAGAGAATAGTCAATGAATCGTAATATCAATAAATATTCCTAACTGTAATTGTATTGAGCATGTGTCACTTTTAGTATTCATCTCAAATGATTAATACGAATATAAATACATAATAAAGGCCGATTTAAATAAGCAGTATTTACACTACCGAGAAATCTCCACCGTTGAAAAGCATGCATTTTAATTGGCCGCAGCGTGAGGTCTCGTAATTTTATACTCGTTTATAAGCTAACGAGTTTACTCTAATAACAGTGTTGTTATAACAGCACCAATATACATTGATCTCACAGTAATAGATCCAATTACAACGGAACAATAGGAAAGCTCCAAATGCAGGCGTGGTTCTAGTTAGACTGGTATACTTTCGTAATAATGGTCAAGCAAAATACGTCCGAACAATAAATGAAACGTTTTGATGGTTAAACGACTAACCGGGTGCAATTAATTAAAATTAAAAAATGGTTGCCTTGGCATTTGTGTTTGCAAAGACATGAATGAAGGTGTGGGCATTTTTTACGTGAATTTTGTTATAAATGTTTTAAGTATATCAGTCTTTTAAAAATATCGCGTTGCTTAAGAACTGGTTTGAATAATTTTGTCAGAAAATGTTAACACAATTCATGGTATCAATTTACGTGAATTATGAAAGACACATCTAAGTATTTCTTTCTTCCCTTCGAATTTTTCACTTCAGCCCATTCGCAATTCTTACATTAGTATTAAATGCACCATATTCGTTATTCTTCACTGTACTCATGTTCAGTTCTGTACTAAAATAGGTACTTATGAATGTTGTATTGCAGTTGTGAAGAATTGAGAATATGCGGAATCGGGCTTATGATGAAACGTAACTGCAAGTTTTAAGTTTACACTATTAACACAGATAAATTGACTGACCAAAGCTCTGAAGGTTAGACAATATAGAACATAAAATGTAATGTACCCAGCATACTCGTACTGTATACTTTGTCGTCTGATACAATGACAGTTACGTGTTAATTTTTTAAAGTTTCTGACACCAAATACGCTAAACATGATTATAACCGTGTTGTTCTATAGTACTTAATAACTTATAATAATTCACCGAGACCATTGCCCAAGAACACAGCAATGAATAAATCTATGTTGGAATTAGCATTCCTAAAAAGGTGGCCCTGTACTTTATTGTACCGGGTAGGGGATAGAGCGCACGTAAATCAGATTGTATGGACACTGCGCCGTTTTGAACACGCTGTATCGGAGCACCAACTCCGTTGTCTATGGTCTTGGCTATTGTTTTGGATTTGTCTCTTTGCAAAATTTTGTGCAAGCAAGAAAATGATTTCAATCTTGCGTGTGATTGACACAGATAATGATAAAAAAGCAACTAGTTGCATTAGAAGGTTGGCAACTGACCTGGAAAGCAAAATACTCAGTCAGCTAGGAATCTTTTGTTACTTTTTCATTGCGATAGTTGCTGATAAATTGAATCATTCGGTACATCGTCATCCCGCTATATAGACTACATATCAAATTTACTTTTACGTTAATAATTAAATAAATCCATGTATGTATTGTAGTTGTATCATTATTCATCTCTACTTTGAATACTCGTAGAGAGTAGAAAAATATAACTCGCTGTCTCTTAGTCTTCACATTGATAATTAAATATGAAAATAATATGGTAATTGATTCAGCTACAATGCAAATTAAAAACAGAAAAATCTTTACGTGTAAAATAGTGTCGGTATATTTATTCGTATAATGAAACATGTAGTTCCTTTCCAAAGTGTTCAATCAGATTTGATGTACAATCGGCACACCCGCTTTGATACGCTATATCATAACGCCATTTACTTTGTTGCCCATAGCTCTACCTATTATTGTGATCTTAAGGTATGTTCACAATTGCACTCCACTCATTATACCTCGTAACATTTTAAGTAACTTTTTTGTTACCTACGGAATATAGACTTGCTAGAGTGTGACATACAACTGGTCAAACCGTTTGGAATTAGAAAAGATGATACTAACTCGATTTTGACAAATATTTGACAATGGGATTTTAGCTGTAATTTGTATTATAGCAATCGTTCTAATTAGTAGGTATATTTGTAAGGTTGTCGTTGACCGGAGATACACTTCCAGCAGCAAATAATTTCTTCTCATCTTCTTAGTAGAATGGCATGGAATGTTACGGAAAAACAATTTTCGTCTCATCTGTTCCTGAAAGTTCAGTATATAGGAACACTGGAGATACATTCCTGGCAGTGAAATCTGAAAAAAACTGGTAATCAACATTCAATATCATTGAAATAAGTGTAGTTTCTAGTTTAAAGCAAAAATTTACTTTTTGACATAACTTTTAATTCAGCAAGCTTTTATCCAAAAGATCGATATTATTACGTGCAGGAATTTATTTGTTAGGCTTTATTTCTAGTCGGTATGAAGTACCCTTAACAAGAATGCCACTGGACGCCAGCAGCGCCCCGGAGCGCTGCGCCGACATGACGTTATATCGGGAGCAACACTGACCTTTGACATTTCCACACTGGGCTCATGGTCTCGACTTTCACCGTAAACGGGCAATTTACGGACGCCGAGCGGCCAGTGTCTTAGACTAAACTGTCTCAATTAGTGCCCGACAGATGACCCCGCAATTTCGTCTGGCAACACCAGCAATTGCCCGCTGCCATTGAGGATTGAGGTTAAAAGGAAATTGTGATCCTTGATTAGAGGCAGTTTTACTTGCTTTATGATTTAAAGAATCCTCAGAATCGTCTGATAACAGTCTTACTTCCAAGAGCTTTAGATCAGTTTAACTGCAGTTTAAGCACAGTTAGAAGTTATAAATGAGACGACCCCTCTTGTAGCAATTAACTGCCTAAGCGAGTTCCGGTATGAGAGCAGCATGCAAGCCTTAGTTAAACTATCCAACCTCTCAACACGTCGGCACTATTGAATCAAATTCTAACTCCTGGGTTAATTAAAATCAGCTAGCTTTTCTAAGGTTGGAAAGGCGAGTTGGAGAGAGGTCGATGGTGGTGTTGTGTCGTTTTGGATCGGGTAGGTGTGAGCATTAGAGTCGTGCGCGTACGGCTGCTCGGCGGGACGCGGCGCAAGCGTGCCGGTGGCGGCCGCGCCCAGTCGGCGCGAGCGCACCGCGTACTGGCACACTCCCCTTGAGACTGGGATATTTAAAAAAATATCTAATTCAAAGAACGTGTTTGGGTAGAATTCATGATTGAATGCTCGAGCGAACAACGAAGGGGCATCGCACCTCAACTCGAGCTTCTCGGCATATACCGAAAAGCTCGGGTTGAGGTGAAAATGATCCCAAATAATGCCGTGTTTGTAAGAAATAATGGGGTTTTGTCATGCTGTAAAAAACGTGTGAGCTTGTATTTATACACGGCAACCAACTTGCTCCCTATAGAAAGAAAGAAAGAAAGAAAGATATATTTATTCACAAACACACAGGACACACATATTAAATAATAAAATAAGCAAGAATAGTACATAAAACATGGAAAAAAGTGTGTCTCTGCGGCAGTGAACCGGACACTGGCTCAGACACCTGCAGCGCTGATTTTCAGCCAGCACCGTCGGTGACTCACGGAAACGACATACAATTTAATACATATATAAACTACTATACTTATATACTATTGGGATAGACGAGAGAGAAATAAATATAAATACCAGGTGAGATGTAATGTAGGCCTACCTACATGCAGCATCGCAATACAGTAAAAATAACATTAGACATTAAAAATTCTAAACTAAAACAACTAAATAAAATAAAAATAACATTAAAACAAAGCAATTGGTTTATTTTTGCTGTCACAGTGCTGAATGGTTAATTCGATTTCTGGAGTGTCAACAAATAACCCTTAAGCATACGCTTAAAGATGTATTTGCTAAGCGCTCCTTGGATAGGGGGAGGGATATCATTCCAGCACTTAGACGCCGCAAACTTGAAACTACCTCGGAAAGCAGCCGTTCGGTGCATAGGTATCATGGCCATTGCCTTGAATCTGCGCGCACTTTTGGACCATACGAGTTTTTTAAATAGGTAACATGGGGTCTCGTGTTTTACCACTCCGAACATCAGAGTGGCCAGGTGCAGGCGCCGGCGTGCAGGCATGTTCAACAAGTTAGCGGCGTTCAAGTACGGAGTGATGTGAGACCGGGGAGGGACTTGGAAACAAAAACGAGCACATGCGTTCTGCACTCGTTGTATGAGCCTCTTCGAACGACCAGCAATGCACCCGTCATACACGACATCGCAATAGTTTAATCTAGATAATATAAGTGATTCACATAGGTCGACACGCAAATCGACACTAAGGTAATCACGTATATTATATTTTAAGGCGATAGAAACAGTTACTCACAACATTTAGTATGTGGTTCTCAAAGCGCAAGTTCCCGTCCATAAGAAGGCCGAGGTTGGTTGCTTCTACCACCTGTTCTATTGGTTCGCCCATGACGGCAACATTCCCGGAAGTCAGAGCATCAAGGGTATTACAGATTTGATGTTTTGACCCGAAAACCACATATTTCGACTTGCTAGGATTAAGAACCAAGCAGTTCTTCTCCGACCAAGAGGAAATACGATCAAGGTCCGCATTTATTGTGTTTATGGCAGCAGAAGTGTCTGACGGCGCGCTAGAAAAATAAAGTTGCACATCGTCCGCGTACAGGTGATACTTACAGCTCTTTATACTGTTAGTGATGTCAGCGCTATACAGTATAAAGAGCAGGAGGCCAAGTATCGAACCCTGCGGTACTCCTATAACACTATAACACTATCAAATAGAGAATATCCATAGATTTTAACGCTCGTGTGTAAAAACGCAAAAGCAAGGAGAACAATGTTAAGCTTTTGATTAAGGCTAGGTCGATGTTAGTGTCACCCAAAATTACACATGGTTCCGAAGTCTACAAATTAATTAAATGCTCGAAGACTTTGAATTGATTCGGTTACCGATGTCTTACACATTGACGAATAAGTTTTAAAATGCAGGGTACCCAGTTACACCGTCTACGGATACGCATGCATTAAATACGCATGCAGTTTTACTTACGTGCAAAAATTGCTCAAACGCGGTCGCAAAAGGAGCGTTGTCAGATAGATCGATCTATTTATTTCATTTTTTTCTAACGAGTTGTCGAGAAAGTGTATTAGCGTTGGTAACAAAACTGGTAGTGTTCTCAATGCAGTATTTATTGCGCTTCTGTTGCTTGCACGGGTAAGATGCTGATGTGTACTCGTACACGCCTAGTTACGTTAATGTATTTGAGGTAACATTAAAATAAGGCTGGCATGGCACTGGAGGGGTGATTTGAATGTGTTTTTCTAAAAAAAAAATTGCGACACACAGCGTTACGGGACTTACGGGCGTCACGAATTTACAGATCAGCAATGGGATTTGTATCGAAAAATGCCGGCGCGCGGGATTGCCTGCATCATATCATAAGTAAATATAAATAAGCTATATCACACTTGGCAAGCAATCCCTTCCTTCCCGGCCCTTGTAGTAATGTACTATTAAATTAGTAGGAGATTTGTAGCTTCAGTTTTAAATAATTAGGAAGGTAATTAATTTGTCTATTTTATACATAAGACATAACACCGTAGTAATATTATTATAATAGTTACTCTTATGAAGTGTCATAGTCCCCTCCTTTACAACAACAACTTTACTATATGTACATACGCATAGAAAGTTGTCTAATAAAATCATACAACATAATATCAAAGCCCTGCATTCTAAAACAAATTGCAATATTTAATAATTTCTGAGTTTTACTTGCAGAAGATATTCCACAAAGTAACCGCACCGATCAGCCAATTCGTTTTGGACCTTGTGATTTGTAATAACTACTTCTTCGTAATCAAAAGTGGAAACAAACCTGTACCGAGATATGTCCCTTATTTCGGATTGCGTTTTTGCAGTAGGTATGTGATAATGATAAGATATATTATGTGTACGCCTAAATGATATGAGTATTATCGTCATGCATGCGCTCCTTTTTGCATTGTCGCGTTAGTTTAGGATGCAAAGCGCACGAAATACAATGAAACTAAAATGCAATTGTTAGTGGCAAAATAGAGGTTCTGTTCCTCTACGTTTTCGCACAATCTACAGTGCGCGCGCGCGTGACCTCGCTCCCGTGAATCACCCGCCATTCTTTCCGCCATTACTATTGCTAGTTAACCCTTCGATACATAACAAGTGGAACGGCATATCAGTGAAAAATAATAAAGAAATAAATATTAGGGGACACTCTTACACACATCGAGCTAGCCCCATAGTAAGCTCAATAGCTTGTGTTATGGGTAGTACTATAGACGACGATATATTTAAAAGATGTAAATACTTAAATACAAAAAAGGCATACGCAGAAAAATAATAAAAGCGGATTAAAGAGGTTCAGCAAGATGAAAAAAGTAGCTAGTGAACCGCAGCACACTTGTGCAAGATAACGTCCTAAGAAAGTGTTCCATAATTTGTTTCAAACGGAAGACCAGCGCTGGTTCTAACACTACACCAGCAACTTGCCGCTTCGTTAACTAAAAAAAAACTGGCCAAGCGCGAGTCGGACTCGCGCACGAAGGGTTCCGTACCATTATCTATAAAAACAGTTAAAAAAAGTTTGTTGTATGCGAAGCCCCTTAAATATTTATTTTATTTTGTTTTTATTATTTGTTATTATAGTGGCAACAGAAATACATAATCTGTGAAATTTTCAACTGTCTAGCTGTCACGGTTCTTGAGTTACAGCCTGGTGACAGACAGACAGACGGACAGCGAAGTCTTAGTAATGGGTCCCTTTGGGTACGGAACCCTAAAAATGTGTAAAGAAAAACATGCCTACTTAAGTAAATACGAACATCTCTTCTCTCGTCAGTCCTGAGGATTGTGATCACTCTTGGATTTCGCAGCCCTGTTGATTTGTTTCTCCATCTGCCTCGATCCATGGTTGCCTTCTTGTTGGAATTTGCCTGAGAATGAGCCTTCTTTTAACCTGGTCTGGCCATCTAGTTAGTGAGCGTACTGGGCCTTGTTACCATCTACTTCGCCAACGACAACCAGTTTTTCTAGACTACTGTCCAAAGTCTGAAGGCAGCCGTTTGCTGGCAGATAGTACAAACAGTACAAACTAACATAAATAAAAGAATAGCCTTACCGGATGAGAATTCCACCATGTATGTGCGGCGCTGTGTTTCCATATATTTGACACCTCGCATGCCTCACAGCCAGGTGTTAAGTATATAAAAACACAGATATGCACCTCCCTTTAAACCACGACCACGTTTCTAGTTTCCGTTCCAAACTCAAGTGGCTCCCTATGCGTTATCGCCGTAACTCTCACATTGTTTCGCTTCTGTTTAGTGTCCTTTTTAACCCTGCAACTCCCCGCTATCTAAAAGAGCGTTTTAGTTATTTTATACACGTTAGATCTTCTAACAATTTTCTATTAACTGTGCCTTCGCTTCGTCATCTTCCAAATTTTACAGTAGTTCGTTCACCTTTAAGGCAAATCGACTGTGGAACTCTCTCCCTCGTGATATACGACAAGCAAAATCTATCGGCAAGTTCAAATCTCTTCTTAAAGAACATTATTTGCCTATCCCTTAACCCTGATTGTCTTTACTATTGTTTTTTTTGGCTGACTGTTTATGTATTATATATATTTATTTGTGATTTTTGTATATATGTATGATTGTGTATGTATGTTTATATATAGAGCTATTTATGTACGTGTATTTATAATAAATATTTTGATTTTTGGCTAAATATAATCTCTGCACCACCTACTACATAATCTAGTTTTATCTCTTTCTCCAATACCCAAAGGTTGTCTGGAAGAGATCGATCGCTCTTCAGCGATAAGACCGCCTGTTGTCTACCTCTACCTACCTACATGTTATTGTATTCTTTCTTTTTATAACTGCTTTGTTTGTGTGAGGTGTGCAATAAAGAGTATTTGTATTGTATTTGTATTGTATCCCTGGTGGATATTCGTCCTAATTGGGTATATAGGCGAATTCCACACGTTTTGAGAAGTAATCACACTTGTTCGTATTGAAAAAAAATGACATTGTAACAGATTTTCGATCAGGTCACGTGTCCGTCTTACGAATTTTCAATCTGTTGAGTCTGTCGGTCACGTGACCTGTCGCGAGTTTAACATTTTTTCCCCATCACAAAATTGCACAGCGCCGCTAAAGAAGTATTCACTTCAAAAACAAGGCCGGGCAAAGAATCTTTGATTTGTACCAGTATGTGTAAGTTTAACTGTGTATTATTAAACTAGTAGCCCGCGCGGTTTCTTCATAATTTTAGTATAGATATAGTCAGTAAAATAAACTAGTATATCAAGAAAAGGATGGTACGGCCGTACCGCTGTTTTGCTCGACCTGGCGGGGGCACTGCTGAGCCCCCAGATCGGATTACTATGCGATATAGATATATATATATTTTAGAATAATTATTTATGTGCATCAGCGCGCGTTCTATGGTTGCCATTTTATCACTTATCGCTGTGGATAAGACATCCGTAACGTCTGCCAAGTATGCGAGTACAAGAGTGACGGACGCCTTATCCACAACGATAAGTGATAAAACGGCAACCATGCTACGGCTGTTGGTGTATGTCATTCAAGAGTAACTTAAAAAATATGGAATTTCAAGGATATCATTCAATGTGAATTTTATAAATGTGTAGCATTTTTTACAGCAATAGAAGAACGTAAGCGCACGATCGCGATCGTTTATCTGCCGCTCGTTTTCACCGGTCGTGAATGGCCGACACCTGAAGGTCAGAGCAAAATTAAAAGTGTTTTAGTACACTCGGGTATCTGATTACAGAGCTTATTACACGCCAGACGTCCAAACAATAAGGCTTCCTGCCCGCTTGTGCAGATTAATATAATTATTGTTGATCTAATAGATTTGCACAATAAGAAAAAGAAACACGAACTCACTGGTCCCTCACAATGCTACGGAATAATTGTAAAATAACGGAGTCAACTCGACCACAACTCAGACTCTGCTCGAGGTATTTCTCAAACCAACAGCCTAGTTGTATCATGTTATTCAATCAGATGACAAAAGCATAATCTAAGCACACTCGCGAGGAAATAGTTAGTCGCCGAGATGAATTTCATTGTGGTCCGTCATGCCCCACCGATTAAACAAATTATGCTTTCATATTATGTCGACACACAGTCTGTCACTGTGGCAAGGTATGCTCCGACTGATTTGAGAAGTGGCCCCATAATATTATTCACGAAGCTCCATAACGACGTTTCGTGCCTTAGATACTTTGCTTACATAAATTAATATATCTTGAAAATTAAGATTATGATGTAATGTTTTAGATATAATTCGTCAGAGCAACGGACTGTATTTTTAACAACAAACGTCCTAAATAATATGTAATCCGACTTTTCAATATCCTTAAGTTGGATGTGACCATTAAGCAGTAATAAGGACTTATCATCTGTTAAGGGTTACATAGTGCGTCGACTCACAGTTTTCAAAAACACCTTCCCTCGAACTGATATAAGGTTAAACGTGAAAACCCTATGAAGTAATGCCGGAATAAACTTAATTTCTATTTTGTCCAATCTGGCCTTAGACGAACTATGGAATACAAATACAAATACAAATACAAATACAAATTATTTATTCTGCAAATAGGCCACAAGGGCACTTTTACATGTCAAACGGTAGTTTACAATAAAAATAATAATCTTACAATAAAAGATTATAATCTAACACAATAATAATTTAAAATTTGCACATTAACGACTGATATAACAACACACTAAATGTCACAAAGTAAATGAAAACAAAACAAAATACGACCATTACATTCGATTACAATAATGTCTGTGCATTAACAGAAAGTTAATGAATTAATTCAGTATTCCAGAGATGTATAAGGTCTCTGAGCGTCCAAATACAATCAATAATTATTCAATGTTCGTAGAGATGTATACGGTCTCTAAGCGTCAAAACAAAACAATAAAAAAAAGGAATATTAATGTAATATTGTCAGTGATGTACATGGTCAATAACAATAAAACGTGTCAAGATCGGAATGATGTCTCTCGTCAATACGATAATAATAAAATAACACTAGTATTTAAGAAGTTGGGTACTATGCCCTTGCAAGCATGAACAGTCCGGACTCCACAAACAGCACCCGATCACGAGTATGACGCATATCTCAGCCATCGCCTCCCTCAACCATATGTTAGGGAAGGTGGCGACCCGATCAACGACGCCACCGTAAGCAAAGCCCTTGACATATTCAAGCCACCGGACAATGTTAAAAAGCAAAGATTAATAAGCGACTTGCTCGGCGAGAAACAGCATTACGTGCTCTCTTCTTACATAAAATGGAACAATTATTTCAGGTAGATACTTATAATGTGTATTTAGGTATATTCCTAATAGAATTAGCCTACTACTGGCTTAAAGGCATTTTTGTCGTTTAAGAAATCGTTGACAGTATAATACGCCTTGCTTAGCAAATTACTTTTAACATGAGACTTAAATTGACTGAACGGTAAATTAACAATTTCGGTGGGTATTTTATTATGAAAACGTATGCAGTTCCCCACGAACGACGTGCTAACCTTGCGGAGACGACTGGCCTTCACTGCGATCTTGTTTTTACTTCTGGTGTTGTAGTCGTGGATATCGCTGTTGAGTTTGAACTCGTGAAGGTTTTTTCGCACATACATGATATTCTCAAGAATGTATTGGCATGCTACAGTAAGAATGTTTGCCTCCTTAAATTTGTCCCTGAGAGATTCTAGAGCTTTTAGTTCGTATATGGAGCGTACAGCGCGTTTCTGTAGCACGAATATGGTCTGGATATCAGCTGCTTTCCCCCACAACAGGATTCCGTAGGACATAACACTGTGGAAGTAACTGTAGTACACCAGCCTGGCGGTCTCAACGTTTGTTAACTGTCTTATGCGTCTTACTGCATAGGCTGCCGAACTAAGTTTTCCGGCTAGGGCGGTGATATGTGCCTGCCATTGTAGTTTTGAGTCCAAGGTGATACCTAAAAACACTGTTCTATCTTCAATTTCCAGTTCATCACCCTTTAATTTGATCTTGGTATTGTTTACCTGCTTGACATTAGGTAAAGTGAATCTGATACACTTTGTTTTCTTGGAATATAGAAGAAAGGGAAGATATCTCTACCACACTTTTTTATGATAAGTAGGTCTAGGTTTATGCTTGTTCGAACTCTTCGATAATTGAACGAGCGAGCAGCTAGGGAACAAAGTTCTCCGTTTCAGCTAGGGCTAAAAATCTTTCGTATATGCGGCTGTCCAGCTGTTCTCCTATGCAGGTCGCATTTCTCAGCCAATCGTGAAATTTTGTCAATAGGTTCGATAATTACACGTTTTTTTCGTCGATTTAGTATTTGGGATTTATAAAAAAAACATTTCCGTTTCTATATAATAACTATCTCGCGATTTTCTCAGCTCACAAAGCCATTAGTAGGTATATACTCGTATTATATTCAATAGTTAGTAGGTATATGGGTTTGGGTATCTAATCCTCTATGCTAAAAGGCTTAGGTTTTTTTTTTTTTTTTTTTTTTATATATATGTGAATTTGCAATCGGTCGCTAGACCATAAGCGAATTTGTGGTGAGAAGAATGGCTTGTCCTGGTGGGGTGGCCAGCGCCACCTCTACCAATCAAATAGGTGGTCCCTTTTAAGTCGCTTGACCACCGCTGACGGGTCCAACAAATCTGCTACGAGTGGATTTTGGTGTAAGGATAGACGCTCTTTGTATAGTTTCTTATAGCGCTCGATTTCAGATGTAACTGTCGGCACGTTGAGATATTCATGAACTTCATCATTTCTTGTGAACCAAGGAGCGTGGACTATTGCCCTCAGAATGCAATTTTGTACTCGTTGGAGACAGAGAACATTGCTTTTACTCGCAACTCCCCATAGTTGGATTCCATACGTCCAAATTGGTTTTAATACCGAGTTGTAGATAAGAAGCTTATTATCTATGGACAGTACAGAGTTTCTTCCTATAAGCCAGTACATATTTCGAAACTGGTGGTTTACTGCATCTCTCTTTTGTTTTATATGATGTTTCCATGTGAGGCGCCTATCAAGATGAAAGCCCAGGTATTTCACACAGTTCGTGTGTGGTAAAATGTCATCACCAAATCTTACAGGCGGGCAGTTTCCTCTCCTCAAGGTGAAAGTGATGTGGCTAGACTTTGCTGCACTAGCACGTATGCGCCACCTGCGCAGCCATTCGTGGATAGCGTCTAATTGTTGTTGAAGTTTCCGACTGGCAGCGGCTGGATCGTTGTCAACAGACAAGTAGGCTATGTCGTCGGCATACGTTGCCACGGTGATGTCGTTGTCCACAGGTAAGTCACACGTGAATATATTATACAGTACAGGTCCCAGAACTGATCCCTGGGGTACGCCAGCCTTTGTATCAAGAATGCTTGATCGCGTTTCTCCTTGCTTGACTTGAAATGATCGATCAGAGAGGTACGATGCGACAAGCGTAAACATCGAATGTGGCAGTTTTTCTTTAATTTTTGCCAGCAGCCCCCGGTGCCACACGCGGTCAAAGGCCTGCTGCACATCAAGGAACGCAGCTGAACAATACTTTTTGCGTTCAAAGCTCTGTCTAATCGTGTGATATACTCGATGAACTTGTTCAACCGTTGAGTGATACTTGCGAAAACCAAACTGATGAGATGGAATAACAGCACAGTCTTCCAATGCTGTTTTAAGTCTCACGAGGAATATCCTTTCCCAAAGTTTAGAGAGTAGGGGTGTTAGGCTTATTGGCCGATATGATGATGGTTCGTGTTCAGGCTTTCCTGGTTTATGAATCATCACTACTTGTGAAATTTTCCAGGGGACCGGAAAGTGGGAGGTTCTAAAGATTGCGTTGAATAGGCATGAAAGAAGGACGATACCCTTTCTGGTCAGGTTTTTTAATACGGTCGGGGTGATCAGATCGTATCCCGGTGCTTTCCCGGACTCTAGCGCCTTTATCTCCTTAGCAATCTCCCTCGGCGAGGTTGGGGTTATTGGAAGACACATCTGTAGATCTTGGTAGAGGATAGCGTCGATGTCAGACTCATCGGCTGAACTCTCATTTGGCGTAAAGACTGCAGCAAGATGTGCTGCAAAGACCTCTGCTTTTTCTGAGTCAGTTCTGGCCCAAGAGGAGTTCTGTGATCTAATCGGAGGATAAGATTGTTGTGGTTTGCTTAGGTTTTTTGTTGCTTTCCAGAGTGAATGCACGCCTTTTCCAGATGGGGACAGTAATTCAAGGTTTTTCTTCACTGTATCATTGGCCGACTCTTTTAGAATAGCTTTAAGGTCTTTTATAGCTCTGTTTAGTCTTGTTTTATCCAGTGGGTGGCGGGATTGATGCCATATCCTTCTTAGACGGCGCTTGTCCAAAATCTTGTGTTTTATATCTGGTGGGTTACTAGAAGGGACACGGTTTTCATTTTCGGCCGGCGTATTGGTCCAGGCTGCTACTTGTACTAGATTTGTAATGTATGTGCAGGCCTTGTCGACCTCTTTTGCATCCTTAAGGGGGATCAAGAGATCAATGTTTTCATCAAGATAACTTCTGAAACCTTCCCAATCTGTTTTCCGGTTGGTGAGTGATTCGGGTTTTTCTCGTGTGAGTGGACTTGTACCCAACGTTAGAATAACTGGAGTATGGTCAGAGGATCCATCAAGACTAGATTCGATACCAGTGTATAGGTAAGCTATGCCCTTGGTTATAAAAAAGTCTAAGAGGTCGGGCAACTTCTGTGGATCGCTGGGCCAGTAGGTTGGTTCACCTGTTGATATTGTTTTTAGATGTTTGTTATCAACACAGCGCTTCAATTCTCGGCCTCTGGTACTTATACAACGTGAGCCCCAATAGGTGTGCTTACCATTCCAGTCGCCACCCGCTACAAATCTTGACCCCAGTGTTTGAAAGAAATCGGCGAACATTTCAGAGGTTATCCTATGTCTAGGTGGGCAGTATACTGAGGAGAACGTAACAGTTCCAGTGCGGTCTTCAACTTTTATGGACGTCGCTTGGAGATGAGGTGTGGAGTAGGGCTCTAAGATTGAGTGCTTCAAATTAGCTCTGATGGCCAAGGATGTTCCAGCGTGCGCTCTTCCATCGGGGTGAGAGGTCGTATAGATGTTGTAGTCTTTGACGCGAAAGTTACTTCTCGCAGTAGCATGTGATTCTGATATTAGCACTATGTCTAGTTTATTGATCAATATGATGGATTCTAGCTCGTGTATGTTGGGCGCTAAGCCATTAATGTTCCAGGTCGCCACTCTTAGGGTCGCCATTTAAGCAAGCTTGTTAATGACTGTTGTCAACAGTCCCATCAGGGTACTGATTTGTTGGAGGAGTTGGTCAATTTTCTCGTTTTGTTTTACTAGAAGCAGTTCCAGTGAGCTTTGTTGAGTGGCAGTTCTGTTTTCCAGCATTGGGTTATGTGCATTTTCCGCAGTTACGTTTGCATATGACTGTTGAGAGTGATGTTGCCGGTTTAATCGAGGTCGGTCGCTAGCTAGTTTTCCTGGAACTTGTGTGATCGTAACTTTTGCATCATTTTCCTGTGTAATCGTTTTGCTGCGGTTCAGCTTTCTGGAGGCTATCTCTTTATACACCTGGCAACCTTTGTAGTTGGCAGGATGATCGCAAAAACAGAGAGCGCATTTTGCGGGTGAATTCCTGTCTTTTTTCGGACAGTCAGAACTTTTGTGTCCTTCGCCACATTTGACACACCTGTATGGCCTCATGCAGTTAAAAGGCTTAGGTTTGAAGCAGAAGTTTTGATAGGTAAACCATAAATAAACTTTCTATGTAATCCTAATATCCACTTTAAATTGTAATATAGTATATTTCTATGCATTAGATTGGAGCAATTGGAAACTTGTAAGTGAATAATACGTATATAAGTAAATACTGTGAGAGTTATCGCAACCTACTTTCCACTTGCTGGCTGGAAAATGAGCCTAACAACAATAGGCATTTACCAATATACGAGTAGGTACCTACATTGAATATGATTTAACTACTAATTTTAGATATACACACCAAACTAAAAAAATATATAAAAAAACAGGGATTTTGGAATAAAAAGCTCTTCTCTAAATACGTTTAAAATAAGTGTTCCGTTGGACCAATTTTGGTACGGAACACTAAAAACAATCGAACCTCATCCTTACTTAAATCGCTTGAAATACAACGGCTGGAGAGAGGCAAAGGAAAATAATATTTCTATGAGCTATACTATAATCGATTTTTTCGTAATCTCGGCGTCTCGCGCGATTGATTTCTTATTGATCTAAAATTTGACATCGTAATTCATTGTTACGCTACGCACTTCGCAAAAAGATTTTCGAAACACATTTTAGGCAACCGATTTTGGTAATTCCATTGTCGGTTACTTGGTTTTAAATAATCTATTAAAATGACAAAATGTAAATATTTGTAAGGTAAACAGGAAGTAAGTTTGGTCATGGGGCATTGTGGCTAATGTGATATTGTGATTTTTACAGTTGATTGATTGCAGATCAAAAGCAATGGACAACGTTAGGTACCTACTCAAAAACTAAAATTAGTTCATATTAATAAAATAAAAAAAACCTGGCATTATACATTAAGATTTAAAAAAAAACAGCAGAGGGGTTATTTTAGAAAAATATTCATTAATATATTTTCTCTTCACCTGTAGGCTCATTAGTTATCCATAATATATAGCCAAGAGCAATGAAAACCGGTTGATAACGGTTGATAATAAATAACACTGCTTTTGAATGTAGGTACTACAGGGGGGTTGGTAGCTTTCCATGGACAAACATTTCTAAACATATTCAGATACCTAAGAAATAAAATATTTATTTGTAGGTACCTACTCTTAGACACAACGCTTATGACAAAGTATCTTCACGCGCATCGTGACGGTCGCCCGCGCACCGATGTTGATCTGAGCGTAATCCAGCCGATTTAGATCTGTGCGCAATTTGTGTGGCTCGTGCGCAGGGCCCCGATAACGCCTGAATAATACATTCGCTCTCATTGTGTTCCCACTTCATTGTGCTTTTATCGTGGCTAGGTGAGTTTGTCTTTTGAAATCGTAACGGAAGAATGAGCTTTGTTTATACATTTAACACTCTTATTTAAATTAAATTGTAACAGTAGACGTAGAGTGTGGTGAAATATGTGCCATTGTATACCTTAGAATCTGGTCGGGTGGAAAAGGCGGCCACGGGCTGGCTAAGGGCAAAGGTTTGTAGGTAGACTACTAGTCGCTCAGAGATATTTGGCAGTCGAAGTGATTTACTAACTGATTAAACAGTAGTATGAAGATTTATTTCCCTAGAAAACAATTGAAGAGTCCGTTTTCTTTGTCTGGAGGTACAGAAACTACGGTCGATTAAGGTAATATTGCGAAGCTCACGCTGTCTCGTACAGTAAGCAATGTTTGTACACAGAAATGAAACTGTAAAGTTTTTTTCTCGTCAGCCTGACATAATGACACGGGAATGGCGGCAAAAACCAGCTTTGTCAATATTAGGAAGTAATTAAGCCGCCTTTGACAGTCCAATTAAATGTCTGCTGGGCTTTGTGCTCGATGTGCAATTGCTTTTTTAGATAAATTTCATGGTCCGATTAGGTGTTATGACGTGTATGTTTTGGGAGAAAAATGGGAGGTCCATTTACGAAGGCTTTATTCTCAGAACATTTTTATAAGTACAGAAGTCAATTTGATTTGAAAACAATAACAAAATTTATTGACAAGTTAAAAATAAAAATAGTGTTTCAGGCTGGACAAAGGCTATATTCTATTCTGTAACTCTGCCTGGGTTTTTTATACGCGGGCGGAGGTACGCGGAGATCTTGTTCCACATTATGGTAGACTTAGAATCGGCAGCTTGTCGCATTATAAGGATGAGTAATTGACTGATACAAGCGAGACAGTATACAATGCGATCCAATATAAATAAATAATGACTATTACATAACGTCGTACCTATTAGGCCTCGATTCTCCAAATATCTAGGTAGATGGTGTAGCGTAACGTCCTATTCTCAAATTGATATGCTTTTTATTGTCCGTGACATACGGAAGACAGTCGATTATTGTGTCTCTGCACGTCATTCTTATGCAATGACCAATGTGAGGTAAGGTTAATTTTGACTCAAATTAATAGAGTGAAATGATCACGTTGAGATACGTAGGTACGTAATACAGGTTATTATCTATCAACAATAATATACTCTGTAAAGACCTACTTACAATTATTAGATAATAAAGTGTAAAAACTAATTGTGATTTATTGCCTTTTTGTTAGCAATATTGCAGTTTTATAAATTACATTGCAACTAATAATCTCTGAGACAATGGTCGTTTAAATGACTGGATATTGCAGTTGCTACCGTAAGTAAGGGTGGGCCGTTGGCGCAAAGAATGTATCTATATATATAAAATAGCTTTTTATTTTCGTCGACTATGGGAATAAGGTTGAAGTGTGTTGTGTGCAAAGGCCTCCCTCTTTTTCTTCCACATAACCCTGTCCTAAGCAGCCTTGGGCAAAGACGTTAAGTTCCTCTAGCCATCTTCTACGTGGCCTACCGCGCCGCCGTATTTGGTTTTATGGGACCCACTTGGTAGTAATTGTAGCCCATAACGCTTCTGGCATGCGGCAGACGTGCCCACCAGCCCAGTTCCAAATGGGACTTAAATAAGTTTGGCGGCTGTCTGAGCTACGTCAGCTATCTGAGTTTTAGAACGGAGTATTGTATTTTTAATGCAATTCGTTGCTATCTATCACTGCAATAGCTTAAACCGACTTCTCTCCTACTTAAATCCGACTTGCTGCAATAGTTTATTTAGGAAAACAGGCGAGTAGTTTGTATGTAGGAACGTTCAAATGATTAATCTACTATATACTATAATACTTTCGGATATTCGCACCAGACAACGCGACCTACCACTAAAAACGCCGTCGACGGTTGCCTCCTGTACACGGAGAACACGAATTCACATTGTACTCGTATTGTGAAACAGATGTGACCGTTGATATCACTCTGGTAAGAGTTTGCCTAAAGATGTATAAAGGTAATGTAGAAGGAGACGAAGATCATCCTACTGTTACCTACTATAATAAAAGTTTGGATGTTTTTTACTAAATCACGCAAAAACGGCTAAGTTTTCAAAATGTCAAACATAAACATTGTACATATAATAATAGTTCCTTTTTTTTTCAATCCCATTGTTTTTATCATGTCATTTGTGCATCTGTCGTTGTTACCCCCCGTGCTTTATCTCACCGACCCGGCCGAATGGACCCGGCGGAAGACCAGCGCTGGCTGTAAAGCATTTCGTCATTTATAACTGTCTTTTTTAATTTTTTTTTTGTTATCTGTGTTATTCGTGACAAAAATATTTAAAAAAGACATTTGTCACGAAAAAAACAAATGAGACCTAAAAACAAAAAATAATAAGAAGGAACTCTTATTATAAAACTAAAACACGAAACTTAAAATATACAAAAAAGGCTTAAAATGTTTTTTTTATAATGTCGATTAATAATGATTTGTGGCTCTAACTGAAGAATAACAAAAAGAGAATTTTAACAACGCTCCAGATTTCCAGTCTCGCCTCTATAAAAAAAACAATTACCTAATATCCCTGTAAAACAATTACAGATAAACTTAGTATCATTAGTTGTGTTCATTAATAAGTCGCACGCGAACAATCAATAGCTTCAGAGGCACCGTGCAACGATGGCGCGCGTATCGTACTATCGGTATCAGTTGCACAATATTCATAAGTAATAGTAATTACAATAGATCGCCATTGTTCGAGTGACCGATCGGCCTCAGCGACGTACGACCTTCGGGCGTCGCTTGCGCACGATTTTTTGACCATTTGGTACTGTAGATTTACTAGAGCAGAGGATACACCCGGTTCCCAAATTTATTAACTATATAGTCATCCGGCATCAATCTCTGCCATAACAAAATAAAGTGGTAAATACCTGACACGTCTTTACGGCTCTAATAAATAATAGAGTCGAATCAGATATTTATGCGCGCTATGTTGTTGGTGACCATACGTATGTACGTATGTACTCGTACTTCCGCCATCGAACATTTAGGTTTACGAGTTGATATCGCGTCTAATCGTCCTCTGTGGGCATTTAAATAGTATAAAAATAGCTAACTAACACCATTTTATTAACATTTTAGCTGAAGGTTAACTATACAAACTTTCTCGTTTCTCTCACATTATAATGCGACTTTATAGTAATATAGAAGTTAAATAGTAGGTACTTATGTTTATAAATATGCAATAAAACAAATTTTAATGAATTAATGTGCTCATATTATTTTACAATTCCAAACGAATTACCAAGTTAATTAATGTGAAATATACTGATGGTGGACCTACTCGGCATGATCAAATTCAAATAGAAGTCGGATGAACATGAACTTAACTGCGTTATAAGTCCAGAGCTTTAATCGGACGTTCAATTATGTTTGAAATTTATGACAACTATAAATCACTGTTTATGTTTATGTACAAATCCATAATAAATTTAAGTGGACGGTTGAAACAGCTCTAGATAGGTGCACTTACGCACCACGATTGGCCGCTCGATATTGACACTCATTAGTCTATTTATTACAACTGCAGATTGGTTATCTCAAATAAAATTACCTTCTGTTAATAATGCAGCTGACCGTAGATATTTTACTCTGCGGATAATATACAATGTCATCATATCACGGAAGCGATGTCGCGTGCAAGTATCACATCTAGTTTATATTACTGCCCGACGCATTTTAATCGGAATATACACATAAAGATTATGGAATAATCGTCCTATATATGCATTATTCATAGGTAACTCGTCTCAAGTCGTGTCTTGGAATTGCGTCACAATTTCCATAAATCTGCGGGAGGCAAATTCCTCCTGCGATTATGTTACACTTTTTTTCTGTTCGCGTACCCCATTTGTCACATAGTTAAATATGTCTGAAAATCCGAAACAACTGCAAGAAATGACCAACGAACTCTACAATGTCAGCAAAAATATTGGTCGGGAACTGAATACATCAAAAACATGGATCTACAACGCAAAGACCAACAACGATATCCAGGTGTGTTAAAGGAGTATAGATAGAAGTACCTATACTCAACCTAAAACTTAGAGAGAAAAAGAAATAAAATATATAACTAAAGTCATAGATGCACTCAACCCCTGAGATCCTTAAAATAGAAGGGGGCAGGCCACTTAGCCAGATTAGATGACCAGAGACGGACCAAAGCAATGACAGAATGGCAAGAACCTACAAGCTACAAGACACAGAGGGAGACCCCAAACCAGGTGGAAAGATGATATTGTCCCAGTAGCTGGACAACGTTGGATTAAAAAAGCACAAAACAGAAACACTATGGAAAAGTTTGGAGGAGGCCAACACCCAGAAGGGGTCCTTAAAATAAAAATTAATATGAGCAAATTAAATGTAACTTCTAAGTATATTTAAGGAACAAACGGCTGTATTATTATTATCACCCCGCTTGTCTAGACTTAGCCCGTCCACGAAGTGCGTTTAAAACTCCTTATGTAGCATTTTCTACAATGCCAGATCACCGAGCATTCATAATTTCATTAAATGTTAATATATTATTATGTTAACAATCTGCCCTTTTTGTTTAAACATAATATTTCAAGCAATCTGCAGTCCACAATTAAGGGTAATCAGCGGCAATTAACACTTGTTTTTTTTTCCTTTACGCAAAATTGTGTAGGTATGCAAAGTACACACCTATATGCTCTCATGTTCCGGTAAAATTAAAAAGTTACCTTAAAATGTGTACTATAGAATTTATTTGTTTCAGAAGTATTCGTCAAAATTGTATCCGCTCAGTAACAATAATTTAAAACAATTACCATATTTTCAAGCGCATTTCAACTTTAAGATTTTAACTTTCGAATGTCAATGGAAATGTTTGATACGATTCCTTGAATACCAAAACGAGTAATTACTGTTAATTGCAACATTTTATAGCCATTAATTCAACTCTTTATCCCTTGTTGAACTTAAAATGAACGGATTAAGACATTTTGACAAATTGAGCACATTGCGCGGCGATATTTTTTATCAGTTTCCGGACACTAATGGTTTTGTTTTTTTTTTTATTATAGCGTTTATTGTGTTTATGATACTTTTGACATTTTAATTTGAATATTATTGTGAGACCTGCCAACACTTTGATCATCTGAAATCTTGATTGAGTAATTAACCCGACAGAAGCACAAAAAGTAAGCCTTAGCGTAGGGCTTACTTCCGCCGCAGCCGCGGCCGCGATTCAAGCGACTCTGGCTAGCGGTGACTCTATGGTAAACTATAGCGCCTGTAAAAGGCGCACGTCGTATCGCAACAAATTACGCCTTTGTGTAAATTTTACATTCTCAATGTGGTTGCCACAGGGATGGTGCTACGTGTCTAGCTACATATACATATGCTGTTCTCGTGTTGAATTTAAGACTAACTCTATATCTAACTACGTTTATTCTTTGCTATAACATCACAAGTATGCATATGAAGGCACCCATTACGAGACAAGTAACACGAATTACACACTGTCCATAACGAAAAAATAATAACATATCCTCAGACGTGCGTGCACATTATCGTGTTGCCCAAGAAAGCAGCCTCGCTCCCAATATCTCAAATAATTTGCCGGCCTTGTTGTCGACCTAAGTAATACCTCTTTTAATTATTATTATGAGGTGCCGTTGACATCCGAGTTGCAAAGTAGTTGGTTGATTTAAACGAAACGGAGTCAACGTATGCGATAGCAAGCTGATATCTCTTGGACATAAGTATAGTTGCCTGTCTACTAAATTCACTCCTTTGGATCATGTTTTGTTTCATTGTCAATATTTTTAATGGTTTGTCTTGTAATGTTTAACACATGTTGATATATGCATTCCTTTGTAACAGGTCTGGTTAACATATACTTATTATATTAGAAACGGTTCTCTATATGCTAACGCACTCATTTTGGCACATTAAAGCTTTGCGCGAGAGGAATCGAGACCACATGACAAAAAAACGATCCCAACATAATACATATTGTCAGACAGAGTCTCAAGTAAAGATTAATTGATGAGGGACAGTCAAGATATCCATGAGAAAATATAATATTCACTTGAGATTAAATATACGTTTTAAATTTTGTTAAAAATATTGTACGTTATACTCGTAATCAAATCAACCACAGTACAGGGCTGTTTTTCGCTAGGCGTTAATGCGGCTCACCCCGCCGGTCACCCGTCACGAAAATAGGCCTCTACCTATGCTTAGTTACTACGCATCGCGGTGTCAAGATATATTTGAGGGTGAGCGTTAAGGTGAGCTTAAAACAAGTTACAGAATAGGGGGGCTGGGCTGTTATTCACAACGCTCACTGCACCATAAGCAAACCAGTGTATAATTACGTTACGCTACGTAGTACGTTACGGAACGCTTCAAACAAACAGAAGTTTACACGTTGTTCAATTGAAGTCAACTATGTTAAAGGTGAGCGGAGAGGTGAGTTCTCTCCCCAAAAGCAGACCTTCTGCTTAGTTACTAAAAATCGCGGCGATAAGATATTAGAGGACGGTAGAGATAAAAACAAGAAATAGAATAGCATAGGGGCTGTTATTTGCTACGCGCTAATGCGGCTCACCCCGCCGCCGGTCACCCGTCACGAACGAAACTAGGCCTCTGCCTTAGCTTAGTTACGACGCATCGCGGTGCCAAGATATATTTCGGGGTGAGCTTTGATATGAGCTTAAAACAAGTTACAGAATAGGGGGGCAGGAGTCATGGCAATAATTCGTTGCGATAGCTTTCCTTTTTTCCTTTGGAGAGGTATTAGGAAATCCGATTTCGTGCTTCTTTTACTATAGAACTATCAATATACGAGCTTTGGTTAACGAACTATGGTATCAGGATGAAAGTCACTACAGTGACCGCTATTGCCAAGAGTCCAGGACTCTTGGCAATAGCGGAAAACTTGTATATTGTAATAATCATTACGTATACGCACACGCGGCGAAATCAGCTTCTGTTTGACCTGCGCTAAATGTTACAAATAATTAGCGTCGCGGGGCCTTGCGCTGACATTTGCCTTTTCACAAGTTTATTTCGTTCAAATTTAAAATTATATTAAATATGAAAACACAATTTATAACTTTATACAGATTCTTGTGCAGCATAAAAATATTCGTGTGACACTATACAACACTTTATTATAATTATATGCTACGGTCGGTGTAAAATTTCGATAATTAAGGCAGCTCTATAATATAGTACAATATAGACAATTAAATATCCAGCAAATTATGGCACTAAAGTGAACAATTAAGTATCGTTTAGAAAAAACTTACGATGTCAAAATCTAGGTAGTGGTGTACTTTTTTCAACAGCACGCTTTTTTGAATAAAACACTACCTATAAAGGAATATATTGCCATTATAGACGTAAAAGGACAGTCATTACATATCAGCACTTAAGTTGTATGTCCATCAAAATCAACTCATTGATAAACTCATAAGGAATTTGCTTTCAAGTTAGGACACTCGTTTCGAAAAGCCCGGGGGCGGTTCGGTGCCGGTAATTAAAGCAGCTACTTATTTAATGTTAACTTTTACAACTCGTATGTTATGAATTCCTGTTGTTGTAAAAGAAACCTCACTGTCTTCGGAATTGATTTGATATTTAAATTACGTCAAATATGTATTTGAGAGCTTATGAAAATATATTGATACACTTATCGATTGACGCTGATCGACTTGGCATTACGCGTAATTTACGGCGTGCCCACCCCATCGTAAATTAAACGTAATAGTTTACCCTTTCGTAATTACTGTAAAGTGACTGATCACGAGTTACGCAGTGTTATATATTAAATTAACTAGTGTGCCTTCGGGCACAATTGATAACTTTTTAAGTGCCAACCGTCTCATTGATAGCTACAACTATGCTCACTTGATTCAAAACCTCTTAGGCTGCGTTAGCGCACAAGTTTAAACGCCGACGTTGTGCACATTGGCAAGATGCCTGGTCAATAGCATAATAAAGTTCTTAAAGCAGACGACGGAAAACTAAGTTAAAAAAAATAATAATATGGGAGCATAACTTCGAATTGATTGATACCTCATTCATCCAAATCAGTTCAATATCGTAAACGCTACAGTGGATCACACGTACGTAATACAAACATAGACAGCTTAAACATATCCCTTTCTTTCGGCTGCCGTACACTCGGGCAAAAAGCGCGAGACGTGTCGTGCGAAATTACGCTTGTGTGTAAACGCAGCCTTAGAATACAAGAACATTTTATTAAAATACACCTACATCATTACTTATTTGAGCATCACATTTTAGAAGGTGCTTAAATGCTCAACAATATCTGGGGGCACGGTAATGCCCCCGCCAAGTCGAGCAAAAAAGCGAGCGGCACGGCCGTACCATCCTTTTCTCGAAGCAGTTCAGGCCATTTTCGACCCCCCTATAACTTTGTTGTGGATAAAATTAGAAGCCTGAATTTTCAGCAAACAAGCACGCATTGTAAAATAACCTATTATTTCCTGGGCAATGATTATTGTCAAAAAAAGAGACATCTCCACTGTCATGTCTCAGCGTTAGAGATTCTTCTGCCAATTATCGTAGCACTGAAAGTATTTCGTGTTCTGTAAAGTTTGCGATGTCATATGTTTTGTTTCATCATAACTAAATGTTTGTGTGTTAGTTAGCCACCAATGATGACGCGTGATGAAACGGAAATTGAAATAAATACTCTGGGAAATAAAATAGTCATTACTTTTATGGCAGAATAAAAGTTAAATCAAAATGTTTGTGTAAGTCACAGGCGATTTGAAGTTTTTCTCCGCCAATTATGATATCCAAAACAGAATTAACATCATTATCGCATGCAAATATGCACCTAGCTTGAAATAATCAAAGGTTACTTTATCAGCGTACGTCGTAATATCTATAGTTGTTCACACACGCCCTTACGTTTTCTTGGCGTTCAAGGGTTAACTTTGTCAGAGATTTCCCACCCGCATCAGACAAGTTTTCCGCAAGTCCGATAATCCGCATTAATCCGGCGTCATGACGTCCGCACTTCCGCCATGACGCGTATGACAGCCGATACGGTGGCGGAAGCAGGACCCGGCAGATGACATGTCGTGATCTAGTTCTGATAAATGTGGACGACGAGAAAACGAAAAGGACTGGTATTATTATTATGATTGAAGTGACCGGAATCTTAGATACCACCTACGTATAAGGAAAAAGAAACGTAAGTGTTATTTGAGCGCGATAAGCTAGGGACTCGAGGCGACAGTTTTGCCATAGGTATTTCCACGAATTGACTGCTATCCCATTCAGAAACCTATGGTGGTTAAATAATACACATATTGAAGTTACCTTCAACCTATAGTGTGTGGCTGACGTACCATAATCAAGAATTATTGACAGATTATTTATAACAAAAAGTTTTTCTTAGAAATAATAATGAATCGTCTCTTGTGTTATGTGGTTGCAAAGATACACATCTAAAGAGAGCCGTTTGCGGCTAACTCGAGCATAAGTAAAAAAGTAATTGAATTGAGTGTCTAAATAAGTAATTGACGTCTGACTTATTTCCAAAATGACCTCTACTCTAATTAGGTACACGCAAGTATGTCATCCTAATTGTTCTAGGAATCCGGCGGGTGTCCTTGCCCATATTTTTCGATGGTAAGTTTGACGCGCGGAATGCGCCGGCGCCGATCGTGGCCCGCGTGACTTCCAACCCGGGCTCAGACGCCAACCGGTGTGATAATCTCTGAAATCCTTCTTAATTATTGACTAGTGACTATGCTGTTGGTTTGCTTGGAATTGTATTTAATTATTTATTGTAACTCGCTCATGGAGACTTTCATGGGTGCGGGTGGTATAATATGACGAGAGTAAGTTCACTTCCAAAAATCACGCTCAACATCCTTATCAGCAAAACATTGCTAGAATATTTATATGGTTTTGACGTTGCTGCTCTATACGAACGTTATCGAAGTTATTCCTTAAAAGTATAGTCACACTGATGACAAAGTGTCAGGTACCTTTAACCGCTTCAATTTTCGACGTCGTCTCTAAACTCTATCCATCTTCAGACAGATGTCTAGCAGGTTCCCATTTCAGAGAGCTACACGTCACAATTTTAAACCGGCAACACTGGTCAAATGTCCATTTGTTATTGGTCAATCGCCAGTGTTGCCAGTTTTGAATACAATTGTAACTTGTAGCGTTTTGAAAGGGGCCTCATGAAGCACATACGTCAGTATCTAGACAATTTCAGAATATAAACTATCGTTTTCAGCAAGCGCCTTTTATTTTTGAGCGACCTGAAAACACGATTCTATTCAGTGCTTATATTACCGTATAAGCATGATTACCTTTACAGCACGCTTTCGATTATGTTCGGGTCAAACACACAAGTAATTAATATATATTACTATCAAATTTCTTACTACATAATTCCCAACGTTGTCGTCTCAATGCCGATGTTCGCAAGCACGATAAGCTCGATTGTTTTTTGTGTCTATTAGCTTATTGATCCTATGTCAGTGGCATTGTCAATCGCAACTTATTAATGTCAATAAGAAACATTAGTGGGTTAATAGTGTAGGAGGTACATTATAGAGTGTTCCTGGTTTTTGTTGATTTATCTGATGGATTGAATTGAAACAAAATGTTTGAGTAAGGAATTGGTTGTTGAGAAACGGAAACTCTTAAGATCGGACAACTGATGGTTGTTCATGGAAAATAGATTCATATTTGACAAATTAGCCGTACGAAACCTGTAATTTTCAGATACCATAAATAGATGGTGGCATAGATAACTGGTGTATATTGTTCGTTCTAGCCTAAAATTATATGTGTCAGAATTACATACGTCAATTTATTTTTGAGCGGATGTTGTTTTTTTCTTATCTTAAGCGATAATTTTTGATTCATATATTGGAGTACAATTTGTCATAAATTGGATTCGCTATGCGGCCTGCCTACTTAGATGCAAATCGTGACTTACCTACTAAATGAATGCAATCAATTTATGATCGATGTATTTCAGCCTAGTGCATACAATCATACATCCTATTATACGTGCTGTGAGGTCAGCATTGAAACAATTCGGAAATAGAGATCGCGCTAGGTAACTAAAGATATGAAGGAATGCATTTTTTCTTTGTATCTGAGTATTTATTTATCTATACATCTATACTTGTACAAGCTCTGCTTACTTTAAGGGTAGGTCGATTTGTGTAAGATAGTCTATAAATATTTATTTATTTATTTACATACCTAAAATCTATGGCCTAGCGTTAGGGCCACTCATTGAATAGAAGAATAGAATAGAATCATATTTATTCATGGCAACAGCACATACATGTACATAAATCAAAAAAACAGAATGGTAGACAAATTGCCACGAAATGGTTCCATCTCAGCGTTGCATATAATACAAGATGCCCACCAATTTTAGAAGAAGTTACATAAGTCTTTTATACCCACATTTATGCTAAAAGTGGCGCTGGAACATACGTTTCATGTACTCTGCCTACCCCTTTTGGGAATGGAGGCGTGAATGTATGTTTGTATGTTACATAAATAGACTGATATAACAAATAATTACTTACAAGGCTAATTAGCGAGACATTCGATATCTAATTAGAGTGCATACGCACACCGTAGGCTTTGGACTCGTAGATTTCCAAAAGACTCACAAACGCGTTGCCGTCTCTTGATACACTTAATTTGATGCATCATATCATCATATAAATGCTTCGTGCTCAACTACACTAGCTGTTTACTTCGAAGGGCATACCCTGCTTGCTTTTCTATTAAAAAAAAATAAAGGAAGCGCAAGTACCATATGCTGATTTACATACGTAGTCGAGTTTGGAAATATATGCAGGGACTGAATATGATAATGCGAATTTATTGTTGAGCTGCGCGCATAAGGTTGCTTAGATATTTTTGAACTTTTGGGAACGTACATATTATATGTTTTCGCGAGAAGAGATGCATTGTTAGTGACGTCACCGAGGATAAATAAATTAAAAGTGTTCGTTTTGTAACTTTTATTTGTCATACCAAGGACTATCATACAAGGACTATATATGGACTTACAATCTCATACAAAAAAACGTAACTCTGAAAAAGCTCAAAATTCCGTATTAAAACTAGATGGCGCTGCTTCGTAGCCTGGAAGTGACAAAAATGTTATTATCACCAAGATTTTTCCGTGTTTTTTTTATTTTTTTAAGAGCAAACGTCATTCTGCTATATTTCAAAACCGTAAAATCACTTCAATACACAATTTTTAAAGATTATATTTTTTAGTCGTCAGTAACGTAGTAATGATCAAATCTAATAGATGGCACTACCTCTGGAACCATTGATTGCTGAAGGTTGCTCGCAGGTTCGCTACATTTTGCTACACAAAATAACCAGATGGCGTTTATTTTTCCAAATTTAATATGAATTTTAAACAATTTAATTAGTGGTCAAATAATAGGAGCGCATAACTTGAAACCGTGTGATTGTAAGCGAAGTTGTGGTAAAGTGACGTCTCTTGCGAAGTGCTGCTACCCTGGTACTTCAGTGCGCGGCGGGAGGTATTGTCTAACCGGCACGTCTCACTCGTGCAACTTACCTGCGCGATAATAAAGCTCCTATAACTCATAACTCCCTGGTACTTCGTACAAGATTATGATGGGTGAAAACACACATGCGCGCACGGACATGGAGGGTGTAAGTGGCGCCGACAATACGCTCTCGGAGTAAATAGAACGTTACAACGACACGTCCCAAACTCCACTCAATTTTGTCACTCAACGTAACCAAAAAAAGAGGCCGCGACAGCCCAGGGACAGAACTCCAAAACTTTAAAGAGGAGATGAGGCAGATGATTCAAGAACTCATACTGTCCCAACAAAAAGAGCAAAAAACTATAACCCTAGAAATTAAAGAGACAAACAAAAACATCGAAAAATCTATTGCATTTCTGACGGATCAAACAGACGAACTAAAGAAGAAAGTAGAAAAGTTGGAGATTGTGAAAAGAGAAGATAGGGAATACATCAACCTGCTGGAGGAGAAAGTAGAAGATCTGCAAAGAGAAAATAGGAAGAATACCATCGAAATAAAAAATGAACCTAAAATTGGAAAAGAGACCCGCGGTGATTTGGTGGACATGGTCATGACACTCCAATTCGATTGGTCACGTGATCTCACCTTCCGCTATATCCGATATATATAGAGTGCGAGCCAAGCAAGAGGACAGGCAAAACGCTCCCATCATCGTAGAGCTAGTCACATCCATCACCAAGTCGGACCTCCTGCAGAAGTGCAAACAGCACAACGTGAATAAGCCTGGCGATAAACTCTGTGCCAAACACCTAGGACACACCAAACAGGAAAATAGCCCGATATATGTGACAGAACAACTTACCCCAAAAGCTGCTAGGCTACGCTTTCTCGGATTTGTTAGCCGTTCGTCTGACTCGCATTTGGTCCAGGTCGCTGTTTGCCTAATTAGCGTTTGGCCCAATACGCAATTTTCCCTAAAATCCGGACCAACAGCGAATTGACTTTGTAGCAGTTGGTCCCAATCGTAGTTCGCCATAAATGCATTTTGACATACTCGCAGCTTGCCTCAAAAGCGGTTCGTCCGTCATTTGAAATCTATGTCCCTCTACGATTTGAAAATAGGCAAGTCGGTGATACTCGAGTTCTATGGACGCCCATCGACACTAAGTAAGATAATCGACTTTGTTTAAATATTACCAACATCTCAAAACTTTTTTGTAGTCATACAAACTGCCTAGAGTGTGTATCGATAGCGAGACTTGGGTCTTTTTACATGCAATGTTTTTGATGGGATTTTTATTTGCTTTATACTCGTTTCACATTATGATATAATATTGGATGCTTATAACAAACTCAGGTTAGCTACCTATTCGTATCCAGTAAAAAGTTTTTGCACGCTTTGAGATGAATGGTTAGAATCAGATAACATACAATCGTAAAGCAGTATTGTTGGAAGGAACTCTCTTTTTGGCAAAATAGTTTAATTTAACGAAACAACTTAAAACTTATCTTAACATCAACAAAAAATACCTAACAGTTAAGCCCTTCTCTTAAGTTTATAAAATAGCATTTTTGCCAGAATAATTTTTTTTAGGAATTGACGTGGTTGAATCTCATTTCCCTCTAACTTTCTTAAAGCTTTTTTTAGCATCTTGTTGAACTTTAAGTCTTGTAACCTTCTTTTTCGGCTAATTGAACTTTTTCTTCTTATTGCAGCGTCAAAATGCCGCCCTTCCTTTTTTAAATGTTGAACTAACAGCAGTAAGTTTGGCTTTACTGGTATCTTTTTGTTAATCCTGTTGTGCCACCCTTCGATCAGATTCGTTGTCCTTTGTTTTTCATAAGCAACACTTAAAATGGGAAACAAAGGTACCCATTGCTTTAAAAAGTATTGCTGAAAAGCAATAAACTCATCACTGTTCTGAATGGAGCCAGCAGTCCCCATTATCTCCAGCCAAGTATCCGCTAAAAAGCGTGTTGGTAACAAGGTTAAATACGAACAGTCTCTTTTGATATTTCTGCCGTCAGACGTCTTGTTCAAATTCAACTCCTTGATTTTTCTTCTTATCGCCTGTTGGTAGTGGAAATAGCAGCCACTAATTTTAGCACCGGGATAAACAGTTTTTATAGCATTTATTTGTGCAATTTCAAAGTCTGACTTGAAATGACAAATGTCTAAGCCCAGCTCCTCTTTTAAAGAGGTAAACAACCTTTCGTAAGTCGCTTGTGTCTGATCTGGTAAAAGACAATAAACGATTGGCACAATATTTGGGCGAGTAGTGGTGGAACCTATTTCAGCGTGCAATGTGTATATTTGACGAAAAGGTTTAGACGCTCTTTTGCGGGTACCATCACCATAAATCGTACATGCATTCTTCCGGATCAATTGCCTGGATAAGTTGGTACAAAATACCAACATTTTATTATCATCTCCTTCTTCAATAACTAAAAAGTTTTCAGCAATGGCTTTTGGAATCGTGACATCTTTCAAAGAGCGGAATGATAAGCTCTTTAAATTTAACTCTTTCTTTTTATGTCGATATAGAATCTCTCATGGAATGAAATAAAGGAATTTCTTCCGGTTCCACTAAACCGCTCTCTGCCAGCTGTATAAATGATTCCTAAAATTTTCCTTGGACGGATCCAAAATCGACAGTCACTTTCTTTTTACACTCCTCAAATGTAATATCAATTATATTTTTGGCGTGGTCGGGCTCACAAGTATGTTCAGTTTGTCTTATCACACAATCACGGTCAAGATTTAGGGTTATAGAGGCACTGTACTCACTTCTGTTATGACATCGCCAAAGAGTACTGCAAGTATCATTTTTCGTATTTAAGTGGTACCGGTATCCTTGTCTCAGTAACACGGGATGACCCCTTTTACTAGTTATAAATGTTATATCCATCTCAACAAGAACCTCAACAAAAATTGGAATTGTTTTATTAAAAAAATCTGATGAATATGTCATTGAAAACTTGACAATACGTCATGTCATTTTATAAGCGGCCAGGATGATATTGAAATCTAACATAACCTATGTATTGATAACCTTCTAAGAGTTCTAAGTGCTTCTTCGATCTAACCGAAAAAATATAATAAATTAAACTGATATATTTATTACTACTTGTGGATTCGCTAAACCTTATATTGTTTGATAGATTACTGAACAAAATAACACGTTATCTTCATTTTAACTTCTCTCTGGATTATTTTGGACCATTATACAGTAGCAAAACACTTTTCTCTTCGCACATAAAAGTCGGCTGTATTTCAAAACTGTCAAGTTAAGAATAGGCAATCAATGTTTTAGGGTTCCGTAGTTAACTAGAAATCTCAACCTCACGGAAAAGGGTTAAGGCCTCCACCCACCGGACGCGTGTCGTGCGCGGCGCGTGTGCTGCGCGGCACACGCGCAAGTTGTAAAGCATTGAAACTACAATTCAAACACACATCGAACGCGTTTCGAAGGCGGGCGCTAAAGGTACAACTCGGCAGCGCGGCCGCGTGTCGTGCGCGTCGCGTGAGCTGCGCGGCACACGCGCAGCACACGCGCAGCAGCCGCGCTGCACACGCGCGTCACACGCGCGGCAGCGTGATGGAGATAGTAAGATACATATTAAATGTGTTGGTAGTGAGAGAGATATGACGCGCGGGCCCGCGCGGGCCCGCGCGGCACACGCGCAGCTCACGCGCAGCTCACGCGCAGCACACGCGCAGCACACGCGCAGCACACGCGCAGCACACGCGCAGCACACGCGCAGCAGTCGCGCAGCAGCCGCGCTGTACACGCGCGTCACACGCGCGGCAGCGTGATGGAGATAGTAAGATACATATTAAATGTGTTGGTAGTGAGAGAGATATGACGCGCGGGCTCGCGCGGGCCCGCGCGGCACACGCGCAGCCCACGCGCAGCTCACGCGCAGCTCACGCGCAGCACACGCGCAGCAGCCGCGCTGCACACGCGTTGCTATACGCCGCCCGCTTCCGGTGTGAATATACCGCTTCATACGCGCCCGACACGCGCAGCACACGCGTGGCACACGCGCGGCACACGCGCGGCACACGCGTCCGGTGGGTGGAGGCCTTTAGTTGCGTATAAGGCGAACCGCTTATGAGGCAAGCAGCGAGTATGTCAAAATGCATTTATGGCGAACTACGATTGGGACCAACTGCTACTCACGCTGCGTAAGTCAATTCGCTGTTGGTCCGGATTTTAGGGCAAATTGCGTGTTGGACCAAACGCTAACTGGACAAACAGCGACCTGGACCAAATGCGAGCCAGACGAACGGCTAACAAATCCTTTCTCGCACGCGACCTCGCTAAATCTAAAGATTACCTTTATTGCTGAACCAGTTTTGGACGTGTATTTGTACGGAAAAGTGCAACATCCCCTGTAATACAGATAAAAAGTGAGGCGCAAGTACAAAACCTATTCTTACAAACATGACTGTATACATTGTACTACATAACACTTATTCTATGTATTTTTGTGCCCATAAACAACAATGTAAGCTACACTACAAAGCGAACGCGTGTCACATCTTGGAAGTACTCACTATGTGTGCTATCTGTGATTGTCATGACTGTGTGTAATTTATGCACTCCTGGTAGCAGAGTCTTTTTAAATTTATATTATAAGCTACAATTTTTGATGTTACAGGATTGCCCTTCTATTATTTATGTTTTTCTGGTACCCGAGATACAGCCCTTCGTAAGCTAAATTACGTACCGGCTCTAAATGTAAAAAAATATACCATCTCATATCGCATGTTCTCCTGGTCACAAACCCACCTACAAATGTATTACACAATTCTACACACACTACAATGACACACATATTTACATTTATCAAGACACCATAAAACCAATATGTTTTTCTACGTTACGATGGAGAATCATTGTCTTGAAACTTGAGCGCACTCGAAACCATAAGCAATCTACATCAACGAATAAAACTAGTAAATTCATTCAAGTACGGGTCTTCACACTTACCCACCATAGTAAATATACATCACAATCGAAAAACATACAGCTGCGATATAAGTACCCTACTATTACTATCGCCTTGCACTCATTTCTATAAATATCCTTTTGATCAAACTTTTGAAACTAAAAGGTAAACGAACGTTATTTCAAACGAACTTTGAAATATATTTCATTTGTTAGTAATTATGTACAAATAAAACAATTAAAAAATAGCGAAGTCAGATGGAATGGAACGTAGTAATGAAACATGAATGAAACATCCCACGTAACGCCATGTATTGACTATGCACTGTATCACTTAGACTGTCGCTGAACGCTCGAAGGTTGTTACTTCACGCTTGTGCGCACGTAGAAAATGAAAAATTACGACTTTTGAATTAAATGACACTCTCAGCGACATCTAGCGACGTAGCATGATACTAACTAACGGATTACGGCGCGTAGTACGAAGATGGTCGGTCCATATATAGATAGTCCTTGGTCATACCTACAAATTATATGGTTAATTTTGGTTACAAAATGGAACATTTTTAACTTATTTATACTCAGTGACGTCAGTAACGATGCATCTCTTCTCGCGAAAATGCCCATTTATGAACTGAACTGTTTCTTATTTCATAATGCCAACAACTGGTTTCAAAATTATGCCAGTGAAATATTCGTTGCGCGTTCATGCAAACAATATAAAATAAAATAAATAGAAAAATAAATATTAGGGGACAATCCTACACAAATCGACCTAGTCCCAAACTAAGCAAAGCTTGTAACCTATGGGTACTAGACGACGATAAACATACTTATATAGATAGATAAATAAATACGTAAATACATAGAAAACATCCATGACTCAGGAAAAAATATTAGTGCTCATCACACAAATAAATGCCCTTACCGGGATTCGAACCCAGGACCTCTTGCTTCGTAGGCAGGGTCACTACCAACTAGGCTAAAGCGGTCGTTAATCAAGATCCTTAAATACGTCATATCAGTGCTCCAAAGCAGGATGTTGGATGAGAAAATTAAATGTTGATTAAATTAGTGTTTTTTGCGATATTAAACCAGATACGTTACATTTCTAGGAAACCACATCCTTGTATTGGCAGCACCATGGCTGTGTCCTGTTTCTTCAGAATGTGATAATTGGACCAGCCACGCATTTTGAGCAATTTACGGAAGGCAAATGACCCTTTCACTTTACCGCCGGAGTATAATATGCATAATGATATGCGGAGTATTTTAAATATCACCTACATTTAGTCAAAGGGTTAATGGAAAATTACGAAAAATTTTGAGGTGAAATTAATCAAGAAAATGTATGGTTATCATCACTCATCATGATTTAAAGAGCTCTTCTCGTACACCGTTGGGGTATAAGAGGCTTTCGTACCTACACTTTTTATTCGGGGCTGTGTAAAAAATATTACTAGATAAATCAAACTTGTGAATAAGCCTTTTCTAGCTTTATAATTGTTTCTTTTCCAAGAAAAATATTGAACGATAACACCCAACACGCGGGGTGGCTTTGTACTCGTACGCCATAATTAAAAAACATTAATGTACATCTTTCGCTTTAGTCTACTTTGTTACATCGATCATAATTGAATGAACTATTCTTAGCAAACCTATTAGGTATTTCATTCGCAAGGTGCAGTTCTCTATCTATTTTTGACTGTACGAAATCATCCCAACCAAAATTATTAAAATTTAAACATAATAAACATAATCAAGTATGAATGATACCACAAAATTGAGAATTATAAAATAATCTCAGGTACCTTTTTTCAGATTTCCGTACATATCTCGAATATCTGTACGAATAGCGTTATAATAACTTCAGACAAAAGTTTTTACATAAAATTTCCTACAAAATTGGTCATAAAGATTTTTACTTTACGATCAATACTTTGGGAGCTACAGGATGTTAAAGTAAACAAAGAGATAAAAAATTGTTGATTTAAGAAAACGTCGTTATTTCGTAGTTGTTCATCATAACTCTTATAATTACTTTAAATAAAAGTTTGTCCATAAAATTTCCTACAAAATTGGTCATATTTATGATCACTCTACGATCGATACTTTAGGAGCTACAGGATGTTCAATTTAAAAAAATAGTCGATTTAAGAAAACGTCATTTTTCGTAGTTGTTCATCATAATTCATTTTGCGTTTAGGATAAGCAAGCTCAGTTACCTGCTTATCAAACATACAATTTCCATGTCGATCCATTGATAATTTCTAAACAAAACAAAGAAATAAAGCTGCAAGACCACTGATTTCTCACTGACATAGTTGTTTCTTCGGGAAAGAGTGCAACTATGACCTGGTTATGTATGAAACAAGTGTAGGGTCTCTCCGTGTGACCCCAAAACAAAATTGCCATTTCAAGGTTTGCCTCGGGGAGAAAGTTGGAGTACAGCCTGGCTAAACGGTCAGACCTAGGTCAGGGGTGCTCGACCAAATGTCATAGGAAACCGCATGCAGTTTTTGATGACCAAAAAAAATAAAAAAAAAGTTTTTGGACTTTAGTAAAATCAGGGGAAATAATTCCTGTATTTTTGTAAATTGGTACAATGACACCTTGTGGTGTCCAGATAAACATACTAAAAGTCCTCGAGGGTGGGGCTGTGCTGAGGGTGTAGGGGGGGATTGAAGGTACTTTCTTTCAGATTTTCGTACCTATCTCGAATATCTGTACGAATAACGTTATAGTAACTTAAGATAAAAGTTTCTGCATAAAATTTCCTACAAAACTGGTCATATTTATTTTTACTCTACGATCAATACTTTGGGAGCTACAGGGTGTTAAAGTAAACAAAGAGATAAAAAACCATCATGTTTAGAGGTATAACCACTAGTATACAAAATTAACAGGTAGGTACGTGATAAGTATTATTTTACTCATCGTCTTCGGCATCGTAATCTCCGTCTTCTCTTTCTAGAAACTGTACAGGTACACCGTTTGTACATGAACCCAAGCATCCGATGCATACTTGACTGCATGAAATACCGGCCTTTCGACATCCGCAATTTCCAGTGCAACCATTTTTGCAGCGACAAAATATCGAATTCAGCACGGTGTCAGGAGCTGGAGGATCAGTGGTGGTAATTGGCTCAAGGGTTCCATCAGCTCCTCGCTTCCAACCCCACATTTCAGGAGGCATTTTGTTACCCAGCCACGCTTGTACTTGTTGGAATACTCGTAAAGCATGATATTTTGCTGACCCTTTAGTAGGGGGGAGAGAGGAGAGATCAGCTTTGGACTTGGTGCTGGATTTAACAAAAAGCGAGTATCGATGTCTGTTAAGATCAAGCTGAGTAGTGGGTGCACGATACATCGTCAATAACATCCTTTCTCCTGATTTTGCTATGGCTTCTGGTGCTGATGTTGGGTCATAGAAAATGGATGCTATATCCTTGATCATTGGTTTTTTCTCAGAAAATTTAACAATTGACACTTTGCCCATTCTATAAATTGCTGAGGTTGTGTCGCAGCTGCTAAAACTATGTAGGAAAAGAATGGAACAAGAATATGAGAGTTTTTGGACTTCTTGTGATGAAAATGTCCTGGTTTCTACTTTCCCTCGGCCTGGCTTAACAAGGAATATTTGCTTCTCTGGTGGTGATAAAGCCGTTAGAAGAACTACTAAATCCACGTCTTCCCCAACAACAACAACCACAGGATGGTTTTCCGCTTTCTCAATGGCACTCCTTATAATTGTACAGTCAGCATCACTAGGAGCCACTCGTGTTTCGATTCCCTCACCTTGCATTTTTTCTGACAGAAGTTCAATGAGCAAGGAAATGCTCTTGTTGAACAGTGAACGCACTACAATAGCGAGGGAGCCCCATCAGCATCCTGAACACATTGTTATATTGCACCCTAAGTACGTTGACGGCCCGCTTCGTATAGCTAACACATAGTGCACACGAGTAGAAAGATTGGCAGAACGCCTTAAACAGGGTAACTTTCACACACTCACTACATCGCGAACCTACGAGCCAGCATATTACCGCGGACCGCCAACGCACGGCGCTCCCTTTCTACATCCAGATTGTCACATAGCGTGTCTGCTTCCCAGTGCCCCAAGTACTTAAATTTAGAGACTCTTTTTAGAGTTATGCCCTCAAGTACAACTGGTGGAATAAAGTCGTATGTTTTCTTCCCGGCCTTAAACAACAACAACTCACTTTTTTCCGCATTGTACTTAAGGCCATGGGCAGCAGCGTACCTCTCACATATAGCCAGCAACTTCCTCAAGGCACTGATGCATGGACTCAATACCACCATATCATCCGCGTAGCTGATGTTGTTAACAACCTTTCCACCAACGGAACAACCTATAAGGGTCTTACTGAGCTCATGGATCAGCTCGTCCATATACAGGTTGAAGAGCTTCGGAGATGTCAATCCACCCTGTCTCACTTCACACCTCAATCTGTACACATCCGACATATGACCAGCCCACCTCACAACATTAGTCTGGTTCTTGTACCAATATTTAAATATTGACACAAGCTCCCCCGGCATGCTTGTTTCCTTCGATAATTTTGACCACAAGCTATCGTACGATACTAGGTCGAAGGCCTTAGAAAGATCTAAGAAACAAGCATACACAGGAGTTCTTTCATTATTAGCATAGTACTGGACAGTGCGCTTGAGACAGTAGATTGCTGATTCAGTGGATAAACCAGCCCGGAATTCGAACTGGGCATCATTCAGCTTCACATGGGCACCTAAAGGTACCTTCAACCCCCCCCCCACACCTCAGCACAGCCCCCACCCTCGAGGACTTTCGTTTATCTGGACACGACAAGGTATAACTGTACCAATTTACAAAGCTACACGAATTATTTCCCCTGATTTTACTGAAGTTCTAAAGCTTTTTTTAATTTTTTTTTGGTCATTAAAAACTGCACGCGGTTACCTATGAAATTTGGTCGAGCACCCCTGACCTAGGTCCGACCGTTTTGCCAGGCTGTACTCCAACTTTTTCCCCGAGGCAAATCTTGAAATGGCAATTTTTTTTTTGGGGTTACACGGAGAGACCCTACATTTGTTTCATACATTACCAGGTCATAGTTTCACTCTTTCCCGAAGAAACAACTATGTCAGTGAGAAATCAGTGGTCTTGCAGCTTTATTTGTTTGTTTTGTTTAGAAATTCTCAATGGATCGACATGGGAATTGTATGTTCGATAAGCAGGTGACTGAGCTTGCTTATTCTAAACGCAAAATGAATTATGATGAACAACTACGAAAAAACGACGTTTTCTTAAATCGACTATTTTTTTTAATTGAACATTCTGTAGCTCCTAAAGTATCGATCGTAGAGTGAAAATAAATATGACCAATTTTGTAGGAAATTTGATGGACAAACTTTTATCTAAAGTAATTATAAGAGTTATGATGAACAACTACGAAATAACGACGTTTTCTTAAATCAACAATTTTTTTATCTCTTTGTTTACTTTAACATCCTGTAGCTCCCAAAGTATTGATCGTAGTGTAAAAATCTTTATGACCAATTTTGTAGGAAATTTTATGTAAAAACTTTTGTCTGAAGTTATTATAACGCTATTCGTACAGGTATTCGAGATATGTACGAAAATCTGAAAAAAGGTACCTTCATCCCCCCCTACAACCTCAGCACAGCCCCCACCCTCGAGGACTTTTAGTATGTTCATCCGGACACGACAAGGTATAACTGTACTAATTTACAAAACTACAGGAATTATTTCCCCTGATTTTATTAATTTTCTTGTACTATTGATGGACTTGGAGTAGAGATAGACTCCAAGTACCGGGTGGCGAGTGAGAAAATCGCGATTCAGGGCTGTAAAATATATCCAGTTCACTGTCGCTGCTTATTTATACCGTTCAGAAGAGTCAGTGCACGGTGAAGCGGGGAGTGCGATCGCGCGTCCGCGCCGGCGGGACACCGAGCAGTGCGCGGCGGTGACGGAGCTGAACACCTGTGATGGAGGGCACCCGTAATGGGATAAAGCAAGCAAGGATGGGTTGATAATTTGGCCTCGTATTAACAGAAAAAAATTGATTAGGTATATACATTTCGTCCGGTTTCAAGGGAGGTATAACTTACCATCCCTAATATATACAAAGTGGGGTATAGACGGGGGTAATACCCGTAGAGCTTCAGGAAAAGAATCGAACGAAGGATCTTTGTACTCTTTCTATTATAAGAGTGTAGTTCTGTTCATGGGGGCTCCATACGAGTATCATTGCATTAGTTTCGAGCCGGCTTCGAACATACGCATTTGTATAATACACTAAGGGCATTTTGTGAAGAGAAAAGTATTTACATTGGCGGATTACAAAGCATCATACAAGCATTTTCTTGCAGCACAGCAGGTGCTAGTAATGTGGTCATTAAAGGAGAGGTGCTGCAGATGAGGCTTGCTGCAAGGGGTTGTTCTCTATCTTGTAGTCAAAGTGTAAACGATGGTGTGCACGGGTGTATGACATCACTTGGCATTTCTCCTCGTTGAGAGATAGTTTATCTCGTGCACTCCATTCACAAACACTGTTGATATCCTCTTGCAGCTTTGCACATTCGAAATTGTTATTGACCGGTTTCGCTAATTTTAAGTCATCAGCAAACATTACACGTTGAGTGCTTAATGGATGCTGGCAAGTCGTTGATTAGGATGAGAAAAAGGAGAGGATTTGATAATAGATGGCAATAACTTACTTTCACAGATTAAGCAAAGATTTCTGGAGAATGAACGTTCAAAGTTTTTTTACAATACAACATGTTCAAGGCTACGTTTTTATTTTAAAGTAAGTAGTCTCGAATATTTTTTTAGGTTTATTTGCTCGCACACCCATTGTTTGATGAGTGGTCCAAGACGTCTTACCTTTAAGTATATATTTTTTGAATTTTTTAAATTTCCACAATTAGCACAATTTTATTTATCAAAAGTAGATCCTAGCGGCCGGTGCGCTATATATTTTATCTTATCAGAGAAATACACAAGATACACAAGACTGATTTATGAGCAGGATAAAGCAAGAGCGACATCTCCCGGCCGTGGGCGTCAAACCTACGATTATCTATTAAGTAAATAGGTACCATTGATAAATACGGCTAAAGTACTATTGATATTCTTGTGTACTTGATGTCTTTTATATTTGTTCGAAAATATGTAACTTTCAGGCTAACACGGCGTAAATGAAGCGGACAGGTTGGCTGATGGCAGAAAAAATATTATGTTATGGCCGCACTACACTTGGGGTTGCGTGTTCGCGTTGCGTCGTTGCCTCTCTTTAATTTGCCGTAGGAAGAAAAAAGATGCAACACGAATATTTGGGCAAATACCGCCAAGTGTAGTGCGACCATTAGGTATTATGTTGTACAAAACTCCTTAAGTAAATTCAAAAATCTTTACACGATTTCTTGCATGCCACAAATCGGATGATGTGTTAGCTTACTTACAGGCAAAGAGATTAAAGTAAAATAAAAACATACTACGATGGTAATCTAATCACAGATTCTTGATTGACACATCAAAACCATTGATGTATCTAAATTCTGCTTAACTCTTAGTTAACTCTGTAAATTTAAATACTCGGAAAAAAAGACAGAACCCAATAAATATTAAATGCCCCAAACTGTTAACATTACAGATCACTTAAATACTTTATATGAAATGCAGAGTTTTAAGAATAATTACGGAACAAATTAATTAAAGTTTTCCGCACTAAAGTTGAAATGCTTGACCTTAAACAATTACAAGGAAATTCAATTTCAATACGTTTTCTTGTGAGCAATAAATCATTACCAAAATTCCGGTATAATAATATTAATGGCGTGACGACAAACTGTGCCTATACGAATGACATGAGCATAATCAAATTAAATTAACTCTTAAAACTTTTCCGTCAACTAAACAATTAATGTTGGCATTAAATGAGATAAAAAAATATTTGACAAACACTGTACAAGTTACAACATGTCAATGGATTTATGACATGGACATAAGTCTACTTAAGGTAAAAGTCCCAATGCTTGACGCATTAATTGTAATAATTAACACCTTCTCCACCGTCCTTTATGAATTTGCCATGGGCCAGTGTCGGGCATAGATTCGATAATCTTCCAATAACATAATATGCACTTGAGGTTTGAAACTACAGCTCTTTTTGAACTGTGGGTAGGTACTTACTAATATTAAATGGCACACGTTGATGTAGTATAGTATATAACATATAACAGTACCTTACTTAGCTAGGGCCGTAAAAAAAATTGCGTCTCTCCCTGGCTAGGAAGTGCAGGAATTTTCCGCACGGCGCACACAGAGCGTGGATTCATTGCTACTTTGTGACCCGCAGGTCAATCACGTACCGCGGTACGCGTACGTTATGCGTACGTTAGATACCGACATCTAAATGTCCATGGATCCAAATGGATTGCCCTAATGGGCGGGCAAAACGTTACGTACCCCTCTGGTATGACGTTATAGTACATTACTTACCAAGAGCTGTAAAAGATCAATCGCGCCGATTTTCATGCTTTTAACACCATTTGCAGCATATTTTTGCGTACCGCTAGGACTATTGAATGTCTCGAAATGGCCCAGGCCCGGATGAAATGAATGAATTGAATGAGCTACGGCAGCCTAGTGGTTCAGGCATGCGGCTGTCAAGCAGCGGTCGTGGGTTCGAATCCCGGCTCGTACCAATGAGTTTTTCGGAACTTATGTACGGAATATTTACCGTTAGCTTTTCGGTGAAGGAAAGCATCGTGAGGAAACCGGTCTAATCCCAATAAGGTCTAGCTTTCCCTCTGGGTTGGAAGGTCAGATGGCAGTCGCTTTCGTAAAACTAGTGCCTATGTCAAATCTTGGGATTAGGTGTCAAAGCGGACCCTGGGCTCCTTTAGAGGCACAACCGGGAATAACGCTAGGAGGATGATGAGGAGGATGATGAGGAGGATGATGATGGATGGATCCGTCGATCCATGATGGATTCACCAATTTTTTATTTTTTTGCTGGATCAAATACCTACAAATCATCATGCTCCTAGCGTTACTCTCGATTGTTCCCTATAGGAAGCTCGGGGTCCGGACAAAATACAAAGAGTTTCAGTTTTCAGCTTTCAGAAGCTTCACTATGAATGAGTACAAATTAAAAGTCTCAATGAACAAGTGACTGTACGGGATATCGCAAATAACTTAAACATCTATGACAAAATGCCTAACGAAAAGCAAAAGTTGCGTTATCTGGGCTCCTATCTTAGAGATACCCTATATTGAGAGGCCGGGCCGTAGACCTGCACGCAGACGCATCCGGTGTGTCATGTCGTATGAGGATTCATACATTACAACGCAGCGGTGTACGTGCTGCACACGCAGGCGTGCTGCACACGCATTCGGTGTGGCTCGGCCTTAAAGCATTAACTGTTATGCAAAAATAGGAAACTGAATAGAAGAGTCCGCTATCATGTTCGAGATAAACAAATGCAAAAATATTACTCTTTTTTTCTTGTTGGGCAGTCGGATCGCTGAAAAGATCGTGACGCTGCTAGCCATAATATCGCATAATTATTGGCAAACGACTAACTCGTAAAATATTCTTTTTATCGCGTTTTGTGTGGACAAACACCTTAAAATGATTTCATATTCTGACAGGTTAACGTTTTGGGCGTACTGCATACCTGCTCCATTTCTCAAGACAAGTAGTTACACAAGCGGCCAATGGTCGGCGTCTAAAAGCGATTCAATGAAATCCTGCGCAGAATAACCGATTCGAACTTATTCGAACGACAATCGATTCTCTAGCCATTATAAAGTTTACAAGCGTTAATTGCAGTAGCCTGAATTCGTGATCGGAATACGAATGCCGCATTATGACTATTAGAGCACTGTTGAATTTTCACGGCGTGATAAAATTATAATAATGTTGATAACAGCCCATTGCAGAGCATTTCAATTAATACGTTTAAATATAGCGCAAAAAGTCCTTGTAGAGCGTATGCTAAGAAAGAGCTTACTTTGTTAAGGTGTTCATTTCGACATTGGTTTACAAGTAGAAATCCTTTATTGGGCATTTTAAGGGACAAATTAATATGTCAACTATGTATGTTCTTGGCCCGCTAACTTTCTATGTGGGGCTTGGAAATATGTTCTGCTGGCCATTGAGCATTTTGTTCTAGTTCAGATAATAAAGTCCAAGAAGCTTTTACTCGGAATATTATTAGTCAAACGGCATTTGTCATTGGATATTCGCTTTGATAAGGCTCAGTATCGGCGGGCGCTCGACAGAAGGCTTGATAAAGTATCGGAGCAGATGTAAATGGAACAGCCAGCGCGCCCGAGGCTAGGGCGGGGCCCGTACAACACTTTCATATTATTACGACCGCATTGCACGCACACACCGACACCGCACGCACACTCGTGCGCACGATTAGATCGCGCGGACATGCGCCGCGCACGCGATCCGACCACTTTCAATGATTCGTTAGCGAAATCATTAGGAGATGTAATGTCGGCGCATTGTAATGCGTGTTTATGGTTATTTAAATGATTTATTTTTATTGATTGTTTTTGCCTTGTTGCGAGACAGAAAATAATGATGGCTGTATGAATAGCACTACTATTAAGCTGCGATGTTGCGAAGGTGATCGCTACTATGCAATTTGAGCGTTTGGTAATGGAATGTATGGCGAGAAAATGAGTTGTCAAGTTTGCTAAGCTGGGGCATTCATCATGCGGGATCCGGCGGCGTGTGTGGACAGCGCAGCGCATGCGCAGCGTGACTGATGGATCGACCAAGCACTCCGTATTTAGATCAGGCAGCTTGCTCATACACCCAAGGTGACCATTTATTAGCAGTTTCGTTTTGGTGATTTCAACCGGACACAATGTGAACGTAAAAAGATATTAATATGAATTAAACCTAATTATGAGCCATAAAAACTTGAAGTAATGTGGAAAAATTGCACCAAATCCAATTGTATGAAAGGTCACCGACCTTGAGTAACAAATCACGTTCAAGCAATCGACATGTAATTCAGGCACAATTGTCGCAAATTCAGGGTAATAAAATTTTACAGTTGCCAGAAAACGCACTCTCAATATCGGCGGTTAGTTTCATAACTGCGCTTCTGAACCGAAGCGCAGTTATGAAAACTAACGTAATTTCTGAAACAATAATCCTATATTTCAAATAACATTAAAATTAAGTAGGTAGGTATGTAATCTAAGGTGAAAAACGAATACGAGTATTGCTGTATATAGTAAGCAGTCAATAATGAATTGCAAGTGCATGTCAGTGTTGATTGCAACGTTAAGAATTTTACATTTCTGACTGATTGGATACCTCCAGACACTTTACAAAAAGATACATTATATATCCTAATAGGCTGCTCTCGCACTAGTTGCCCTTTTAGGGTAAGTCATTTAATTCGAAGTTACTCATTACTGATTAAAACGTCATTTAGTCCTCATTTTGGACGAGTGAGGCAAGAGCGGTAAGTAAAGGCGTAGGGGGGCGCTTAAGTATTAAATGAAACACATGCAGACTAATTAATAAAATTAAACGATTGAGAAGCTTATTTGTGAATGTGAATAATCTGCTCTACAAAATTGGTCGGTCATGGTCGTCACTTTTGCATAGTCGCCTCCGAAAAAAACAATTTCAGGTAGTTTTCCAACGACGGCGCTGGAAGGCGGGCGGAAAATGAAGGTACAGTCGAGTAGGTACGTTAATAATTATACAAGATGAATTATATTTATATTGTATTTCTACTGTGAAATTGTAATGCATAAATTGACATTGTTTATTTTTGTTTAGAATTCATTATCCACAATTGTTGTTAAATGACAATCCGTAATCGGAGATACTATTTCCACTTTCTGTATTTGACGTATTGAATATTATTTAATTTTTGTTTCTTATTATTATTGACGATCGTGATAAAGATTCTTATAATTTTTGACATTGTATGCGAATCTACATTGTAATTTTTATCTCGAAATAAATAAATCTAAATCTAGATGATTTTTTTTTTTGCAATGAAATTTTTAGGTACTTTGTTACAACGCAATAAGGTGAAAAAAATATAGGTTTTTTTACTATGATAACAACAGATAACAATTACTAGAGTGGCGTTTCGGTGAAGGAAAGCATCGTGAGGAAACCGGTCTAATCCCACTAAGGTCTAGTTTTCACGCTGGGTTGGATGGTCAGATGGCAGTCGCTTTCGTAAAACAAGTGCCTACGCAAAATCTTAGGATTAGGTGCCAAAGTGGACCCCGGGCTGTAGGGCACTAAGGGGAAAACGCTAGGAGGAGGATAACCATGGCCAAATTATATCCATTGATTAATCTTGGTTTGCTTCCACAAAGTTTAGTGATGCACGTTTTAATATGTAGATTTTTTATGCGGTTAGGTAATACTGTAGCTAGAGTATTAGTTAATTTATAACAAGTCGTGGCTCTGGGACAGTTTGGGAGATATAAATAAGTACCAGATATACATATAATATTCTTAACCTTTATGAGTGTCGTACCAGATGGACGAACTGTCTATGTACTTTAACACAAGTTTTTTAGATGGCACTATTAATAAATTGTATTGTTTTATTTTCATTCGTTACGAAATTTTAATGGGCTCAATTATGAAAAGTGCGGCAATCCCGGGGTGTCGCGGTTGCGACGCTTTGTCGGCATCTCACGCTGTCTTCTTCACACCGTCCACCCGCTCATTAACTTTGCATGTCTGTCCGTCTCTGAGATTATTGCAATTATTTAAATTCACACCTTCGAACGAAAAAGCCTCTTTTTAACTTTAATATTTCGTAAGCGCAAGGAAATGACGTCTCATTCGAAAGGTATAATTAGGGCCAACCTTGGGCCGGGTTTCGACGCGCCTGCGCTTCTGACATTGCTATATTGACGCGATAATTGCGATGTTTCGACATGCGCGGATCACAATGACACCTCGTAATAAAAGGGAGCGTGCGTCAAACTGTGTTTTAAAAGCATTTAGAAGGCTCTTCATTCGTTACGGTAAAACCAATAAAATATGCAGTACCTAGGGGATAACCCGCAACAAAGCTCTTGGAAATAGGCTAATATTTGTGTGATGAGCACGATTTTCATGAATATTTTGGTGGGATTGAATACTTTGGATATCGTATAACACCAGCACAGCCAATCTGTTTTTCGGTTTCGAAATTGGTCCCACTATTAGTTACACTATAGAAAGTTGTTCAGTATAATCTATATACCTAAATTTGGCACTTAAATTACGCCTCTTTTCATATTTATTTATTTAAACTTTATTGCACAAAAGAAAACTTATCGTACAAAAGGCGGACTTAATGCCATATGGCATTCTCTACCAGTCAAACCTTAAGGTAAAGCGGAAAAAGATTGTGGGCAGTGCAAGTAACAACAAAAAAAGTGTACATATTCATAATGATTTCAAAATTTTCAGTGTTAATAAACAAGTATCACCCCGTCAGGTTCTAAAGCATATTTATACCCAGGTGTTGCTATTAAGGCATTTGACTCTCATTGTGTGAAGTTGTGAAAACTATGGCAGCTGTGCTTTCCATTTTATTGGTCATAGTGTCGAATAAGGACTCTGCCTTTATATGCCACTTGACTATTACTCACCATTCAACTATTGGGTAAATACACAAAGAGATGGATTAGTCATGTTAATGGAACGTTTGCGTCGCATTTGGTCAACGAATTCGGATGCAGAAGCTAGTGAACTGTGACTGAAGAAGTTGGATATTGGTACAGTTTTTTTTTCAATACATTATTGCTATGTAATGAGGTGCAAAAGTGTAAACATATTATTAGGTCGACTGTAGAACACGCTTAAACAACGCCATGTTACGTTTATGTCACTTTCGGCGCTGGCGTCGCATCGCACACTATCACCTGTATGTTTACAGCTTCACAAAAAAAAAAGAAGTTCTGACCTGCTTGGGTCTGCATGGCAATTAAAAATCGAACATAAAATATTACATTCCATGAACTTCGATTCGATTCTTTCGTAAAACTAGTGCCTATCTTCGGATGAGGTGTCAAAGCGGACCCCGGGCTCCTTTAGGGGCATTACCGGGAATAACGCTAGGGGGATGATGATTCCATGAACTTCGATTGTAATTCAGCGCCATGTTATGTGTACATGTGTATTTTTATAAAAACATGCGTGTTTGTTCCTTGTGTGCAACTTAAGTATAGCGTAGTGCGCGAAAGGTATAGGTAGGACCTTTCTGACCCGTTACTTGGCAGTGGTTAAATTGTTGTCGTAAATGGAGCAGATGGATACCTTTAGAGTTGAGTGGACCTTTATATATATTATATATATATCTCGGCGGTGAGAGAGTGGGACGCCAGCCCGCTGCATGAGCGCTGGAGGCAGTACCACAGGCCATTCGTCGCGGGATCGGGGTGAGCCACGACGTTCAGCAAGCCCAGCCCATATGTTTTTAATGTTTTAATAAAAAATAAATAAATAATAATAATAATTTGTAATAATTAAGTATAATTTAAATTATGTATTTGCCAATATGGACTTGCTCCGGAATAAATTATTTTCATTTCATTTCATTTCATTCATTTTCATTCATTTCATTTCATTTCATTTCATTTCATTTTCATTTCATATAACTAAAGAGGTCAGAGCTTATCGCGAGCTGAACATACTAAGGGTTACGTTATGAATAAGCTGATCGGTATTGATAAGCGTTGATCATTGGTTACATCATACGATGATATTAATTAGTCTATACTAATCTACTAATATTACCATGCAATCCGAGCAATAAACAAATATTATTATTATTATATATAGAGGAAAAGTCTGTGAGATTGTAGCTGGTAAGTTTGTTAGTTTGTATGTAATGGGTAATATCTGTAACCGATTATGCGATTTCAAATAAAATAGATTTCTGCATAGTTATAGGCTATATTTTATCCCGCGAGTTTGTCTGCGCTCTTTGCAATACGCGGGAGAAGCTGCGCGGGCTGCCAATATTATAATTATATAAGCAACAAAAGATAGGATAGGTTTTGTTAAGTGTATACCTAAGTGAGGTGGGGCACAGCGAAATGTCGTCCCGTTCGAATTTGGAGCAGCCATAATAACACTACTACTTGCTCTGTAGTAGTGTTGAGGTGAGCAAGGACACCAGAGCTCCCGAGGATGCGTTGTTGAGAGCGAGGGAACTTGTCCCTTCAGCTGTCATTACGGCGAATCAAATATATCAAGGGTCCGCAACGCCCATGTTACTCCTTTGGAGTTGCGTGCGTCTATAGGCTGCGGTTTCCGCATACCATAGGCTTGTTTGCCACCGTCATTGTATAAAAAATATATACAGTTAATTATTATGACTCTTTTTAAGTACGGTCTTCCTATCTTACTTAGAACAAAACGTTTAGTATATTTCTTACACCCGGCATTGCATGCAATTGTAAAGACTCAGAGAGTCACTCATTAGGGCCGTGAACAAACGGAGCGTGCTTCGGAGGTAAAACTCCTAGGAGTCAAACGTTTGTATTCACGCGTGATCAAGTTAGTGTTGTGTCCATTTCGTGCCAATTTCCAGACATTAAAGTACTGTCTGAAATACTGTTTCATACGTTGTGCATTATTTAATTCTTATCCACACAAGGATTCTCTCTCCGTTGAAAAATTACTAATTACTTACCTACATAAAGCACGCTTTCTTCCAATCAACAAGTCTTCCGCTTCGCAATTGCTACGGCTACTTACAGGCTGAAATGTTGTAACCCCGACAAAAACGAGCAGATTTAGTGCAAGGCTCAGGAATGGACATGATGTAGTCCGGTGTACGCTGTCAATTCCCCTGTTGCCTTGGACACACCCATGCTAAAGTTACAGCGCACTTAATTCCACCAGTGCCGCACTGGTTAATTGGTGGTTATGATTATTTTTTGCCGTTTAACAATTGTTCCACATTACCTTAGCCCGTAACCGAAATCAAACAAGTCTATTTTTTGCCACATCCATTGGATTAGCTTGAAAAATGAAACCTGAGGATGCGAATGTGTACACCTGATGATAATGCACGGAATATTTCATGAACATTATACTTTTTAATCATCTTTAAGAATTTAACTTTTCAACCACTTTGTTCCACGAGTTGCAGTGAACGAAAAGTTAATGCTATCGGAATTTCGAAGGGGTAAAGCATTCGTAATAAAATAAAGCTATATTGCTCTAACGCGACTGATGAATTTTTAAGAAGGTCGGTCCCAGGACGTAGCAGTATTAGTATAACCTCACCAATTGATGTAACCTCATGTGAAAGAGCAGTGTCTCTTAATCCAAGTACCTATTAATCCAAGTTCAAAATTTCTGTTACTGAATAGCCAATTTTTAACATTATTAAATATTATTAATTTATTCTTTATTGCATAAAAGACGAACTTATAGCACAAGAAGCAGACTATAAAATTAAAACACGACATCCCTGAAAAGAAAACATTATTGATATGTACAAATAAAAATTGTTGATTGTTGTCTACTTACTATGAATACTTTTATGTTACCTTCCGAATTTTCTAAGTGGGTAATGGCACGGCACTCAACAAAGAGAGACAATGGTCCTACTGTTTATATGTGTGCCCGCCAAACCACTGTTATCAGTACACTGCACTGGGGCAGTAACCCCTGCAATATGCACGCAGACGCACACACCGACTGATAAGTGTGGGTGTAGTGGTCTAAAATAGATGGTCACCCTCCCTTTCACTGGCTTAAGCGTGCTTTAGTTATAGTTCAGGTGATTTCAACTATTAATATAAAGTATTGATTATATAAAAATGGAACACATCAAATATAGTGCCTTGAATCTGTCCTGCTTCCAAATTTGTATGAACGATATCCTTGTCAATAATTTTGTGTTTCACTAAACGCATTTTTTGTGATACGTACTGTGAACTTTTAAGGATAATTATAAACCGTATACTTGACCCGGGTTTTATGATATACCATTTGTTGTTTTGATAGAAAACAATTTCAGACCATCCTTACTCATTCGGAGAAACGAAAATCCTAAACATATATACATACATAGTAAAGTTGTAATTATGACCCAAAGATTGTATCCTATTGATCATGAATATATCGTTTCAGACAATTCAGACACATGCACTTCAGGATAAGTAAGATTTGGTATCCAATGCTCAGGGTTAGTTCTTTGTATTTTTTTCGATGATTCTTAGATATGTGCTAATGCCAAGCAATGCTGAAAGGTAAAGCAGATTTTTTAACCCTGTGTCTGTCCTGGAGATCTTCATTAATCCATCGCTTCTGATTCCAAATACATTTCACATTGCCTCGCTAAGCAACCCGTCAGTAAGTGCTCGGTAACATGAAATGAGATTAGGATGAGAACGAGATAGAACAAATTATGGCCCTGAATACACCAGGTTCCGCAGAATCTATACTAGGGCACCCGATGGTCTAATACAGCCAATGTTTTGCACAGACCAGCTAAATGACTTCTGCTACCCATTTCGGTCGAGTTCCTTTAACGAGCTATAAAGTGGTATGTACTCAGCCCAAGGCTAACGGCTATGGATACGGACAATCATCCAATAAGGTATCTACGTATACTGATAACAGATAAGGCTGTCGGCGGTGGTTTGCCCACTAATTCCGGCTTAGGTACGGTCCGGTGCGGTTCTTCAAATCAAATAATATTATACACATTGCCTATCCCTGTAAGTTTGGCAATACTAATATTATATGCAATTCCTTCTAGTGAATAGTTTGTTTTTAAATTATTGATCTTTCTGTGCACACACTGTTTAGAATTATACTCCTGATATAGACTCTATAAGGTTCTGTAACTGAATGAATGACTGTAATTTGTTGTGCGAGCATAATAAATAAATAAAATAAAAGAAAGAAGTACTAATTAGGTGCTGATTATTGACGTGAAAGTTAGGAAACTCCTGAATAAGACTAGCCAGTAAGGGAACAAGATAGGTTAGAGGATATTTTTGGAATTAGGGTAGGTAACTGAGGAGGTTCTGCCATTTGGTCAAAGTCATTTGGATTAATCCACTAGGAACCAAATGAACTCTAAGTTTAACGGATTGATGCCGGGGCGCAGTGATGCCAGTGACAGTGTAAATGAATCTAATAAATAAGATTAGATGGAGATTAAAGTTATAATTGCGAAATAGAGAGCCAAGTTTTTTTACTACAAGTTATTGAATTTACTTAGTAATAAGTGGAGCGGCCAGGACCGGTGCGCACCGCGTGATATACGAGCGCTGCGCCCGCGCCGCGACATCTACACGGAGTTGCGAAACTGGAGCGAGCGCCGCACGCTGGGCGCACTAGGATAACTGGGCTGAAACAACTTTTTAATGAAACATGGTACTCACACAATTTTTTTTATAAAATGAGACATTTTATGGGCCCATATTCAAGTGAGTTAAGCGCGACCTGCTGATAAACAAATGCGATGGTAAACGGAAATTTAAATGTTAGTAGATAAATCGAGTCCTTTTTTAGGTTACAAATGAATTAATATAAGGTACATATTGGTAGTGCAGCGGCCAGGATCGGTGCATACGACATCGGGATATTAAAAATCCTACAAGTAGGAGTTGCGAAACTGGAGCGAACGCTGTACAATGGGTGCACTAGACCAAATAGCCAAAAAGCTATGTCATATGCGAAGTTTTAGTTCAAATCGAATTGTACGCATATGTCATCAAACTTTACGCAGAACAGAGCTAATATCTAATCCTGAGAAAGAGCGTGAACCACGGTTTACGTGATTATGGATATTAATCCTTCCTAGATGGCATATAAATAATACGTAGACTACATGTACACTCACGTATTCTGTATCAATGACCAGAGGGGCTAGTCGCTAGTTTTTATGTCGGACATAAAGCATTTGTCCCATTCTGGCAAATAAGCGAGTGCAAGAGGGACAAATGCTTTACGTCGGACATAAAACCTAGTGTGCTAGGGAGACAGAAGCTGCAACCAAACGGGTAATCACGTTACTTTTCAAACACGCGTTAAGACAATTTAACTGTAATTTTTTCGTATAACATAATGCTGCATCGGCATAATGCTGAGACAGCGACCGATTCACTGCAAACAATATGTGTCAATTGTACTGCAGTCTACTCCCTTTGTTTTTGTGTCTTTTGTGTAGTGAATCTAGTAGTAGTCTTCTTTCTTTCATTTCTTATATAAAGATTGGCTTTTAGATCTACCTAATGTGAGTTACGTACGTAAAATGCGTTACATGATCGACCTGCAGGTGTAACATCACAGATAGTAAATTTTGCCTTGAATGAAACTGCGTAGACCACTGTGCGACTTGCGACGTGCGCCCGCGCGTGCGCGCCGCGCCACGCGCTGACCGCCGACATTTCTGTTAGGCATTAGTTAGGCACAGAGCGTGAGCTTTGTTTCGTTAAGAAAGTACTTTATTAGTTTTATGTTTTCTACGCCTACTTACTTACGGACTTAGGAAATTTAAGTAGTGAAAGGTTAGGTAATTGTTATTTGTTTGTAACCCCGTGTCGTAACACTGGAGAAATTGGTAGATAGACACATAAGGGATGGCCCATTAAGGAGGCATCCGCTGCACGAACTACAATGTGCATACCAGCCAGGGAAGTCAACGGAAACCGCACTTCAAAAGGTCCAATTCACACGGTAGGATATGCTGATGATTTAGTGATACTGGCTAATGGGAAGTTCCCAGGCACGGTATCGGAAATCATGAACAAGGCATTGCAGATAGTGGAGAGATGGTGCAACCGGCACCAATTATCCATTAATCCAGGCAAAACTGTAGTAGTACCCTTTACTAGGAAAAAGACCCTTCGAGGCGTACAGCAGTTAAAACTGTACGGGAGGGTACTAGAACTGTCCAATGATGTGAAATATCTAGGTGTCACACTAGATAAAGAGCTGAACTGGAAGAAGCATACAGATCTCACCATTACAAAGGCACTGAGGGTATTTGGAATGTGTAGATCAGCGTATGGCAAAGCATGGGGATTGAACCCAAAGGTACTTAAGTGGATCTACACTATGATGGTGAGGCCCATATTATTGTACGGTAGCCTGGTATGGTGGCCAAGGACTTTAATGGGCACATGCAGAGATGCTCTGATGAAGGTGCAGAGATCGGTATGCATGACTATAACAGGGGCGTTTCGTACCACGCCCACAGCGGCGCTAGAAGTCCTACTGGACCTACCGCCACTTCACTTGGTGATTAAGTCAGAGGCGCGCAAATCGCTCTACAGATTAAGAACCCTTGGACTGTGGAGCGAGGGTAAACCAAAGACTAAACACACAAACATGGAGACTGATGGTTTCTTAGACAGAATAACAAACATGGGAAGCGACAAAATGCTACCCAAGTTTGTATTCCACAGGAACTACGCAACAAGAGTTCCATCCAGGGCTGAATGGGCCGAAGGTCTAGAACCACCGAGGTCTGGTGTCAAAGACAGTATATGGTACACGGACGGATCGAAAATGGGATCCGGTACGGGAGCAGGCATTTATGCGAACGACTACTGTAGTAGTGTAAACATGGGTAGTTTGGCAACCGTCTTCCAGGCGGAGACAAACGCCATAATTGCCTGTGCACAGGAGAATATAGACAGGCAAACCAGAGGGCAGACCATCTATATACTCAGCCACAGTCAAGCGGCTCTTAAAGCGCTTACAGCGCCGAAAGTGGCATCTAGACTTGTCTATAATGGCGTCCAGGCACTGAACAAGCTTGGAAAGCACAATAAGGTGCAACTGGTTTGGATTCCAGGGCACGAGGGCTTCATTGGCAACGAAAGAGCGGATGAGCTTGCAAGAGGGGGGTCAACAAACCACTTTGTAGGCCCAGAACCATTTGTGGGACTCTCACAGGGAACCATAATCTCGGCCTTTAAAGCCCACGCCAAAACCGAACACCAACACGAGTCGAGATATGAGGCGAGCTTAAGGCACTCTAAGCTCTTCATAGAAGGAGTGGACTCGGGCTGGACTAACAAACTCTGGAAATTCAGCAGGAAGCAGCTCAGAACCATATCTGGGGTGTTCACAGGTCACTTCGGGGTCAAGGATCTCTTGGCCAAGATGGGACTATCGGACAGCTTATACTGTAGAATGTGTGGCGAGGAGGATGAGATGAGACAAAATCTGCAACAAACTAGGCCGTTTTGTATTTGCGCTCAAAAGGCTGAGAGACACTGTATCAACTGAAGCAGCATTAACGGCTTACCATGGTTATGTATCATCTGTCCTTGGTTATGGGTTGATATTGTGGGGAAACGCAGTGGAAGTGGACAGAGTTTTCAGGATACAAAAAAAGTGTGTCAGAGTCATAAGTAATTCATGGTGGGACGAAAGTTGCGTGCCACTTTTCAAAAAGCATAAAATTCTTCCTTTGCCTTGCCTGCACTTGAGAGAAATATGTAATTTTGTTAGGTCACACCCCTCGTATTTTAAAACACGTGGCGAAGTTCTGGAAAGGCAAACACGGCCAAAAATTATGAACCTTTTGTATCACCCTCGGAGTCACAAAATTATATATAAGAAAAACGTGTACAACATGTGCATTGTTATTTACAACCACCTGCCAGAGGAAATAAAGATGTTAGCGGGAAACGCCTTTAAACGCAGTCTAACAAACTGGCTTCTGGAACGGTGTTTTTATAGCGTTAAGGCGTTTCTCGAAAATCAGTAAAGAATTTGTAGTATTTAGTTATATAATTTTACTCCGCCTCTTTGACGAATTTTATGATTATGCCTATTATGTAAATAATGTATATTAATTCAATTTGACATTGTATAGTTATTTTAATGCTCGTTGGAGTTTTTGATAATTTAATTGACATTCACATATTTGCACGCTTGCATGCAAGCTAGATACACATGACCATAATATATTTAAACATCCCTGCACTGTGTCTATGCAAATAAATATTTTTCATTTTCATTTTCATTTTCATTTTTCATGAGACTATGGAACACTTATTGTGTGAATGTCATGCCCTTGCCAGACAATGAATGAATTACTTTGGTAACGGCTATCCGCAACCAAAGGAATTCAAGGTACTCCCGCTCAGCTGCATCATCCGCTTTGTGGAAATGATGGAGCGAAGTTGGGAGTAGACATAAGGAGAGGGCAAATGCACAAAAGATCCCACTGGGTCGAAGTGCATCCGAAGGGGCCCTCATCTAGATAAGATAAGATAATATAAGAAGAACCCCGTGTCGTAAATTAACCGCTCTCTGTGCTACGAGAGTAGGAAATGTCAAAAACGGGGTTAAAGAAAAACTCTGCTTTTTCCGACTGCGAAAATGTTTATACCTATACCTGCATACTGAGTGATATCGGGGTCATGATCCGGAATGATTTAAAAGCGAATAAGATGATAATACTTAACATCTTTTCCCATGGGACCAACCACGAAATCGCGTTTTTCACGTAGGTACTGGACGTATAAATACTGATTAAAATTATAAAATACTTTTGGTGATCGTATCTATGCCAACATAGGTAGCATAGCCAGTAAGTATGAAGATTTTGAGTCATACATACCTACATTCTGGAAATAATAAAAGAATAGTAGATTATACACCAAGGGGATAAAGCACTGTTTTATGTCACGGGAGCGAATTGAATCCCGAACGTAACGAAGGACTCATAATTTAACTCCGGAGCGTAGCGAGGGAGTTATAAGTTAATTCCCTCGCTTCGCTCAGGAATTAAGACTGAGTCCTGAGTGCAGTGAGGGGTTCAACCGCCCAAGACTAAAACAGTCTTATCCCCGAGGTGTATACTCTACTTTTCACACCTTATACGAGACAAAAAAACAGGCTCAGTAGAGAAATAATGTTTATTTAGCAAATTAAAAGTACATAGTAACATTAGACACGTTAGTCCAATTATGGAAAGATAAGGTAATGTTTTTATTTGGTACGTTTATTGAGGTTGAGTTGTCTAATTTGATAAACTCAGGAGTCAAAACACTTTCATCACTCGACATTTTCAATATTATTTTTGAAATTAAATCTTCTATAGGCACCTACAAGAACTCGATTTGTTCGTCACGCGTGAACAAATGAAGGCGCGCGACGTTCCAAATTCGAAAGCACAAGCCGTGGTCCTAGATTCGAAATTCGAATTTCAAACACCGCGCTCCTCCGGACCGGGGTTCACACGGAGGCAAACTTCATTTATTTTGTCAAATCAAGTAGGCCATGGCCTAGGACAAATTGTGTTTAGCAAAATTAAACGAATTATGAAAAGTGAAATCATATTATTAACCAGCGGGTTATAATGAAATTCAGTACAACATTATAACCCGGCTAATACCAAGGGATTTAATGTCTTGCTTTCGGTAGGGTTTACATGACCTATAATTCGGCATTGTCGAGCATGTGGTGTGAAAAGTATCATAAAGGCGTCCAGAGCGAAGCAACAGTAATGAACCTTTCCCTCCTATAATTACAACATAACAAACATACTTATAAACCAAGCCGATCCAATTTAACCACACCTTAATTAACCGAACAATCGGTCCATTTAACTCAATTCCCACCTTACTTTTAATTATTGATTTAATATCCGTCATTATGATGACGCAACGGCGTAATTAAAGATTACTTGCTTTTCGGTAATTGGCAGTAATTCGGATTTATCGAGAGATTCGGGTCAAATTACTTGGGCCTTTATAGCCACAGTACATAAATAAACAGTACCATGTCCTAAAAGTATATTCAACATCAAACGCTCGGTTTTTTACTGAACAGGCTGTATTCTATTCCCGGTCTACTCACCTAGTTCAATTTGCTCTTTATGCGTTGGTTTCTGTACCAATATATATGTCAAACGAATTTGTTTTTAGGGTTCCGTACCTCAATATAAAAATACAGTACCCTTATAGGATCACTTTGTTATCAGTCTGTCTGTCAAGACCCTTTTTTATCTCGGGAACGCGTATCGATCTGAAATTAAAACTTATCCCCGGGTCTACAGTCCCTTGCAGATGAAAAAAAACAAACTTCTAAGTTAGAGTAAAAAAAATCGGCCGTTGATGGTGCAAAAAAGTAAAGGGCACTTACCGTTGACTCAGAACTATGAAATTTGGCAAGTTATATTGTCTTTTAGTACAGGGAAAAATCAAAAAACTATACATTTGTTATGAAATCATTAAAAATATAAGTAGTCTTTATTTAAAGTACGTAATCAATCTTTGTACGGAACCTTTGGTGGGCGAGTCCGATTCGCAATTGTCCGGTTCTTTAAACATGATACAAGCCTTTTAGCATTGTCGGCGAATATCATCACATTGAGGTCAACGCAACCAGTGACAATAGGTGAAAATCAACCTATTTAGAAGACTTCGCAATATCTACATAGCTAGTTGATTATAGGCAAGTGATATTATTATAAAAACGCAATAAAAACACTAGTAAAAACGCAATAGAATAAGATAGGATGATTATTTCCGAGCTCTAATGTAAGTAAAAAACAACAAAATTGTCACATTTGATTACAACTATTACAAGGTGCCTTACTTACTTCATTTTTACAGAGCCATAATGCTCACGAGAAAAGCATTGAGACGTTGACCTTATTAATATTACGAAGTAAAGTGCTGATTGCCCCCGGGTAAAGGTGTTTGTCCACGGTGCAATCCTGCGTATCTGTGACGAAAATAATCGTGATCTTGAAGGGAAAGAAGTGATTGGATGAGGCAAATCAGCTTGTAATGATGTCGGCAATAAGTAAAGAGTTGAAGCGTTAGGAAAACTATTGCGCTTTTGTATTGAGAGCAATGACGCGTCGTTGCAGTGTCCAAGAGGCAACCGGATGGCTCGCGATATTTGAGCCGGAACCGAACTGAGCAAACTTGGAATGGGGCGGAATTAAAAAAATGGTGTTGCCTAAATATACGTAAGTACGCTGTTTATATAATGAAATGCTCTTTTAAATCGAATACCAGGCGACAATATTTTCTTTTCACCGCCCCTGGGCGATTCTCCGAGCGTTTGAACCGCTCGGTTTTAACGTCATGGTCGTCTCAAGATTATTTCATCACAGGTAAAACGTACCGCAGAACTTTTAATCAAAAAAGATCCAGTACTGGTATTGGCTAGCATCTTCATCAAAAGTAGACTCTGATACTTGTACCTTTTAATAGTACTAGTATTTGCTGTCTCCGACAATGACGAAATAAAACGCCTTAAAAACGCTGAATATTCGCCCCCCTACGATTTCCGCCCCAGTACAAGTTGCCTCAGTTTGGGTAGCACAGGGAGTTCGGCAGTCGGGTAGCTCCATAGCGGAGACTACCCACATGCCAGACAAGACCTGTAGCTAAAGCCACTCTGGCCGCTACAAAAGAACCAAGGTCCAAAAAAAAAAGTTGCACAGGGAGGTTCCACAACGCTTTGGGAGCTCAAATACCGCGAGCCATCCGGTAGCCTCTCGGCCACTGAAACTGCGCGTCATTTCTTAAATTATAGGCATTATTCACAAAGCTTCACCTCGCCTCGCCTCACCCAGACAGGTACCTATAAGATAGGCCTTCGATTACGCGTTGGTTATTACGAATCCCGGTTTCAAGATAAACTACGGGTGAACGGTGTAGCGAGGTGAAGCCTGTTGTGTATAGTATAGGTGGATTGCGACTGAAGACAGCTAACACTTCTACCACAGTTTATATAATAGCTGCTTCTGTTTTATACTTTGCTACGAAGGTAAGTACCTACTTCAATACAAATAAATATTTAGGATCTAAATAAGCCTGATTCGAACCGGCGACCACAGGCATTAATGGCCCGTCGCTACTAACCAACTGGCCTATCGGAACAATCCGGTTCGGGCACTAAATCCTTCAATCAGTTCCTTCAAACAACGCCTTAGGGAGGCGTGTAGCGACATCTACCAGAATACTTAGGCTTCTTAACGGCACCAACGTCTCAAATTATATTCGAAATCGTCAGTAACGATGCGCCACCCCATACTAAATTAATTTTGGTTTTTAAGCAGTAACGCTGCTAACGAAAATTATAATTTTTTTAATCAAAGGAAAAATTTAAAAATTTAATGCTCCGAGCCGGATTCGGAGCATTAAATTTTTCAATTTAGCAGCGTTACTGCTTAAAAACAAAAATAAATAAGCCTGCTTAAGTAGTTGAATATGTAAGTCTAAGAACTGACTTTTGTTGAAGTTGGGCTCAATACGGTAATACTTTTTGAAGTAAATATTTAGAACACAGAACTATATCAAAATAGAAGGAAAGTCCGCGTCAATTAGTATGGGAACCGAGCGTGTAACATTTTGCGTAGGTATTTTGACGTCACGAGCGTAATTTAGTGACGGGAAACATAAGCCGCGCGACATCGATTCGTCACATCGATTCGCACGCGGTAGTTGTAATAACTTGTAGGTTTATTTTGTATCGATTCAAAATATCGATAAGAACCGACAGAGGAAATGAAAATTAGATTCAACAGAGGAAATGATAAATAGTTTTAAAAAGGTTTTAGTTTTTTTTTACAATATAGAAGGAAATAACTCGAGACCGTCAATCACTTTGTACCGATTCCGGATAGTGACAGGATGTGGCAAGCTCAAATTGAAAATCTTTCTAACGTAGTTATATGCTTTGCTCGAATAATAGTGAAACGTTAATTCAAAACTCCGTAGTGCTGGTGAGTATTTTGATGTTGTGGCTGATCCTTTTGTATTCTTCATTTGCTATTTGTCTAGAATAAAGTTCATTAGTCGTAACATTTGTTGTTTTTAAGTTGTCAGCTTCTTCGTCACTGATCAAGGTATTCTTTTTTAAGCACCCCAGTAATGCCACTAGGGTAAGTATTCTTTTTACTTTTCGACGGTTTTGTTCCTTCAGGCGTTTAATTTGTTTGTCTTTCTGTTTTATCATTTGCCTTGGATTATTCAGTTGCTTTAATTTTTTTTTCATCTTTGGCGTATGTATTGGAATCTGGTCTGATGTGGATGGTTCATTAATATCCTGTAATACACGTTAAAATATAATATTCAATACAAAAGTGAAGATGACAAACACAATTTTAAAAACAAAATATCTTCTGATAATGTATAAATAACACTCACCATTTCGAGCTTTCTCTTCTGGGGCGTATTGTTCTTAGAGTCCTTCTCTGAAGAAGATTGACCTTTTATCTGTTTTACAAATTGTATTAAATTAATTACACTACTCACACGCACGCACGCAGTCACATTTTTTTTAATTAATCTTTATCCTTACGTAAATAATGTGTACCTTTTCATCATTTGACATCATCACTACATCAGTAGTCGGATAAGCTTTACTGATCAGTCGTCGGTACTTCGATGGGCCAGTAAAGGAGTCTTCGTGGAAATGTACTGAACAAGTCAGACTGTGTTTTTTTGGAAACCATTGTTTACGACCCGTTGCTTCAATCCATTTATTTTTAACCAGAGGATCATTCGGGAAACTGAAATAAAATTGCAATATAGAAGCAACCACAACCTGTTTGTTAATAATATTTGCTTTTCACTATGTAACCTACATTATATAGCTAAATAATAATATAAAAACGTAATTATCATTTCCTCTGGTTTCAAATTTGATTTTAATCGAGTAAGAAAATCGCAGCGTACAGCAATGTGGTACATCACTATTCTTACGTTTGACAGAAAAAATGAGAAATCGACCTCGAACGCGACTCGACAGTTTGAATAGCTTAGATTTACATCGCTTGTTTTGAACGCACGCCAAGTCTGTCTCCTCAAATTAAAGCCGCAATGGAAAACTAGTGTTGGACACAATCTGTGTTGATGAAGGTAATACAGAGCAATAAATAAATTGTTTTTTTAATTATTAACAGGTATTTTAGGACAAATAGTACTTACCGATGAAAGGAAATCCCACGATTAACTGCCTCACCTTTATCGGAGGTGTTCGAACAATTCACTATCGCACAACGAGTCATTTTGTTTTTTTAACCTGACGTCGCACGCGGGCCGCGGTCGGGAGCGGACTAATGTTCGCGGCGAGCAAAGAAGCCGTTTCGGCTTCTTTTCGCCACGCGAAGTACATACACTCTTTCCTTCTATCTTGAAATAGTTCTGTGATTTAGAATGTATTATTATGCTCACCATCTTGCATTCACGATCAACATCGGATTTTTTATTGGCAGAATGGATTTGGTCCATACAAAAATGACAAATAAGTACTTACTAAGTTTAATCCACAATTGATAAATTCCTATTTCATCGAATCCTCGTCATAAAGTCGGTATGCGAATATAACAAACGTACGCATAGGCATTTATAGTTCACGTTACGCTATGTGAACAATTTATACGCACAAGTTTATGATATATGGGATGCGGGTAACGGGCCCGCAAAATCTACATCCACTTGACAAAATGATGTATTTGAGTCAAGCCCTGATATGGTATGATGTGCCAGGTGAATGGAACTAAAATGACAGAGACGTTTATGTCATCTGATGCTGACAGGACATGGGTATGATATGGAAGTCATATTTATTTATTATTTAAGGTCTGTCTACAATGTATGGTTTTAAAGTTAATAGAATCACAGTCGAATGGAATAAGGGCCTTCTCACAAGTATTGTTACCAGAGCTATAACCAAGAACTACGAAAGTCGAAGTTTGGATTTTCTTATTACTCGAGTGACAGAGTTGCATGCATACGAACTTGGAGTTTCGGTTTTCGTGCTACGTTTTACTTGCTTACGAGTATCTTGTGTTGTATGTGGTGTACTGAACACAACACTATACCATCCGTGGCGCCGTTTTCCTAAGGGTCCTCACTCGAGTGCTATGTCCCCCACGGAGAACACACGCGACCGCCGTGACTCCCTTACACGACATCTGCGATACCTTTTACGTCCGGCAGCGGAGAGGTAGACCTATTCTCAGTCAGGAATAGGTCCTTTAATAAGTTGTAGCTACTATGGTACCTCAAACTTATTAAAGCATCGTCCAATAACATGGCAATAATTTAAGGTCCATTATTAGCCTCATATAGCAGTATCATTACCGAGACACAAGTCCTAACTAGCGAACATAAACGATGCGCGAATTAAACACCCACGTCCTCTCTTCATTTTTGTTCTAGAGTATATTAATCATGACGTAGGGGGTAATCTCATGAAATTTATTACCTCTAAGCGAATCTGCTTGGAAATTTATCAACGAAATGTGTGGGCTAACGAAATTGAGGAGTTATGTCGTGCTAGAAATGTCTAAATGAAATGAGAACTTGTTTTGCATGAGTTATTAATTGGTTAGTTTGTAGCATTTTGTTTCAGTGTGGTGGCGATAACGTAATTGGTAAAGATAATTTAAATCCAAATGATTCGTTAAGTAGAACATTAAAATGTAAATAGCATTGATCAATTATAAAATAAATGCTAGCATAATTCTCACTATGTACGAATAACCTAGTTTTTATTACCTACCTTAATAGCTGACAAGTTAATTCTTATACATGTTTACCTACAATGGACGTGTGAGATGAGACAGTGATTTGGATGTTACGTTTTCAGTTCCGTTATTAAACAAATATTTGAATAAACGATCGTTAATTTTGAATGTAAATATCACAATAATGTGCATGAGCGCTTACGACGACTCGACAAATTGTCAGTTCAATAATAGCATTATTTCAGTGTATCGTCTCCAATCAGGGCATCAGATATTTGCCACGACTGTACCGAGCGACGGGCGTAACTTTATCGGTCGTGAATCCCCCGACGTTTCCAGGCCATCTACGTCCGCGTCTTCTTAAAGATGACCGGCCACCGACAATTAGCCTACGCATATTAATTACCAGCACAAACTGGATGCGTCCGGCTTTCTAATTTAAATTGGAGCGGTTTAAGTCAACGGACGACTAACTGAGATTTATTATCGTCCGAACAAATACGCTGATAACGATATAAGTTAAGGCGGGATCATTAGTCTGAAGACGGCACCGGAAAGGTATTTATAATGGTAGACGAGGTGCTGTCTAACCGTTTTATTCTTAGTATGTTCTTATATGAGATAAGTACAAAAAACAATCTCATGATGCTATAAAAAGATATGCATGTACACATTAAAAAAAAGAAAATGACGCCAATTTTAATGTACGAAACCATTATGGGGGTTCAAGAAATGTTTGAATACACATTAATTATATTCAAATAGCCTTTAAATTTTCACTGACTCTCACATAATCGTGGTTTAAAATTCTTTTTACTGCAGTAGGTACCTAAACACTTAATATGTACGTGTTTAATTCTTAACAACACGTTTAATCGACCAGTCTCCATGGGCCCTACAATTTAATACACTGTAAAGTTTCAAAGTAAACTTTAAGTGTCACCTGGTTCCTGAAAACCCGATAGCCTTAACTTTTGTCGTGAACAAACTGATGACCAGGGCTGGTGTTCACACCACCGAATCGCCTCAGACGAACCAACATAAAAGGCTCACGCGGTTGTCGATGAATCTTGAGGTCAAGTTACATTAGGTAGTAGGAAAGTAAAACGATAGATTGTGAATCGGACCGCAGTATTAGGAACAAAACAATTGCTATTATATCTAATCCTTGTAACGGTGTGCGGGTCGCCCGCTACCTTATTGGACGACCCCACGCCGCGCACAGATAAACAATGCCTCGCTGCGGCATATCTCTGCCAAATGAAAATGGACTAGGGAAGCTTTAGGTTCTCTTGTTATCTATTACGTGTAGGCCTTGATTTTCACGCCGCACTGCCCGTTATGAAAAGTTTTACTTATTTTTAATTGTTGAGCGGATATATAAATGAACTAGCTGTTGCCCGCGACTTCGCGTAGAACATGTTATCGTCTTGGAAAGAAAATGCTGTTAAATTATTGTAGCCGGAAGCTTAATTATCGCGGTCCGAAACAAACTTCGACCATCTTAAGGGATGATTTCCGAGACAAAAACTATCCTATATCCTTCCAAGGGTCTCAAATTATTCCTACGTCAAATTTCATCTAAATCCGTATTAAATTAAATCTAAATTGAAATGTCCGTTTCTTTATTATAAATATTTTAAGTAGCATGAGAGACGTTTGCACTTAAATAAATAATAAATAAATAAATAATGTATAATTATGTTTAACGGGGTTTTTTCCCTAAATCCGTTCAGTAGGTAGTTAGTTTTAATCACGTAAGTCCGGGCTGCCGGAATAGTTTTGAAAGCAAAATTGTCTTAAGCCAAAAGACGTAAAACTTTCGGTCTCGAGCCTTATTTAGTTAGAGAATAAATTGTATTGATTAACCAAAATAAACTTCTTAAATTAACAAAATGAACCGCAGTTTTCATCTAACATTACCTTCTTTTCGGTTTTGTGAGCATCGCAGTTCGAACCTTACCTACATTTTTAGTAGCTGTTCGGTTCTAAAAGGGTTGCAGTTCTAACTTAACCTAACCTAATTTTTTGCTAGCAGTTGGATTATGTATTTTGCCTAATTAATGGCTCAGCAAATAGTATTATAATATGTATGACCCAAGAATTCCCTTACTTTAAAAATTACTTGTTGCATTTATTTAACCTTAGAGGAAGAATTAAAAATAACGCTGTACTTTTTTCTCTAGTCTTTGACCGAAGTTACAGTTCCCTAACTTTAAAATTGTATAAACTTCCAAATTAATAGTTTTAACCCCCAATCAATTTCAAAAACACGAAATTTAGTATTCTAGTTCTCAATAACTAAACAAAGACCACAGTCTAAAATCGGTTATCTTAAAAATGTCTTACTCTCTATACAAATTTCAAACCCCGTTTTAGGGGATAAATATAAATAACACTGAAATCAGTTTGTAATCGTATAATCTCTATCGTCTCGTATCGTCTAAAACCAAAGTTACAAATCACTTACTTTAAAACTTCCTTGCTCTCCATTTACACTGTGAACCGCCTTTGAACCCTTTCAGGGGTAGAATTTTATTATTCTTATAAGTTATCATTCTAGAAAGTTTCAAGTCTCTAGCTCAAATTAAAAAGTTTCTCCCATACAAACTTTGCACCTCTATATCATTTTTTTCATTCTCCAGCTTATCCTTGTCTACGTTAAAATTTAAGGAAGTACTGGTGTAACTCGGGTTCATGTATATACTTGAATTGTGTGATCATGAATGCAAATAAATAAATTAATGAAATGAAATGAATTTCAAGTTTCTGGGTCCCAGTAGTTTTGGCTGTGCGTCGATGAACAGTCAGCACTTCCACTTTTATTTAAATATACAGGGTGTCCCGAAACTCAACGATAACCTGGTACTGGTTTTTCATATCTGGTATACCTTGGTCTCTCACCCTGTACTAGGTTATCGTTGAGATTCGGGACACCCTGTATAGATTGAGAGACAGATACATGATATTCAACATGATTAGATGTTGTAAAATGTCGCCCATTCATTCCGAAGGTACAAGGATGAAGCTATGTACCCAGTAACATTTATTTGGATTAATTAAATACATTAAAACTAAGTTAACTTTAAAAAAGACCCTTGAGGCATTGTACCGAGAATGCTGGTGGCATTTACTCCCTGAATTGCAATGCTGATACGTTGCGCTAGGAAACTGCCAGATCTTCGCTCACCAGTTAATTACTCGTACATCCGTTTCTCATACCTACCCTTAAAGTAAGTGTTGGTTTTCATAACGATTGATTTAGAATTTTGCCCAAACAAATGGAAATGTATTTTGGCCTAATCTATTCAGTCTTTTTAGCGAAAATGAACCGTAAGTACAAGCAAGCTCGCCCGTTTGTGTCGTAGACTAAACCCAACATAAGCCATTTATAATTACTTAAGCTTAAGTAATTAAATGCCTTTAACATGATAAGAGGTCAAAGGACTCCCGATATCCGTCTAATTTCTAACGGAACCCCTGATACAAATACAGGCAAACAATCTAATACTCGCATTATTCTCGTATTTCTCAGTAGGTTTATCCCGCGGCATTCTCTCGGTAGATAATGGACCAGATAGGCTACCGACCATTGCATTCACTCTGATAACAACCAATATTATAATACAACCTGCAAGTTTATTTTGTAGTGTATTAGCTCGGGATGTTGCTTACTTCACTTTGTTATGTTTTACATGTTGGAACTAGTGGACTAGTCGAACATTAGTTGCGTGGTAGAAGCGATTTCATTGTGATTAAATGGTTTTTATCGTTTACTAAGTACTTAAGTATGTAAGATGACACGTGGCGCTCACTTGGCTGTTGATACCGCTTTGAGTGCCCCTTCATGTTGATAAACTGACATATTCTCGATTTATAAATTTATGCCGTAATGAAGTGATCGTTATACGGCTATAGTTTCTGTTATTGATGTGACTGAACTACGTTTTGAAATCCATGGTCACAATAAGCAGAATGCATTACTCATACACTCGGCTAGTGTCAATAATATCTTGCAGGTCATTCAGCCACCCCTTATTTGGTCTTCCGCGCCGGTGTCAAAGGCTCGGGGAAGACAATGACCAGCAAAGGTACACTAAATTGGACTACGTTAAGGCCGCGCTACACGATCCGACCAGGGCTTATCCCGCAACGGCGAGATTATTGTTTCGAGAGCATCTCTGGCTAACATAGCGGGAGATCTGTTATGCAGGTAGCATCCGATATGGTCCGAGCCATCTGATAGCCGTACGCCGCATCGCCACCGGCAGTCCCAGTTGCAATACGTACTAACTCTACCATTATCTGTATCAAACATCTTCGTTATTGTATAAAATCATCGCATATATAATCATATACGTCTACGTTTAGAGATTATACGCTCTGAAGACCGTTAAAATACATTATCGGTGAAACAAAAGTGGTCGAATACAATGTAATACCTAGTGTTCACTCAGACAAAAACCCCAGAGGTTTACGATTTGAGGACTATCGGCCGTATTCATAAACGTTCTACAAGCCTATTTTAACTAAAATGGCTCTAAAATTAGTTTTTCTTTGTTTGTTACTTTGAGTTTTGTGTTCGACAGAAAGGGACACATTTAGTACAGGCATTTTAAATTTTATGAATAAGGGGGTAATATTTAAACATATGTTAAATTAAATAAATATGACAGAATAATAATAGAGCAACAAAACTGTCTAATTGATTCCCGAAAGTTCAAGATAGGTATTGAAGCTTAACTTTAGGTTATAAAATATGTCTAGGTATAGGCATAAGCACAAGTTCCTTTCATGGTCTGTAACAAAATAAGGGGTATCTAATGATCCTGTTTTTAGAACTATTACGAGGGAGAATTTATTGTTTGACAATTCATTTAAAACTGTAAGATATACTAAATTTGAAGACATGCTGAATAGAACAAGAACAAAAATGCCTGAGCCTGCAATGTATAAAAGTCAACACCAGAGCTACGAAAGGATTTATCAAAGCCAGGAGCCGAGGCTTCGACTTATTTATGCAGCGCGCGCTCAAACGCCTGCGCCGCGGGACGTCGCTTGCCCACGCGCATGGCATAGTTCAACTCCACGTCAGTTTATGTCAGATTTGAACGGAATAATTACTAACCATTGTTACGCTGTTTGTGAATGAAGGTAGTCATACATCAGCCGCCTAGGGAAATTAAATTTCTAGTAATGCGAGCAACTATTTCATTTATGTCTTAAATTAGAATACATTCGACGAAGAGAAGTACAGTAAGAAGTCCCGTTGTCGTTCAACTAGAATAACTAAAGGCATGCAGAGAAGATGGAAGTGAGATCATGTTTGATTTAACAATCCTTCTTGGACTTCGTGGGACCTACAAGGATTCGAATAGAAGTGTCTCCGCCATTAAAAAAATAATCTCTCCCAGGGTCTTCACAAAGACCCCGCTGTGCAGCTTGACGCATTGAAATGTAGACATTTAACATCGGTCGAACCTAATTAATCTTCACTCATTGTACCTAAACCAGGAAACGATAACATTTTAATGTTATTGTTTATGATTTACTTGAATTATGGCGCCATTAAGTTAGTGTTTAACTCAATACTTCTGTGGTAAATATTAACGCCTGAAGGTATCACGCTACGCTATATTGTGCAATAAAACTATTAATTGTGAGTTATTCTCCATGTCCATGTTATGTAAAGAGAAACGGTCTTTTCCCGACACGATCATGTCATGTCAATCTTGGAAAAGCTTATTCTTAAAGTTTTGCATATGTGTGATTAATCTATAATAATACCTCTTAGTTACTTGATTTATTGCAGAGGGTAGGGTTGCCATACGTCCCGGTTTGAAGCATGCTGTCCTGGCGTCCCGGCCGATAAGCAAATTGTCCCGGTTTAAAAATCATAGTAATTTACATTAGTATTTACGGCTTTACGCATAGTGCAGGGGGGTCCTAGGGAGCACTTCGCTGGGGGGCGCTACGGTAATGATTGCACCCGGGCGCCTCTGTTTTCTGTGAATGTCCCGGTCTGACTCCCCACACTTATGGCAACCCTAAGTTACTTACCTACTCCATCGTTGTTACAAACTATCATAATCGTATGTACCTTTAAAGTAGAGTAAAAATCTAATTTGGAGTACTCTTGTTGCAAATATCTTTAAAGGCAAACATTAAAGCCCCGTACTTAATCCAAACGTTTTATGGCTACAGCTGTTGCTATTTAAATTACGCTCGTGACAATATTATAAACATTAACGTCGCGAGCTATTTACACAATTTCCGTTGAAAACGTTAATCAGTTAATCTTCAATCTAGGCGAATTAAATATAGTCAAAGTGCTCTAGTTTGGTCCAAAAAAACTAGTTACATTTCCGAGACAAGCAATGCTTGGTTTTTTACAAAACCTGGATTTCCCGAACCGATTAATTATAAAGCTAATCAAGGCTGATATTTAATTGGAGGAAGATTACTTAGTCAGGTCAGGAATGCCCGCGGGAGGCCCGCAAATGCAAAATACGCCCGGTGTGACCAACGCAGCTTATGTCAGCTTAGTTACTTGATCATAAGGCCATTACAACCAATTAGGCGATGCAACGGGGCCACGCCGTTTCGTCGCCTAAATAGTATTATTTGTTGTTTTGGTTTTGTGACGCATTGGTTGTTACTGTAATGTCACGTAAATGTATTTGTCAATAAATAAATTAATTAATTAATTACTAGGCAAATTCGTTTGACAGACACGAATGTTGTCAGGAATAGGAATTAATAAAATAATAGTCACGCGTATATATAAATACAAAATAAAATACAAATAGTTTATTTAACAGAAACAGATTAGCATACAAAAAATATATCCATCAGACTCCAAACCAGGCTGAGCCTGTATCTTGGACATATATCTGCGAGAGCGATTAACAATTATTTATTTACTTAAAATTAAAAACTCCAGGCAAGTTAAAATTACATTATTCAAGATACAGGATAATAGACAAAACATAGGAATGAGATAAAGTTAAAAACAAAATTTAGATAATTCAGTGAATTTGAAGTAAAAAATTAATATTCACAAGGGATGGCCGCGAGCTCTCTCGATTTTTCTAGCACTGTACCTCTCTTTCAAAGTTTTCTAATAAGAGAGAGACGGATAGTACGTAAAAAGCTCACGCGCCGTATTATGATAGCCCTGCTGTGAGTAAACTATCGGATCATGTACAAAATTTAAAAATGATGGCTTAAGTATTTTAAAATATGAGTGTTTTTATGATCGTGGTGTATTCTAAAATTCAATAATATCATCCCAAAGGTCTGAAAAAAATCATAGGTACTAAGTTTTTTAAGCCAAGCTATTTTTTTTTCAATTCGATTCGTAAGCGACACTGGTGAAACGGGGAATATTTGTATTTATACTTACACATGACTTTTTGGCGGGAAGTCAAACTAAGCGGACATTTAAAATTTTCTCGATTTTGCAAATTAATTATTCTTGTATAAGTTTGATTCTTTTTCTTGTAAATATAGTGTAAATACAAAGTGAATATAGTGTACAAAAACCGGTCAAGTGCGAGTCTGACTCGCGCACCGAGGGGTCCGTGCAAACTAACAATTAACTCAAGGTAAAGTAAAAGTCCCAATATATTTGTTAAATTACTTATTTTAACCCAACACAATAGAATTCAATTTCAAACAACGAGTAACTTTTACACCAAGACAATTGAATCGCGATCTTTGTTTGACCTGCTATTGAAAATAAATATACGCGTCCCAATCCTAACTCCATTAATTCTAGAAAAATCTTAACAGCGCGAATGGGGTCAGCGCCATCTATCGGCCCCATTTGGTACTAACGTGCAAGGGCAATCGGCTTAGTATATATGTTGGTCTTTTAGCGATTATTGTTTATCACGTGAAGTGATCTCGATAATTATTGTTTTATTTGATAGAGAGTACTTCTATTTATAGTTTTATAGGAATTTCAAAACAAAAAAAAACTTATAAAGTTGATTAAATTGCAAATCTAACTAGGAAATGATTTTTGAAAATAAAACAAAAAATATGCTAGATACGGAAAAAACAAAACTTTTCCCGTAATATATATGTTTATCTTAATCACAAGTAATTATTTCAAATTTTTCGCTTGAATAACTTCGGAGATAAGGGGGGGGGGGGGGGGGCAATGGTATTTTTTTTTTACATTTTCGTTCATAGATCAAAATTTTCCGTGTAGAAAAAAAAACTGCTTCAAAGAGTGCAACTCAAGCCCTTTCGAATGATACCCCACATGACCCTATAGATGAATTTTTTTTTTGCCCCCTCCTCATATTCGTAAGTTTTTATAGAAAAATTAAATCTATATTTAAATTTTTCTATGCACGCGGATAACTCTCATTTATAACCATTCCAAGTTTCAAGTTGATAGCTTGAGTAGTTCGTGAGATATTTCACTTTGTGACAGACAGACAGACGGACGGAGTCGCACCATAAGGGTTCCTTTGTTACCATTTTTGGTACGGAACCCTAAAAATGAATGTTACGAGCGCCGGGGGCGAGGCCCCCGGTGACAAAGAACCAAAAAAGCGAAAACTCGACAAGAGTGCTGAAGACTATAAAATGTTCACTAAACCGAATTATAAAAGACAATTCCCTGAAAATCACAGTGCCGAGTGCGTTGTGTACGTAGAATCTCAAGACAATGACAAGCTAGGTAATAGAAACCCTATTACTCTAACAAAACTGTTTACGGAGCAAGTAAAGGGTATTGTAGGTGTCCACAGAGTGAATGCCTACAAAATCGGAATAACATTTAGGAAGCCCGCGCCAACGAATAATTTTCTGAAAATGGACCTTTTCCTGGGCAGAAATAAACTCAAAGCGTTTGTGCCTGCAACACTGACTGAGACCACAGGTGTACTTCGATATGTACCAAAAGAATTAAAAAATGAGGAAATATATAAAAATATTGCATGTGACGCAGAAATCATATCGATTAAAAGGTTCATGCGAAAAGTTGAGGGGAAACTGGTCCCTTTGGGGACAATAGCAATAACTTTTGCAACTACATTATTACCTCAACATGCATATCTGAATATGTTTAGGTACAAGGTACATGCATACATACCACCCCTTCTCCAATGCTATAAATGTTTGAAGTTTAATCATTCAGCCCGGGTTTGCAGAGGTGAACAAATGTGTTCATACTGTGCTGGACAACACTCATACAAGGAATGTGACGTCGATGAAATCGTATGTATAAATTGCAGCGGGAACCACCTCGCTATATCCAGCGAATGTCCCATAAAGAAACAGAAAATTGAAGAGAAGAAAAAGAAATACGCTAATTCGAACCAGTCATATGCCACTGTGGTGAGTCCTCCATCACTACCACCTATTGCCAATCCTACTACCTTTCCAGCTATGCCTAGTAAACCTACTAGCCCGCAAACCTTCAACATGGAACAACTTGTTAATAATGAAATAATAATGAATGCAATTGTTAAGTCAATGGTCTGTCTTGGAAATGACAAAGATAATACCCCGATCACATTTAAAAGAATTAAAGAAATATTGTTAGCAAATTTATTCAACTAATTCATGGATACATTTTTAAAAATAGCACAGTTTAACATACAGAGTTTACAGAGCAAGAAAACCTTATTAAAAACATTTCTTTCAGAACAAGATATTGATATATGTTTATTGAATGAGACTTGGCTCAAAAGCACAAGTAAAATTCCTAATTTTACACCATATAACTTTATACATAAAAATTCAGTGAATACACATAATGGAGTTGCAATATTAATTAGACAAAACTTACAGTATAGCATAAGAAACACAACTTTTTATGAATCCATTCAAAATATCTGTATATCAATAGAGACGTCAAGAGGAATTTTTAGTATACTTTGTGTATATTAGAAGCCGGAAGGAAGACCCTCGGGGACATCATTGAGGTCCTAAGGGAGAACGAACACGACATGCCTGAGTTCGTGGCGACGGAGGTCTCCAGATTGCCGTCCAATACGCCAGACCATGTCGACGTGAGCTGCCTGCTGAAGGAAATTGTGGCTCTTAAAGCAGGCATGGCAGAAATTCTAAAGAAATTTGACAAATCGCAGGCCGTTATTGACGTATTGCGCAAAGAAATCATCCGTTTGCGCGACGGTGCCCTAGAAACGCGGTCACCGACGGCGTCAAATTTCAAGAATAGTAACCGGGCGTCAAATGCCGACTCGGTCAATTCGCGTGTAGCTGACAATGCGCATAGCGATGTCACTGTACATGCTGATCCGCGGCCCCCCTGCCCCCTCCTCGCGGGGCCTCCCGTCAACGCTTCATCGAAACCACGTCGTCGTTTTGCTGACGTCGTTTCTGCTGGTGAGCCTACTGTTCCAGCCTGCCGGAAAGCTGCGCCCTCGAAAGCGCGTGAAGTTCGGGATCCTCCTAAAGAGGAAACCCCTCGCACCAATGTGGACAAGGAGGGTTTCACAACGGTGTCAAGAAAGCGTAAGACACGTAAGAGTCAGTGTGGTACTGCAGACCCGGTTTGTTGTGGTCTGCGGGTCTCCACACCGAGCAAGGCGCTGTACGTGTCGCGCCTGCATCACACTGCCACCGCTGAAGAAGTGACGCAGTATGTTCGCCAGAAAACCGGCTACTCGCTGAGGGTGCACCAGCTGCGGTCCCGGCACTACGTGCACTTCAGCTCTTTTGTAGTGCGCGTGCCGCGGCCGCTCCAGGAGACCATCGCGTGTGCTGATTTCTGGCCGAAAGGTGTCGTGTTTCGTCGGTTCCGGGGCAACCTACCAAATCCAACACCCGAGATGTCGACGCAACGGGGCCACGCCGTTTCGCCGTCTAAATAAACATTGTTCGGTTCATGACGCATTGGTGCTTACACTGTAATGTTATGTAACCTGTTTTTTCAATAAATAAATAAATAAATAAATAAATATTGTCCTCCTAATTGTAACAGGTTTGACACCTCCAAAATGAAAAAGGTATTACTGGAAACCCCTAAGCCATGTATTATCATGGGAGATTTTAATGCACATCATATATTGTCATTCAAATAATAATAGAGGCAACAGCTTGTACAAACTCATTGATGAATTTGACATGTGTGTTTTAAATGATGGTAGTGCAACAACTGTGTCATATCCAAATAGAAATCCGTCTGCAATTGATTTAGCTCTGGTCAGTCCCACATTGGCTCCTTTTTGCGAATGGAGCGTTCATGACGATCCAATGGGCAGTTATCATTATCCAACTCAAGTGGTCGTAAATGTGAAGCCTTCCATATATGAGATCCGACCTGTAGAAGAAAAATATATTTATAGTAAAGCAGATTGGACTAAATATTATAATCTGTCAGAAACCTGTTTTTCTCAATTAGATATTAATAATACTGAACCTCTTAATTTGTACAATAACTTTGTAAACATTTTGTATAACATTCGATCAGAAGCAATTCCAAAGCTAAAGTCAAAACAAACTCCGAAAGTCATGAGAAAACCTACTCCTTGGTGGAATCCAACATGTGACGATGCCGTACAAAAATCGAAAGAAGCTTTAATAAAGTATAAAACATCACCAAGTATTACCAATTTCATAAACTACAAAAAGGTAGATGCCCAAAAGAAAAGAATACTAAAAGAAGAAAGTGTTCATTCATGGCATGACTTGTGCAGTAGTTTTAATAGAATGACACCTATTACTAGGATATGGGGCTACATTAAACGATTTAAAAGATTAGGTTCCTCTCACAACAGGCATTTAAATGAAGAATGGGTACCAAGTTACTTAGACAAAATATCAGGGTCAACTCAGTTTGATCCAAATAACCTTAGTGACATATTAAATCGCTCTGCAGAGAATCAAACAAACTCTTGTCTCAATAAACCATTTACTTTGAATGAATTGTATATAGCACTCAAAACTAGAAAAGACACAACACCAGGGTTGGATAAAATACCATATATGTTAATTAAAAGGTTACATCCCAATGCTGTAGAAATCTTAATACAAGTTTATAATAAATTATGGAATAGTTTAGTTATACCGTCATCATGGAAAACACAATGTGTCATTCCCATCCTAAAGCCAAATAAACCTGTCAATAATCCTTCATCATACAGACCTATTTCCTTATCATCATGTTTAGGGAAACTTTTTGAAAATATGTTAAAGTTAAGAATTGCTGAAACACAAGGAAAGTTACCAGATATTCAATATGGATTCAGAAAAGGCAGAAGTTGCTCTGAAAGCTTTGTATCTCTCATATCTGATCTTAAAAAGGCAAAACTCTGTCACTCTAATGTTGTATGTGTTTTTTTAGATGTTAAAGGTGCCTTTGACAATTTAACATTGAAAGTCTGATTCGTGTTTTACATGAGTTGGGCTTGCCAAGTAAAACTTTAAAATTTATTTTCGATTTCTTACACAATAGAACCTTATTTGTTAAATTTATTAATAAACTACATGGACCTAGAAATGTAAGTAAAGGGACAATGCAAGGCGCTACATTGTCACCTCTGTTGTACAACTTATATACATCTCAAATCCTTCATTATGTAAATACATCCAAAGTTAAAATCTTGCAATTTGCAGATGACCTACTTTTGTACAGTGAAAATCAGAACTTGAACTTGGCTGTAAATAATATGAATGCAGCATTAAACCAACTACAACTTTATTATAGCAACACTTTAAAGTTAGAAATAAGTTCAGAAATAAGTGCAGTATTAATATTCAGTAAAGACCCATTTGCACAGTCTGCTGTAAATATTATATATGATAACAATCTAATTCCTATTGTTAGTCATCATAAATTTTTAGGTTTTGTTATAGATGATAAGTTAAAATTTGATAAGCACATAAATTATATATGTCAGAATGCCATGAAGAGCATAAATGTAATGAGAAGCCTGGCAGGGACATTTTGGGGTTCTGACCCAAAAACTCTTAATATGTTGTACAAAAGCATAGTCCGAAGTCATTTTGACTATAGTTCCTTGGCTTATATGAATGCCAGTAGTACCTTATTAAGAAAGTTGGATGTAATACAGAATATGGGTTTGAGAGTGATAAGTGGAGCTTTGCGCACCACTCCTATTAACACTATGGAAATTGAAAATTGTATACCTCCATTGTCCTTACGACGTTTGCAGCTGGCAGCTGGCTGGCTGGCTGGATTTTGTTTAAAAGAGTTGTCCTGTGATAATAGTGTTGTCTTGGAGAAAATCACGCATCCCGCAGTAATCACACAGTCAGCTGAGACATCCAGTATTTCGGCTAGTACTCTTATTTCAGGCTCCTTACCTGAAATTCCAACCATAATGACATGTACAAAAAACCTGACAAGAAACATGTACACCAGTAACAAGTGGCCAATTTACAAGTGCCCATATAACACTTTGCTTAGCTACCTTGATATTAAGTGTCACCTAGATTCTGTGAAAAATAAGTATGATTTCTTAGAACTTTTAAGTGAAAATCCAAACTTCTATTCTTTGTACACTGATGGTTCTAAGAGTGAGCGTGTTAAATCAGCATACTATGACTCTCAAATGAAGTTAACCAAATGCTATAAAATACCAAGTGATTGTAGCATATTTACTGTAGAAGGTTGGGCAATATTAGCTGTTTTGACTTATGTATATACAAATGTAAATAGCGAAAATATATTAGTAGTTAGTGATTCTAAGAGTGTGCTATCCACCTTATGCAATTGTAATTTAGCATATAAACAAAATTATATTATATATAGAATTAAGGATATGATACTTAAGTTAGGAAAAAATTTAGCATTTGTATGGGTTCCCTCCCACAGTGGCATAGCAGGAAATGAAGTTGTGGATCTTGCGACTAGTCGCGACCACGACGTTGATTTAACAGAATCATTTAAAGTACCTTTTACGGATTATGGTAGGACTTTAGAATCGTTGTCATCGAGTTCATGGCTCATTTTTTTAATATAGATTCTACTCATTAAAAGATGATTCCTCAACAAATTTCAAGTTGTGAAAACCCAGAGTTTTTCAGAAAAAAAATATTAAAGTTTCCATATAAATTTCCATGCATGGCGTCATTACATGTGATTTTTGTCACTTTTTTTTTAACTCCGTTTTTTTCCAAATACTTACGTGAATTACCAAATCTTTATTACGCGTAATACCTAAGACAGCGGCGCTACCACGAACTTCGAGGTATTTCGATCACTATCGCACTCCCTTACTCGAGTGACAGGGATGCATATGTATTACGAACTTCGACTTTCGAAGTTCGTGGTAGCGCCGCAGGTCGGTGTAGGTACACCTAAGTGAAATAACACATTTTCGGTTCTGGCGCTTCGCCGGCTGCTACCGCGGCACGCTCGCTTTGCTCGCTCGGCTCGCACGCTAGGGTCGCGGTACACCTAACACTCCTCCTCGCTTCGCTCGTCGTCGTACCTACACGGACCTGCCTTAGAGTAGGTCGAATTAGCCTTTTGCGTTTTTGGTCATATGCGTCGGGACTAAAACAACTAACAGATCCCTACATTTATGATATTATATTAAATATTAACCGTAATTGATTAAAAACTTACCTAAAGAACATCTACCAATATCAACACGTAAAAAGGAACGCGCACAAGTGTAGTGTCATTGTCAGTCAAAATCTCCTCGAAATACACAGTAATGGAAATTTATATGGAAACTTTAATAATTTTTTTTCTCAAAAACTATGGATTTTCACAACTTGAAATTTGGTGAGGAATCATCTTTTAATGAGTAGAATCTATATTAAAAAAATGAGCCATGAACTCGATGACAACGATTCTTAAGCTGAGCCCGGATTATTATCACCAGTTTAAAAGCTCTTCAAAGAGAATGTGGAAGGAATACTGGGACGCTACTACAGAGACAAAAGGAAAATGGTACGCAGAAGTACAGCAAAACTTACCAACAGCACCGTGGTATAACACCTTCAAATACATTAACAGGAAGTTCATAACGTGCATTAATCGTTTGCGATCTGGTCATTGCTTGGTTCCAGCACATCTCAATCGGATGAAAATTATAAGTGATGATAAATGTACCTATTGTTCTAAGGAAAATGCGGATATAAAACACGTGATATTTGAGTGTGAAACGTTTGCTATTCAAAGGCAGACACTTGTCAGCATTACTTGTAATGTAGATGACAAAATGTTATATTTGTGTTTAAATGTAAACTACTATTCCGACTGAAGGACTCTGTATCCATGGTCATGAAATAAATTTAAAAAAAAAAAATACTTACACATCAACTGTCAAATAAGTTCACCTAATGTTGACGTTTGGTAATAACTAAAACTAATACGTAAACATTCCACACTTCGCTCCAATTCTGTAAAAGGAATTAAATTAACTTCAAATGACTCCTCATGCATGATACCATATTTAACATCATACTTACACATTTTCGCTCGTTACTGATAAACTCAATTATTAATGAAACTGAAATTATGTTTATCTTCACTTTAAGTATAAATTAAAAATATTTATTTATCATTTATTTCCTTGAGGTTTCACATTTCTGAGATTTACATAAATAAAAGACGAGTCCGCTATCGATCGATTCTAAGGTTATGCCTAGAATCGATAGCGACTCGTTTTTTATGGTAGGTACGATAGATATTTTAGGATTTAGGATTTTGACGGAAATCTGTTCTTTTACTCCTCGTATACTGCCTTTCCACCAGATCTAAGTTTAAGGACCAACTTTACGATGCACTTTTCAAACAAATATTTTTACGACAACCGGTTAGCAAAAAATATATAAAAAATATAATTTTAGATTTCAGTACAGCTTTAAATATATTTTTAAATATTCACATAAAAAACGAATTGTACGAATAATGTGAAAATATAAATAAATAAATAAATAAATATTAGGGGACAATCTTACACAAATCGACCTAGTCCCAAACTAAGCAAAGCTTGTACTATGGTATGTATATATTTGGGCGATTCTCTGTAAACTCGAAATCCAATATACTCGTATGTTCAGGCCAATTTACATATTCAGGCAGGGGCAGGGCACTGTTTTTCCGGACAAAAACATGCCCAGAGTTGACGAGCTTACAGAGAATCGAATATTCATAATTCAATAAAAATGTACCTACCTACATATTTTTCTATTCACGGGATTGAAATAAATACAACAATACTCATATATAAATGCTTTATAAGTAATTAAGCAATGTAGTGACCAGTTTTGAAGCCTTTATATGGGTAGCGACATAACCTTCCCTCTTATTATCAAACCGCATTAGAATAGGATTTGTGACCGTTTTTCCATATAAAAACGCCAAAGTTTATATTAACTAACAATCTTTCCAAAGAGTATTTAGAATAAAGGTGGAAAAGTAGCCTTTAACCATCGCTATGAAGCAGTTGTTCGCTATTTTCTGTGCTCCATGGCATTTCGAAATGCGAATAAAACTAGCCCTATTGAGATGTTACGCATAGCACAGATGACATGCATACAGTGCACGAACATTACTGCGCGTGTTTCAATGGGATGTTGGATGTCGGGGTGTAAATGCTAGTGTCGCCTCATTATGCAACTGTGACATAATTGTTAGCGTAGAAAATACAGGGACAATTTTTTTCACAATCTGATTTCGCCTCATTGTGGAGCAGTGGCATAATTGTTAGCGGGACATATCTATTAACAATCAGACTTCGCGTTATAATAATATTGGTTGGTAAAAGATTGAGGAATCCTTATTTAATAACCAAATAAAAGCAACGTCATGGTGTTGTACCTATGTATGTGCGAAGAAAAACCTATGAAAAATCGTCTGACAAACAACTTATTCCACAAACGCAACAGTTTATAAAAGATAATTCAAAATTGACACTTTCAAACAATCAACGAATAGGTATGTGATTTCACTTGGCTCTAAAATGCCACTAATCAATCAATCGGTAATTGATAAAAAAATAAAAACCAATATTAGTACGGTGGCAAAATCGCAAAAAGTCGTCTCCTTCACGATTTTCGTGGACATCTCTTCTATATACCTAAAATTGGTATGGATGTGTTCCTTGTTGTCTCCAGAGTACGAATATGCCGGTTTTAGTTAAGGGAGAGGGGGACGGACATAGCTGTGACGTCACAAAGATGGCCGCCTACGGTCATCGAATTTTGTTCAAATCTCGGGTTTTATTTTACTGATTGCTTCGTGTGAGGTGTCATTTGAAAGCTTATTAAACGTACTTTAATTGATTTTTCGAAGGGATTTTTATGACGTACAATCAACAGTTTTTTTATTATTAGAAAAAATGTGATTTTTTTACCCCGCGCGTTTGAACGAGTACTGATAAAACATGCTTGTAACTCAATAAATAATAACTTTAGCGTAATAAAAGGTATTACAAAAAAGGTAGGAAATTTTATAAGCTTTCATAAAAAATATAGATTTTGTTGGAGTACACTAATAAATAACCAAGTAATAATAAATTTTATGAATTACGCACCAATTAACTATCACCACGCTCGTCTCTGCTAGCGATCGCTGGCGTCACATCGCGCCTTTAGAAACTCTTTTTTTGTTTTCTCAGTAATTATACGATTCAGACGGTCATGATACGCACCAAAAGCAGTAAAATAAAGGCCACCTCAGGAACTTTGTAGCCCGAGCCGAAGGCGAGGCCAGTGCACTGAAGCGTACTTTTTCACCCTTCACACACAATTTTACGTCTTCTTTTGGCTGACAAGTGAGATTGTTATTACCAATTTACGCCCGGTTGATGTAAAATTAGTCTAGTTCCTAGTATTAAGTTGAAAATAATTAATAAATCAATGAACGCAAGCAGCTTTCTCTCAGCTCCCAACTTCCAGCTTTCCAGCTTTCTTTCTTCTGTTCAGCTCCTTCTCATACATGAGAGGAGGCCTGTGCCCAGCAGTGGGACGTACATAGGCTGATAATGTGTGTGTGTGTGTGTTTGAAGCAGCTTTATTAGACAACTAGCTTCCGCCCGCGACTTGGTCTGCGTGGACCCGGGATAAAGTGATCACCTAACTGACCTATATTTTAATCCAGGCTATAAACTATCTTCGTACAAAATTACATCCAAATCAGTTCAGCCGTTTAAGCGTGGTTGAGTAACAAACATCCAAACTTTCGCATTTATAATATTAGGACTAGTTTTTGCCCCAGGTTACCTGTGTTGTACTTTGACTTGTACTTTCCAAATCTTACTTGTTTTGGTTATGTATTTCCTCGCAACAGAGAAGTGAAAAACAGCTCCGCTTGGTGAGTCTTGTATGTGATAGAGTAAGGGGAGTGTGTGGCCGCGTTGGCTTGCCGTACGGGCCTTTGGTTCTCAGGTTCGCTTGTAAAATACTCGGCGGGTATAGTGTCCAAGAGCGCGCCCTGAATGGACGCTACAGACCTTCGTCCCTATACGGAGAGCTCGGCCTGCCGCCTCGCTTAACATGCCGCTCTCTTTCGGGTCTTCGGCCCTCAAGTTGTCCGCGCAGGCTCGCGTGGAGAGCGCGCTCTGAAGGGACGCTTCAGACCTGCGGCCCTACGGAGCCCAGCCCTGGAGTAAAGTATCCGAGAGCGCACGCACTCTGGAGGGTCGCTTCCGGCCCGTGGCCCTCCGACTCACGTAGAGAGCACGCTCTGAAGGGATGGTTCGGGCCTTGCTCTTAGATTCGCTAGTAAGACACTTAGGAGTAACAAAGTGTCCGCGTGGGCCCGCCTTTCAGGCCTTTGGCCATCTGGCTTGCGTGGAGAGCCCGCTCTGAAGTAACGCTTTTCTTTTCCTTGGCCTTCGACCCCACGCAGAGCTCGGCCTGCCGCCTCGCGTGCCATGCTGCTTTTTCGGACCTCCGGCTCTCGGGTTTGCTTGTAGGACACATAGGAGTACTAAAGAGTCCACGTGGACCCGCCTTTTGGGCCTTTGGCCCTTTGGCTTGCGTCAAGAGCCCACTCTGAAGGAACGATTCGGGATTTTGGTCCTACGCAGAGCCTGGCCTGGCGCCTCGCGTGCCATACTGCTCTCCTTCGGGCCTTCGGCCCTCAGGTTTGCTTGTAGGTCACTTAGAAGTTGTAAAGTGTCCACGTGGGCCCGCCCTTTGGGGTCTTTGGCCTTAGTACTCGCGTGAAGAGCACGCTCTTGAGGGATGCTCCGGTCCTTTGGCCCCGTAAGCCTCACCGCTCGCCTTCGGGCCGTGTTGGTCTGTTCGAACTTGTTGCCTGCGAAACTGCTACTGCTTGCAGCTGCTGAACTATGGAGCTCTATAGTTCGCAACACATATCAGTCGACAAGCTATATATAAAAATATCTATGCGCATCTCAAGAGAAAAAATATGTTTACATATAGCTGTTGCTAGAAAGGTAATGTAACGAATCACCAAGTGCAAATGTCTTCAAATTCAACCGCAACTTGCACTCAAATGAAATGAAGTATGCGCGGGCGTGGGGTACGGCAAGAGCGGCCTTGTTCTGAGTTTGGCTCCTAGTCCTCGGGCTGGATTTTGGCGAAAGCTTGCGGCCTACAGTCAAAGAAGTTATGAATTTTAATTCCTCTTTATTGAAACATATAGGGGGCGTGTACGACTCAAATCAAGGCGTCCCCTGAAACACTGTATTTATTAATTCCACTACAGGAACACACAGGAAGGTGTGGCGAGAGATTATGAAGGCCTTAAGGGGATGCCTTGATTTGAGTCGTACACGCTCCCTAGACAGAAACACGCTGATGCCTTTCGCCCACGAGAAAAAGAGATGTAACACTTTTCGGGAATTGCTGTTGTAGACTCGACAAATATCTAAGTTGGTGAAGTTTTATTAAAATTTCATAAAGTGATTAGATGAGTTAAAATACTATAGTATGAACTTGATTGTGTCGTAAAATAATGCATCGTTTGAGTAGGCTAAATAAAAAAAGGAACCAAACTTTGGTTTTTTTTCTATAGAGGAAATTTTAAGCAATCATGTATCGATAAAATCAGATGAACAATCATATAGTCAAGAATCATATATCTGAAAACCTCTTATTGTTTATTAATCTAGTCAGACCGGCGTTTCAAAGCACGCGATAATTTCTAATGCACCGCCTTATGCACCAAGGGGATGCCCTAGGGCAACAACAACAACAGCAACACCAATAGAAACAACAGTACCTTTCATTTGGGAACACCAAAATTGAACTCTCATAGTATCTCAATCATACGCATCGTGCCGGTTCCCGCGGACTTGCGTTACGGAATTGGCCATAAATGACGGGTTTATTATTTAACGACAACAAATTGCATATTATTGGAAAGCTAATAAAATGTTTGATATTTTTTATAATGACATTTATCACGCTAAAGTATCTCTTTCTCGAATTATGATGGTAAGAAAGCAGAACGTCTAAGGTAAAAAAATCTATTTTTTTAATTATTTTCCAAACGGTTGAATTTACGTTACAGATCTCAAAAAAAAGAATTATAGAACATTTAATACGCATTCAAATGACACCTCACATGAACCGATCAGAAAAATAGAACCCGAGATTTTAACAAAACTCGATGACCGTCGGCCGCCATCTTTATGACGTCACAGCTATGTCCGTCCCCTTCTCCCTTAACTAAAACCGCTTGATTCGTACTCTGGAGACAACAAGGAACACATCCATACCAGTTTTAGGTATATAGAAGACGTGTCCACGACTTTTATCAATATTGGCCAATTTCCGCCGTACTATATGTGAAGGGATTCCCCTGAATAAAATTAACAAATTTAGATATACATTTCTATGACTACGTTGCGTTGGTAATTATGAAGCATTTTTTTCAACTAATTGCATCCGTTTAGATAATAATTATGGAGATAAAAAGTATTCTGTGTTTTAATCCAGGTTATAAACTATCTCAATGCCAAATTTCATTACAATTTGTTCAGCCCTTTTTGCGTGATTGAGTAATAAATATCCAAACATCAAAACTTTTGTATTTTTATATATTCTGACCGCGACTTCGTCTGAGTGGACCTGGGATTAAATCTATCCTAAATATCAATCCAGACTATAAACTATCTTTGTGCAAAATTTCATCTAAATCGGTTGAGCCGTTTATGCGTGACAAAGTAACAAACATCCAAACATACAAATATACAAACATCCAAACTTTCGCAATATTAATAGGATATAGTAGGATATTTATTTATAAACAACGTCGGTGGCAAACAAACGTACAACTTGCCTGAGGAGAATTCGAAGTAGGTTTGCTGTGTTGAAAGCATTAAGACAAAAATGCGGTTCGATCACTGTAAACTCCTTGCAAGTTGTGGCCACCGTGTCAGTGTTGAAAACAAGTACCTAGTAAACAAACTATTGTAGGTAAGGTGTTCAGAGGTAGAGTAACGAACACAACTTTTAACACATTTATTGAAATACGTTTCGACTTGAGAGAGGGATGTGTTTTGTGGCCTAGAGAGCAAAACCCTTGAGCGCGACTCCTTAATGTACCTATTCAAATCTTTTTTTATCTATAGACTTCCATACAGCTTGATTTTAAATGAGAATAGTGCTGTACAGCAAGCACTGTAGAGGTTGCATAGATGACCTGTATTTAACAATTAACCTTAATTAGGGCACCGGACATAATTATGCTTAATTACCACACCAGACTTAGTGGGTTTTGCGTTTTTTTCAATACGCTTAGATAGCTACCTATTTATTTATTATTTAACTCATGTAAATAAAATAAAACATTCTATATAAATAGTTTAAGACAGATATTCTCCGCTAATACCTTTATTTGAAAAAAAAATCTAGTCATGTGAATGGTGTGTTTTAAAAAAAATTTAAAAACAATGCTAATTAATAAGTTACTTTTTTAAGCACTCGCCAACCAACTGTAAATACAGTTTGGCGAGGTAAAATCTGTACTAATTTTAAGTAAGTATTCTTTTTTGAGGTCAATAAATAAAAAAATAAAAAACTTTGTAACGCTATCATATAAAACATCGTCATACCCTGTTTAATTCAAAAAATCAATGAATGAATGTTATGGTATGATTAATGACTTTTTTTATTTAATGAAAATACCAGTCGTGTGGCGCTGCCTACAACGTGACTACCCGCTGCCCTCACCGTTATGCGTCAAGTTATTTATGTACTGTGGAAGATAATTAGCAATTAATACCTCCATGATACCTCACTGACTAAAACATTATTCTGCAAGAATCAAACACAAGTAGTAAGAGTATCTACTTCTTATTTTCTCATGATGACTACAAACCCATAAACACACGTGAAAATATATGCAGTGCTCTGCCCATACAAGCTTTGATATGTCAACTATTTCTCACATTTTATTAATTATGCCCTGCCAACTGAATTTATTATTCGCTTCCACGCCGTTTCCAGCAGCCTATTCCGCGATCTATTGCAATGTTTACACTCTTGTAAATAAGTCATAACCGCCATATACGACAGACAAAGATATTTGTGTATTTATTTATGTTGTATCGACAGTGTGACTCGCACATTCCGATCGAAACTAATTTAGTTGACACGAGGTAACGTCATAATAAAAAAGAACAAAGGGCATTCACGCGTCGAGTAAAACGGCATCCTTGACATACGAAACAATCCGTGGCGCGTGTCAAATCAACGCGTGATCCTAATCTCCATACCGTCACCTTTCACATTAAAACATCCCCGACATCACGGCCGATATAATATCATCAATCAAACAGTACAAGGGCCGCATGCAAATTTTATTTAAGTCAGATCACCGGCTCACCCACGTCAGGCTTCTTCGTTGGAAATTCGCTCTTCCATCGCGGCGACAGTCGCCAAAATAACACCGATGTCTCCGACCCAGGGTCGACAATCGTGCCAGACTCCACGACGATTAAAGTGTCAGTCTGTTCAGTGTTTGTAAGCAATAGGTATTTTGCATACAAAGCATTATAAATATTTCCCGTGGTTAAGTTGCGTCCTCTGCGTTTTGAAAGCCAGCGGATGACACGCGTCGATACGTCGGACGATTTATGCGTCAAAGTGGATGTAAATATATGTAAAATAGTGTCTTCTCGTTATGAAATACGGGTTGAGGGAGAAAAGGAAGGAGCAATGAATTACCATGCCGTCTGAAATATTGCAGTAGCTTGTTTGTAGAAGATGGGACTAATCAACATACAAGAGGCAAGTATGATTACAATGTTGTACTCGTTGTAGAGGTATAATACATTTTCAATAAGTTCATACTACACATACCTAGATCGGTACATAATTTACAGAGTGCTCCAGATAGCATGACAGGCATGTCATAAGGATATCATTTTTTTAACAGATTTGATAGACGTAACATTGCCAATCTTGGAACGTGAACGTACGGTAATGTTTAAGGATTCGTCGCAAAGAGACTGAACCTATTACACCAATTCTTTGTTCCAACACCTACCCCGCCCGCAACTCAATACAAGTTGTATTTGCGTCTAAAACGGTTGATATTTAAATAGGTCTGGGCCGGGCGGAACACTTGTTCGATTTGACAGGTGATAGCAGCCGGTGAAATATCGCCGCGCGGGCGATACCGCGCAGCTGCGGGCCGCGCGGGCGCAGGATCTTGTAACACCCTGACCAGGGATCAATCTCATACTGGCAATTCGCATAACGTGATGATACTGTTGTTGTTATGCAGGCTTCCATGCGTGCTGAGCTATTGAATCAAAACGAGTGCACGAAACAGTTTGATATCAAATTTGCAACCCGAAATCTGAGTTTCATATTGCCCTCCAGGGCGTGTAACATACTACAGATTGGACGCAGCAGCGGCAGATAGGTTCAAGATTCTGTTATGCATGATATCGTCATATCATAATAGTATTTATCTATTCTTATCATCCAATGCTGAGCAACCTTCGGGATGAACTCCGACCCAATGGGATATTTTGTGCTCTTGTGCTCTCTGTTGATCATATCATGTTAGGTGAAAGATTTCTATTTCGTGCTCCATATCAACAAGCAATATTTGGCTACACAAACTTTTACGCCAGTTTCACTCCTTTGAGCAATTAATTTCTGATATATATATATATATATCTCAACAGCTATTTTCATCTTAATTCATACATAATTCGTAATGAGACTAAGCAGTAGATACATTAACATTTGCGAATATAAAGTCAACATCGACTTGACAACTGTCACCCGTGACACTAATAAAGTTAATGTTTAAAACAAGTATATTATAAGGAGACTCTCCTGACAACATGCCATGTATTTCTACAGATTAACAATGTTTGGCAAGTATCATTATCATTAACATCATTATCAAGTAGTCTTGTCATCCTAATGTTTGAAGAATTGTCAGTTGATTATCAGCGTCAAGTGTAAAAGTTTGTAAAATAAAAACAATCTTGCTACAACACTGTGTCAGTCAATGGACTGAAAGCGACGCCTAAAAACTCGCATCGCATCAAGATCGATAAACAGCCACCGTTTTCGCTACAATTAGAGAACTAAACGGTAATATTGGGCTGCATCTAAAGTGCATCAAATCGCAGATTAGCTTGCTTTACTGCTATCTGAGGCCGCTGTATCGACGTGGGCGATGTCGCGATAAGCCGACGCGATGCTTCTTTGTTTCTGTTGGCATAAGGATAAGGTTATCCGGGGTTGGTCAATCGGTGATATTACAGTATGATGTAAGACATAAAAAATGGATAGAGACTTAACGGAGGAATGGTTTTTTTTTCATATCTTCTTATACAGGTAGAAGCTTCGTCTATTACCTGGGGGTCCATGCGACGTAAAATACCGAATAAAAAAAAATTGTTGCCCATACTTAATTCCACTCTTGCTAATTGTAAAGCAATTCGTTTCGCCTAATAAATTTCCTGCTAATTGCTATGTAATGAATGCTTCAATTAGTAAAATTTGATGTTGCTCGATTACCAACTCGTTTCATAAAGTACTCGTAAGAACTATTCCTGATCGAAAGATCAGGGCAGTGGCCTGAGTGGATGGAGGTTGAACGTGCACCGTCAAACAGTTTGTACGGACCCAAGTATATATTATATTCATGATAATCCTACGTTACATTGTGCAGGTTTTGGCGACATCATCTGGTATAGATGCCTCGTATGCCAGCGGAACTGAAATAGCCTTGTCACAAGGATAGTCAAGAACCCATATTATAATCGCCTTTAGGTTCAGGGTAGGTAGGTTTCGCCTTAGGTCTAACGGAAAGTGTATGAAGGTATAAGCTCTCCTGTACTAGATAGTAATTATTATGACGGAAACTACAACCACGGCATGATTGTCTTAGTGACAATGACAGGGCTTGAATTAAGACCTACGTGCGCCAGCGACGGTGCGGTATCCGTGCGCACGAAAACGAAGACGGGCAATTAAATATCGCACGTCTACAAGATCATCCTCAGGAGAACTCGACTATAGTTGAAGGTTATCGAATTGCTAGCTCGTTTAGAGGATTTACCTTGTTTTAGCGACAAATGTTGATTGAAATGAAATGTTTATTCCGCAGAAATTTCATTTCATCGCGAACATATTTTGTATGAAAGGGTTGAGTTTTTACACCTTTTATAAAACAAACCTTGTTTTTATTCGTCAGATCTTTTGACACGCCTCGATCTTCTTGTTCAGTCGAAACCCCCCCTGAGTCCACTACGAGGACATCATGGCTGCGGAAAATCCAGCACCCGATAGCGGATCAGGTCCGTTGTTCCGCCTCCGACCACGTCTCGGCCGCAGAGGATAGGGAAAGCGGCGCACCGTAATACCGGCATTCCTCTTCCACTGCGATCCCGCCTCGTCCGCAGAAGATGGGCGGCAAACCACAACACCGGTACTCCTCTTCTTCTGCGGTCCCACCCCTACGCATCCTAAGCGGTTTAGTCCAGCTCGCTAGGAGCGCCCTCCTCGGGCCAGCCGGCTGCCCAAACAGGCCGGCCCTGGGCCTCTTAGCTTCGTTTTAGTCCACGGTTACTAAGCCCCACCGCACCGACAAGGCGGGCACCGTCGGGAGGGTTATAAAACAAACCTAGCCTAATGGGTTCTACACAATGACCTTTTAGCTGTATGTACCGAAAAAGTTAACGGTTTATGGTCGAGCAATCGACCTACCTAAACCTGTACCTGTACTTAGCTAAACTTAACTTAATGTTAAGTAGTTAGTACCTAAACGCGGATCGAACCGCGCGATCTCGCCAACTATTAAATAAACCCACGGGGTTTCTTATAGTTGCACATATATAATAAAATAAAATAAAAAACGATGAAATGAAAATTCTACGGAACAATACATTCGGTAAAAATCCCGTTAGAGGTATCAAAAAGAAATTAATTAAAAACTCAACTAGGTACATGTGCAGAAATAATACAATTGATGGCCTAAGCCCCTAAGGATTTATAAGACCGTGTTCAACACGTGTGCGTGAGCCACGTCTCGTTGACATCTACTTAATCGAGCAATATATCGCCATTTGATGTAGGTAATTGAGTAATATATAGCTCGCGGTGAAAGCGTCGACCTACACACAGCGCTAATCAAGCTCCGACGCAATTACCTATGTATACTGATTTGAATATTCGAAATTTGAATTTGAGATTGTCGTCTGTCGTGACTCATTCGATGACACTTGAATGAATGACGAAAATTCCTTAGGCGTAGGCTTCATTAAAACTAGCAGTGTAACGTAACATGTGTGATGAACGGATGAAAAAACGTTCATGGTCATCTAACCTAAGCATCAAATAAACTATTTAGAGGTCATAAAGTTGTGGTAGTTAAATTTTATTCCGTTGAACACCAATAGGTTTTCGTATCAATTAACACCGTTCCATTTACTCCTCAAATTTCCCTACTGTGACGTCATTGCGATAAGAGTCTCGAGGAGTCTAGTAATTATTCAGATTGCAAAACGTTAATTAGGTACATTGTTATTTCCCGAAAATTGAAAACTTTAAGGATCCTCTCTTCATACTTTCCTGAGTGAAGAATTGAAACTTTAAACGTCGTCAAATAATTTTAAACTACTGAACTGTCTTTCTTCTCTTAAGTCTCTCTACATAGATTCTTTTGTGAGTGACTCAATAGATGCTCGGCTTATTAAAAAAATAACATGGTTACAATTAGCTGCAGCATTTTGCGATTGGTAGATGAAGGTCTAAGGTGATGAGTGCTCTCTTGTGTAAACATCGCGAAGATATCTAAACGCACGCTCGTAACAAAATGTCCGCGCCTTTTAAGAAGATAAAGGCCTGCTTTTGTAACAAAACTGGTTGAACTGGAAGCCAGCTCGCTAAATTAGAGGCACACGCTGCTTTAGGATTTCCCCCTTTCTTGCGTTTCGCCGCCACAATTTGTAACGCAACAGGCTACATTTTCGCAATGTCCCGATTGAATAGGCCACTTAGCTTGATAATGTTGAATTTATTATTTTGCCTGCCTTTTCTTTGATATTTCACCGTTGAATTGAATCGTCGTTTGCTTATTAGGATAAGGGAGAAAGGTGTAATTTAACTAATTTATTCTGATTGTCATCTTTCGCATACATAGTCAAGATCCATAAAGTGTGATTGATAGTCACCTACTCAAGCAGTTGTCTATTGATAATTTTATATTATCTGTAGTATCATTTAGTTACAGCATGTAGGTCTTACATATATCTAGCACCGTAAGTGAGTACAATATATATATTTGAAGCTGTAAGAACTCGTTAAACGTGAAGACCAAAGGGGGGCTTAGGGTCTCCCCACACAATCAATCAACAACAATCAATCAATAACAGGAAAAGATATGTAGAACACAGGGCGAATAATTACTATGGCCAAAGAACTCGCAAATATATGGTACCTAAGATCAGTTAAGTCCAGTAATAGATCAATGAAGTAGTAAACAAATGTTTAAAAATAGATTAAAAAAGGAACTGTTGGGTAAGTTGGATTAAACTCAATGTATAACGTTACGTTTAGTTTCACGCTACGTGGATTTATTTATAGTTAGTTAGTTTGCATGACTTAGTTTATTGTTAAACAAGTAGGTATAGCTTGCGAAAATGTATAAGTATAAATGAGAGAGCGCATCACTCGCCAACAAACTGTGAATACAGTTCGGCGAGGTAAAATCTGTACCTTACATTTTAAGTATTTTTTTGAGATCAATAAATAAATAAATAAATAAATAATCGATCAAAAAACTCTTTATGTCCACGCAATAAAAGCGAAAAAGTCGTCGATCGGCTCGGCCGACGCGAAGCGACGTCCATCGACGGGTTTACGAACAAAACACGAGGAATGTGGGTTCCGCGTCGATAGGTGTGGGGAGACCCTTAGTAAAAATGTCTAACCGAATATATAGGGTGTACCAAAAATGGGGTGTGAACCGATCAAGTGCATAACAGGTATCGTGTTCTGATAAAAATACGCATTATTCCTTATAACAGAATAAGTAACAAGTTACTTATTCTTTTGTAACAAGTTACAAGCTCATAAGGTCTCATTAGTTTTATGTTTATGCGAGCGATGCACTCACTTGCAAGCGCCTAAACGTAAGATGGCTTAAAGTCTCCTCATTTGACTCAGAATTCTGAAGCTTTGTTCTGAATGCATGATTCACTTAGACCAAGTGGTCTCATGTTTCACCTACTAATCGCAATTTCAACACTAACTTATTGCTGCCTTTTACAGAAACATCCACCTGAGTCACTCCGGCCACAATGAGCCTACTCTCAATTAAAACATTCATTGTAAATGTCAGTTCTGGATCTAAGTGGTATATTTCAATTTGACACATCGCAGCTATCATGTAGTGTGTAAAGCATGACTTATGTTTAAATATTAATGGCCCTCCGTATATGGATGGCGTTCTGCGCTTAGATACCACTGCCTTGTGTGTTCTATCATCGGAAAAGTTATTTCTATTGTTCTGGCCTGTGAAGGAAAACTTAGTCCAAATAATACCTCGGAAATATCGATACGTTCAACAAATGGAACAACAAAAGATAAATATAACAAAATAAATAATCTTCGTTCCAAAATACAAATACTAAGGTACATTTATCCTTACAAACTGTAAGTACCTAAAACCATTTCAGAATATAGTACATTGTTGTAAAGGCTAGAAAGTAGGCAATAGATGGACGAGTCAGACGAGTGGGTTCGAAGGAGACGAGTCTATCTATTGCGGCGTTCGAATCGCTGTTCAAACTGGCCTACAAAAACATTGTTGGACAGTTTCAACTCATAGATGGCCTGTTCGTGCGATGTCCAACTAGCCCCAGCTTTGAAGCCTGAATTATGACCATCTTTTGCCACATTTCGGAGCAGTGGCGTGAAAAATATATTTATATGAATATTTCGTTTTTTTATGTGGAAAACGCCACAATTAAACGGCCGGCAATAAAGAGATAGCAGTTCGATTGTCACCAGCAGATCGATCACGAAAAAATACAGTTAAACTGTCCTAACGCGCGTACGATACCCCTCTGAGCTACAGTCAGACACAGTAAATTTTACATTGTGTTTGACGTCTGTATCAAAAATTCAAAGTTTTGCTAATAATGTTCGGTAGGTAATGCTCGGACTGAAGAAAAATTAATGGTTCCTTGTTGTCCCATAACTTGGATAATATTTCTGCGCTTAGAAGTAGGTAGGTAACTCCCAATATTTTTTTTTTGATAATTTTGGCCTCCATAGGAGTATATCAGAAGTGTGATTATTTTTATGATTTTATGTCAACACATATTATCTATCTGTTTCAACAAATTAGCATCATATTAGTATACGATATATTCTACAAGTAAGCACTAAAAGAACACACTGAGTACCAATATGAAATCAATATCTCGAGTTAGATGTCTGCATCGGGAACGCAAATTGCGGATATTTAACCTAAATTGGTTTAAAGCCCATAATATCACTTTGCACAGATTATCCTAACCTGAATACGTAATTATTTTCTTAAGTCGGTGCACGTAAACTTAGATGAGCTTTTGTGTCCAATGCATTTAAATAATTTAACTTATAAACTTTACTCCTGTTTTATTGTGCTTAAAGACTGGTACTTAGTCAAAGATTATATTACCGTTGCAAATAAACGGGTAATTACGTTGTATCAATTTCTTTCAACATATACTTAGTAATCACATTGCATATCATCCTTAGAATTGGCGAAGGCTCTAGTTTTTGTGGAAGCACCTATCATCAGACTTTCCAGCCCAGGTAGGAAACTAGACACTCTTCATATATTCGGAAGCCTTCGTGGAATTGGTGATACCAGACAGACCTCACATACAATTATTATTCCCATTGATTACCAAGCATTATACCCAGAGAATATCAGGAGTGTCCTCAATTATAATGATAACGTAACGAACCGCAGCATGTAAATATATATCAAATTAAAAAGTGTTTCCATTTAGATAAATCTAGTCATCGAATATGTAAATTGCGCCGCGATATCTTAGTTACAATACTTTGCATAAGCCAAAGGCTAACTGCGTTAGCATTACATCTTGTCAGCCTGTGCGTGGTTTCAAATTCCTTAAAATAAATATGGCCGCCTGCGTTAGGTTTCCCTTAGTTTGACGATAGTCATCATCCTGTCAATCAGTATCTTAGTAACAAGGAATCGTAAACATGGCTGTGCGTGAGTAACGCATGCTGAGGATCAGTTTACCCAATTAGAGGCGATTACGTCGATCCTTGTCTTGGCCGCATGCCTGTGCTTGTTGTGACATCTGCCATATTATGCGCGTGGTTCCGGCGCGGGCGCAGATAGACAGAGATGGTCAGGAACAAAAATGTTGACTATGGCCTAACGCGCGACTTGCTTGCGTGTTAAATACGAGTTCATTTTTATGTGCACTAAGGCTCGTTTATACTGTGCATTGAAAAAAAAAAACATATTTTTTTATGTATTTTCTTAAGACTGATTTAATAAATTTGAAACCGAGTCCATTAATTTATAAAATATCATAGAAACATTAGATTTTGCGATCGTTTTCAGACAAAATTTTGGGTAATAGTACCTAAAACCGAAGCAAAATAGTTTAGATTAAAACCAGGCAAAGCAGCAAATTAAGTTTAAGTAGATATAGGCAGTACGTTATTTGAATGGCATAATAAACAGCTTCATAGGCACCCTTAAATAGGTAACTGCTACATTCCAATCTAAAAAAGTATTTATTTCATATGTAAACGCTGATTCTTATCTCAATCACATTTAATTTATATACCTATATCTAGCTTATATTTATTATAAAGTAATTTAAACGACCCGTGTCTATAATAATACCTACACCTGTATGAACAGACAGTTATAAATTTATTGCAGTCTTATTAGCGCGGATTGTGAGCATGATAACATACGCGCAGCTTCCGCCAACATGCCACCGGAGCCTATTTGTCACCAGCTTCAAACAATTTAAGTGAGGTATGCGCCTGCGCAGCAAGCACCGTAAAGGATGGCCGAGTGACGAACAAGTCTTCCAGCAGTGACGCAAGCCACTTCGCAGAATGCGATCCAAGCCGAGAATCTAACACTAAAAAATATAACGCCACCGACTTCTTACGACTTTTTAACGTCTAATTGCAATGCGTCAGACCATATAGAGGAGATGTCGTTGATTAAGCCGCGCGAATATAGCTTTTAATTGCAATGTAATTGAACATTTGACTACTCTAATTGATGTTCGCATCTCTGCGCGAACTAACTCGATTAAACACTTCTTGAAACGAATATATTCGGTATCCGTTACAAATAACTGCGGCTCGATTCCGATTAATGTGGAGATTTTGTAATGCATCCATCAGTAGTCAAAAAGGAAAAGTAAACGGCAAACAGGACGAAGGCTGTATTCATAAAAGTCACTCTTGATCTAGTGGTGGTATATGAGAACTTCACTAATTGGGATCATATATTAATCAGGCTCTTAATTGTGTACACACTGAAGCGAGCTTTCATGTACCTACGATTAAAATTAGCAGTAAGACAAATAATTAGTGCGCGCGCTATTCCAATTGTTCTCGCATCAAAATCAATATCTAGATATCGAGGCTCATTGTTACTGAATCGCATGTGGGCGATGTGGAATCCCGTTCAGTTATTAGCGCCACGTATATCAATGAAGTAATTAATTATGTTTTTGATTATTAAATTAATACGTTCACAAGTAATTTGCTCTAAGCCTGCCTTCTAAACATAAAAACAAACAAACGACCTACCTACCTAACCTTGAGGTTTCATTCACAGATGTAGAACAAAAAATAACGGTCATTTTATAAGTCATGATTTCAAATATCTTTAAATTGAGTACTTTTTTTATCCCTTTCGGAAATATAAATGTTTGCATCCTTCTTTATTAATACCTACCGTTCCGTTCGCTGTTCTGATCGAACATTACATTACATTATTGCGTTGATATTAATAAAAGAGTTGCTGGATGTTTGACGCAAACGTTTTGACAGAATACCTGCGTGTCAAGTCAGTCATGTGACAAAGAAGGTCGAATTCAGGTCATGTGGGTAATATACACAGTCAGAAAAACAAAAGTCGGCTTACCTATGGTCAATGGAATAGTTAAGGACATACGTGCGTATTTAATGTTTTTTATTGCAAATAATTATAGAAGAGGAGGCGTCACTTATGCCGATAAAGAGTCCAACCAAAAACAATACTTTAAAGCAAGTATATTACGAGTATCTATTATGTGCTACTGTCTACTCGTAGGATTCTAGGACTAAATAGCAACTGCAGCAACATTTATTTTTAGTAGTTAATGAGTTACTAAGCAAATACGCTTGCTAACGAAATTCTAAAGTTCGATCAAAGCGGAAAATTGAAAAATTATTCGCCACGAGCGGGATTTGAACCCGCGACCTCTGAAATCCGTCCATTGCATCCCACTCGAGAGGGTTCTTTATAGCCATGTATCCCACATGGTGGTGGGGTCAGCTTTCCTCGTCTTACTTCCCCACTTCGCTCTGTCTTCGCCATCTGTTTTGGATAAATTTGCTCCAACGAACAAAATACTTAAATGTGATGTTAGCCGGAGGTTATTCTAATACATGAAGAGATAGAAATAAGTGGTCCATTTCGTAATTTAACAATTGAAGATTCGTTGATTATACTATCATTTTAGAGATAGATTAGGTACCTATGAACTCCTTAAGGAAATGATAAAGGTATCAGGGCAGTGACATAACCCCTCAGGTGCATGCGCAGTACACGGAAACATTATATAAATTATTGCAAATGTTATGTCGCAACCAGCAATCGTAGCAAGGTTAATAACTTTATTCCTTTAATTGGCGGTGCTAATAGCGATGGTTTACTAAACGTCTGCGCTTTATTTTTACTACATTCATTACGGTAACTTTAAACAACATGTAAATTATATAATTGGAAAATTGCTGGATCTCTAGCTACTGCGTACAAGGGATACCTACATTATAAAAACGTACTGAATCGAATGCTGTGTTTTGTTTCAAGCACACCTGAATTGATGGATGTTATTATATTAGATGACGATATCATAGTTTAAAAATTTGAAGATGTGTCATAATCGTGAACTTTATTTACATATATTGCAAACAACAACAAAGCAAATGTTCGAAATATATTAGGGGCAAAAAGTTATTCCTGTCACGCCACTGATAACTTTGACAATATATCTTGATGAAAATATCTTGTTATAAAAGTAAACATGTAATTACACAATTCATGGTAGGTAGTGCCGAATTGAATATATTTTATTTTTGAACCTTCAATACTTTTCATGTTATTTGTCATTCAAGATTAATTACTTTGCCTTATGTCATGTTTACTTTCTCTAAGATCCTTAAGATCTTTTCGAGGTCTCGGGAACCTCGAGCCTCGATTGACCGGATATTTTATTAACCTTATATCTTGTTAATTGTTTCCAACTGCCGTTCGGCATTTAACTTGTTACGGATGTAACATGTATAATATCATATTATTTTAGAGCTGTTACGCGTTTTTATTTGATATTAAACTTAAATTACAAGGATAATCCCTTTTTAGAACAAACATTGTTTTTTTAGGGATCAGCAGCCACACCTAGCCACAGCGTTTACCCAGTAACTTACTTACAATTAAGTACATCGTGCTTTTGGAAAACGCGCCGTCATCGTCATGTTTCGGGAATGGGGGCGATCGGATAAACTTCATAAAACAGTAAAATACTTAATTCTGTACAGGGGTGATATAATCTAATTGTATGTAATTCGATCATTACTCCAAAGCCAAATCACTTACTAACACAATCTTTATTTAAGAGCTAACATTAAAATCGCATTCTAATTGGACTCCATTAAATGAGTTCTATTCGACTGGCTATTGCAGCTAACAAGTGGTGCACCGGGGCCGGGTATTATTGTATAACAAACAAAATAAATAATCTAAGCAGATTGTATACAATGACAATATCGTAACAGCGCGTGCGCCCGCGCCGTTGCGCCACGGCCGCGCCCAGCCAGTGCGGTGCGTGATCTAGACCATCGACAACTATCGATATCACTTCCGCGTCAACTTATCGATGAGTGGATTCGACACGGCAACAATCATAATTGCGAATTTTAATTGCCTTTTACGATTTTTATGGTTCGCAATACATAATCTTTTAAATTTTACGTAAAATTTAATTATGGTTTCCGAATGTGGCAAAAAACAACATTAGTTTTTTAGACATTTTTAATGAGGCATTAATCAAAGCTAATGTTTAATTAAATCCTATTACACATTTCTAATGTGCTTGGTGTATGGTATTTTCGTAATTACGTTGTTTACTTCGTAGGACCTATAAGCACTCCACTTTCTACAACTTGACTAAGCTGCAAATATTTCCATCTGAATCTGCTGACTTCCCACAATCATTAATTTGCATATCCCAAAGAACACTCACTTGCCTACCTATTATGTCAAATTCCTTTACAGTTCTTCTACTAATAATTCATTTTCAGATTAATATCGAATTAGGTAACCCTCAAAACAACGCCAGGGATGTAAAGTTAGAATTGGAAATTTTAGGGATTAAAATTGAACGGATTTAACTGGAAAGAACTGAGACTTTATCGGAACCAATTACTCCAACAAGGAATATTTCAATCAGTTCCCTCTTACGGTGTAGCGACATGGTACATCGAAGACTCAGGCCTCTTGTAACGGCACCAACAACTTCTCAAATTACTCAGATAAATGGTCAGTAAAGTCGGGGTCCCACAGGCCAGGCCGCGCCAGGCTGTACCGAACGGCCCAGTGACGAACCTTCGCATCCGTTGAGGCTTGCGGTGGCTTGTCGTCGCTCGTCCTATCCAACGGGAGTCGGTAAGTTCAAAGCCATATCCAAAAACATATATTTAATACGAGATTATTATATGACTACCGGGCATCACTAGAAGGTCCAGCAACATCACAATCACATGCCCGTATTCACTGCATTAGTGGGGCACGAGCTACTGGCCTCTGGTATAAGATATATTTATTTAAATAAAGATTTACCAACAAGGAATCACAACATGACTTGCCTTTTGATGAACTAGGCATCAATCTGTTTGTAGTTGGGAATATTTACCTATCAATAAATTGAAGATAACCGTTTTACAAGTAGAGGCATTATATCGACCACGTAATGTCTCTATCAAATCCTTACTCGTATAATATTTTAATTTGAATTCTAGGGAAGAGATTCTATTGTAATTTTTTAACTGCCGGTCTGATGTTCAACTATTGCGCAAGGCAGTATCTGAAACGTTTATACTTATTTGTACGTCCAGGTTTTATTTGTGGATTATTTTCGAGTCTAAGCCCATGAAATCACAAATGGCTATTTTCGATTTACCCTCTATCTATGTCATGGACATGGACGCCTACAAATGAGACTGTTCAAAAAATATGGCATTAAGAGCCGTCTTACCAAAAAACGCGTAACTATAAGTTCTTATCATCAAAATTACATAGTCTTCTAATCGTTTTTTTTAATAACAACTAGTTGGTAAAGATAGTTTGATTTCTCTTTTAGAATATAAGCAATACGCTTTTTTGATAATCGTTTTACTGATTTAGTAATGATTTTTCTCCATCAGCATGTTTCAGCAAAATCTCGTTGAAGACCTCGTTGAGGAGCGAAAATTAGTGAATTAAATTAATTAGTATCCATAAATAAAAATTTCAGTTACATTACAAGTACCCTGTAGTCCAATTTAAGCAAGACACAATATTTTTTTATGCCTCATGTGCTGAGAAAAAGAATCTGAAACGAATTTCATTTTGCACTGAAAACTCTCAAAATCAAGACGCAATTTCTCAAAATGCCCTGCATTATCTTAACGTTATTCTGATACAAAAATGATACCTAGTATTTGCTTGATTTAAAACATTGATTTTGTAATTTTAAATTGCCACAGTTTATTTTTGACAAATTATTTAACAATACCTTTTTTGCTTTAAAACGAAGGCCACGGGCAGTCCACGCTCATACCCGCGCCAGCGCCCGTCGAGGTAGGACCTATGTTCGACGGCTCCGCACACCTAGCAACGTCGCTATGCGTGATATTTATGCTGGTGTGCGTCGGACGGCGTGTAGGGGCATGAAGTATCGTTAGTGTGTGCGCGTATAGTACGACAGTACAATATCGAATTGATGGTTGTTTGTAGGGTCTAAATCCATCTAACATTGGTGTTATATATTTTTTATGTTTAACAGATTTGACTTAGGTATACTTGCTAGGGGTATTTGCGTCTCTCATTTTGCTTAAAGAGTGAGTGAGACGCAATGCACATTGGACAAGGATCTCGGACAACTGGAATACCACCCTTAATTGATTCATCATCATGTCCCAATACACCTACGTCTCAGGACAACAACTCTCTACGTCTCTTGCCAACTTTGGCACCGTTTGCCAAGTACTTCGGGCTATTTCAGGACTGACAGAATGAATGTAGTTTTTTCACTATAAACATAATGGTACAGTGCAGGTGTTACTGAATTTTATATAGTGTTCCTAATATGTTTAGCCATGAATGGCATGTGAAAATTATTACAATTAATAAGTCTAATAGAATTTAACACAAATACAAAGTTAAAGTCAAATAAAATTATATTATGTCAAGGCAATAGAAATCAGTATACAAAGTGATATTCAAGCATTTTAGTTAGTGAGTTAGGTTTACTCATCATTATCATCATATCAGCTGAAAGACGTCCACTGCTGTGTCTACAGGCCTCCCCAAAAGAGTGCCACAATGACCGGTTCTGTGCCACCCGCATGCAGCGGACGCCAGCGACCTTTACCAGGTCATCGGCCCACGTTGTGGAGGGCCTACCTACGCTCGCTGCGCCTTCCAGTTCGTGGTCGAAACTCGAAACCTTTCGGCCCCAAGGGCCATCGGTTCTACGTGCAATTTACTTAATTGATTGGTTTATATAAATTGGATCATTGTCATGGATGTCAAACCTAACGTTTTTTGGTACCTACCATGACGGTGGTAAATAACGGTACGGCCTGCCCGATTGTAAGCAGAAGCCGTAAAATATGAACTAGTGTTGTAAAAGACTCGAGTTTTCTGAGTCGTCTTCAATAATAATCGGAGTTCATAAACGAGACTCGGCTCAATATTTCAAGATTCACATTTTCAGACTTCTTGCTGATCGAGTGTAGCGAACTAAACGAGCGTGGGCATTTAGACTCGTCTCTTTTCGCGGCAGAATCCTTTTTTGGACGGAGCTCCGAGTTCGAAGATACCTACATCGTTGTTTCACGGTTAGAGCCCAATTGTAACAACTCGTAAAGTCTGAATCACTTGCTTTTAGGGTTCTGTAGTCAACAAGGACATGCTATAAGCAGGAATAACTGCAGGAATAACTTACGATATGCTGATGACACTACACTTCTTGCACAGTCAAGAGAAGATATTGAAGACTTGTTATCGCGTTTGGAAGTCAAAAGTCTTGAATTTGGCCTAGCCATCAACAGGGACAAGACCAAAATGATGATTGTGGACCGAGCTGGACAAAATCAAATGGACATTTCCAGTATAGCCAACTGTGATGTTGTACAAAACTATATATACCTCGGATCCAACATATCCAACTTAGGCGGCTGCGAGCAAGAAATCAAGAGAAGATGCGCTATTACTCGATCTGCGGTTGAAAAGCTCAACAAGATTTGGAAAGATAGGAGGATAACCAAAAATACAAAGGTTCGACTTATGAAATGTCTTGTCTTTCCAATCTTTCTATATGGAGCTGAAACTTGGTCCCTGCGTATACAAGACCGCCGGAAAATCGACGCTTTGGAGATGTGGTGCTGAAGGCGTATGCTGAAGATCCCTTGGACCGCTTTCCGCACAAACAACTCCATCCTCAAGGAGCTCAAGGTTAAGGAACGGCTTTCGTCAACTGTCCAACTGCGAATACTGAAGTTCTACGGCCACATAACTAGAAACGAGCGCTCGATCGAGAGGCTGGTGGTTCAGGGCCACGTGGAAGGCAGGAGATCCAGAGGTCGATCACCTACCCGATGGACGGACATTATAAAAACAATCACGCAAAACTCAATGACTGAGTGTTCTCGCAACGCAATGAACCGCCTGAAATGGAAAACCATTGCCAGGAAGGCAATTGATGCTAAGAAGACCGACGACGTAACCTCCTAGTATCATCGAAGCAACCACGACCACTCTGCCAAGAGTGTACGACTGAGAAGAAGAAGAAGTCAACAAGGAACCCAGTTTCGCCTTGTCCGTCTGGCCGTCCGACCGTCTGTCCATCCGTCTTCGGCTTACTTAAGTAATCATTACTAACTATATTACAAAATTTGGCATGGGTAAATATATAAATCAATCACGCCGAAAAACAGATATTTTTTTTGGGGTAGGTACCTCCCATAGGAACCTATACCTGTGGGGATGTAATTTTTATTTTCTCATTAAACCCATAGTGTGGGATATCTAACATATTATGATGGGTTTCTTAAAAACGATTTTCAAACGTTCGAATGAACCTGCCGGCTCTTTAGCCAGTACTCCAGTCATTATACGGTCCGCTAGTATAGCGAAATGGAAATAATTTATAATAGCTTTTGTTTTTCTGCGTAACAGACAAATTATAATTGTAGTAATAACGACGAGACTAAATCCGGCAAAATATTACTCATTTAGATATTTTAATAAATAATTGCAAATTTATAAATTCCTGTAAATTGGGTAAAAAAAATAACAATTTTTTTATTCATTGTTTTGATAAATTAATATTTTCTTTATAACTTTGATGATAAATCAGGCAAAAAATGTTTCCGAATGTTACATTTCTATTCAGTTAGTCTCCAACATTTTTTATCATTTAGATATGGTCCGTCTAAAAATAATAATTGGGTGTAGGCTCCTACATTTCTTGTTGAATGTAGTGGACACAAATATTAGAAAGCAATACCACACTAAACAACAACGGAGGGTGGATTTTAGGGGTTAAATGCTGTTTAACAATTTAAAAAAATGCAAATTGATCAGTTAGTTTTTTGATTTTCATTAGAAGCACTCTTTCATTGAATAATGTACGAAATGTTATTACAAACACTTGTTACAGTTTACAACTGTACAGCTTTAAAAATGCCGCGCGCGAGCCGCAGAGCTAACGTGATTGGCCGGTTGCCTGCAGCGGGGCACACCGCTGCGGCGCTGCCACGAAAATCGAATCTCGAAGTTCGGATACGCACTTAATGTTTTATGGTACTCGAACGACAGAGGTAGAGATATACGAACTTCGTCATTCGATTTTCGCGGTAGCGCTGCTGGCCGCCCGGTCGCCGCGTAGGTACTATAGGTACAACGTACAACATAAGTACTAGGTAATGGGTACCGCCCGAATCGCAGCGATTCGCGACATGATCTGCGTCAAAGATCTATTATTAGTTGTTGATAGGAGTTACATTTTAATATAATCGTTGTGAAACAAATTATGAAAATATTATTTTTATTTATTTATCAAGGAGTGACACTGACAAGTGTGGGATGAAGATACCTATTCAATTTAACTTTCGCGGGCGTGTGGATTGTATTGTAATAGAGCAAAATTCGTTAAAATAGTACCTAAACTAGAGGGATTTATACCCTTACTTATTATTTGATTTTTATTATGCCCAATATTACATGTAAGATAATATACAGGGTGAAAAAATCCATGGGCCCTAAAGGGAAATCCTTAAGACAGCTCATTCTCTCGCTCTCATTTTCATGAAAAAAAACATCATTTAAATTTAACTTACCTAGCCTTAGCCCTAATTACATGATGAATGAGATAACCTAATTGCAATCACTCAAATTTATTGACCGAATATCTTTTGTCCAAAGACTTTTCGTATTTTTATGAGTTCTCTGAATATACAATTCATTACTTTTTAGGGTTACGTAGCCAAATGGAAAAAAAACGGAACCCTTATGGATTCGTCATGTCTGTCTGTCTGTCTGTCTGTCCGTCCGTCCGTATGTCACAGGCATTTTACTCGAAAACTATTAGATGTATTTGAATAAAATTTTGAGGATAAGTGTATATTGTTAGCCGCTACATAGTTTTGTAATTAAATTACTCTTAAAAATCATATACATAGGGCTTATTAAATTCTTTCAGTAAAAATTGATTAGAACAAGATCGGTTCAGAGGTATTCGAGATATAAAAAAAACTGCCTTCCTTAAAGAAAACCACGTAAGTATTTTAAGATTTCAGTAACGATACGACCTTTTTAATAGGCACGGAACCCTTGGCGGATAGGCACTTGGCCGCTTTTTTCATTTACCATTTGATGTTATTCAATTGTTTCAGTTGTCCGAGTTTTACCGCTACAGTCATAAGAGCTTTGGCTTGTTACAACTTTTGTTTCCCAGGCAATTTTTTACTTATCCAGCATTACTTTCCGCATTTCATTCGTTAAGGTTTTTTCAAACAAATGATCATTTTGAGTGAAATTCAACGTAGTTTTACGGAGACAAGCAGGTCGGTGCAGGTACGATGACGAGCGAAGCGAGGAGGAGTGTTTGGTGAACCGCGACCCTACAGCGCGTGAGCCGAGAGAGCGAGCCTAGCGAGCGTGCCGCGGCAGCGGCCGGCGATGCGCCAGAACTACATTTAATTACATACAGTTGGGCAACGAATGTACTTGCGCAGAGCAACTGTGGGGGTTGTCGCGGGGAAGCGGGCGGCGCGGGCCGCCGCCACAAACGCACACAGTTTGTGTTGTATACCTTTCAAGGCAGACGCGTGGCGCGTAGCTACATGTTTGAGTTGAGTGAGCGGTGGCGGCGAATGATGTTACGAGTATTAGGTACAATGGCGCGCACTGTTCCGTGTACGGATGTACCTCAACAACAACATTAAATAAGGATTTAAGATTTCATAGATTTCCCCGTGATGACAGGTAAGTTTGTATACCTCATTACGTTAATTACGTAGCTACCTAACTGCAACCTATGTTGGGAATAATATAGTCTAGTACTAGTACCTACGTCGGTTCGATAGTGAATTAATGAAATTGCGATGGCACAGCGTTGAATTGCTGTGGAAACCGTATTTAACCGTATATAGTTTGGATCGCGCTCCGGGTACGGCCTTTTTGTTTTTTTTTTATATAGGTATAACGTGGTTATATTCTCTTTAGGTATAGCTTCAGCCTATAGAGTTATTAATATTATAACGAGTTATGTATCTGTTCACAATTTTTTTATCAATCAGTGGCTATGGAATGTTCATATGAAAGAGCATCTTAAGCGCGAACTTGTAACTTTAGTGTGGTTTGTTCACTATGGGCCTAAGTTCTAACCCTTGTTGCTATCGTTATTTTAATAGGCCGTCAACTTTATACATACATACATACATTTACGCCTTTATTCCCAAAAGGGGTAGGCAGAGCACATGAAACGTATGTTCCAGCGCCACTTTTAGCTTATGCTATTATATGTGGGTATAAAATATCGACAAAATGTGATATTGCAGTGATAGGTTGCTAGACCATCGCCCACAACACACTTCAACCCTTGTCCCTTAGTCGACTTTTACGACACCCTCGGGAAGAAAGGGGGTGGTGAAATTCTAACCTGACACCACGCGGGATGTCGGAGGGTCAAATATATACAACTCTCACAAACAATTGGGGTACTTATGATTCTTATGTTTATACTTCGTAACGTTTCAAGTACCTACCTATTACAACGTCACGTGAGCTGTAAGTAGGCATTAACTTTTTTTATTTTTATTCTTACATTTGGACAGGCTGGGACCGTAGGCCATACTGCCTCGTCTTGAGTAAATATAATTTCATTTGGTCAAATCCAGTAATTACGTCTATTCAACCTACCGCGCGATACTTAAGTAGTTATTTATCAATGAAACACAGTTTTATTATATTCAGCGTGAATGTAAATCTTTATAAGATAATCTCACGTAAACATCTGGCTGTGCAATGCATGTAAATAAATCATTTCATAATAACAACGTTTATTTTATGTATTTTACATTTTGTGACAACCCTGGCACATCCGCGCGGGACAGCGTAAGTACTTACACGAGAGGCGGCGTCGCCCAACATCAAAAGCGTTTCACTACTGTAGGGAATATATTGTAATACTGTGAAAAAATGTTGTAATTATTTAATTCCGTATCAAGGATAACATATATCCAATAAACATTAAAATAAACCATAGCCTTTAAAATAAAATTAAGTCTAAGGTGAAAAGCTTACGTGAAATGGACGTATTGTTATCCTTAATATTGATCCTATCGGTTAGTAAAAAAAAATGTGTAGGAAATGTTCGATTCTCGGTAAAATTATGTTTATTTATTGGTTACCTGTCACTAACCTTTTTTGTCCTATTCTCATTTCGGCAATTAGTATTCGACAAACTTCGTTTGCCTTTTTTTTTCGTTTGGCCGACACTTTACAACACAATCTACAATGGTCCGGTGGTCCTGAGCGTAAACTGAGCTAATCTTAATCAATGGCGCAGAATTTTTAGACAGGGGGTAGGCAGAAAATTTTAAAGATAGGTATTATTTATTATCTTACGTAAAATTTCCTTCTTCCTTTAATCACCGAACAAAAGAAACATTCACAACAATGTAGCTATTCTATATTCTGCTTATATTGGAATCCATAACGTTTTTTGTCCTATATTTGTAATCCATCCATACCGCTGTCTGCCATAACGATAATTTATCCTAACGTTTTTTTTTAAGAGCCAAGGACCCTATTCATGATTCGCCTAATACATTTTGGACGAAATTTGATTGTGATCCCTAATATTATCTGTCATATAATTATGCACGGCCGACAAAGCGCCAGCCAAAGCGCCACGCGAATTCGCGTCCGCGGCATTAGGTTAACCCATTTCAAGGACGCGAAATTGCGTCCTCGGCATTACGATTACATAATACATGGGGCGTGAATTCTCGTCTTCGGCATCCAAGATAAGAATTATGAAAATTACAAATGCCCCCAATCCAAAAACCAGCAACAGTATAATATTATCCTTCATAAATAAAGTAACGTTTTGGTGCCAGCATTTACGTACAGTTGATTTCTAGCAAAAAAAAAAACAAATAACTCGAGGACGCGAAATCTCGTCCTCGGTATTAGGATTACACATACATGGGACGCGAATTTGCGTCGTCGGCATTGAATGGGTTAATGCTTGACTTGGCTCTTCAAAATATTCTTTTTACTGTAGAAACTTGGGCTATTTAGGTATACGAGTTTACGGGTATTTACCAGGTGCATTGTAATTACCCACCCTTACCCATCTCTAGTCGTGCCTCTTTCTTTTGTTCGATTTGGCGGGGGCACTACCATACCCCCAGATAGACTGTCTAGTGGCCTGACAGATGAAGCAAATTTTTTATTTTGGAATGTATTCGTTGTGATTGTAACTAAATAAACAATATCACAGATTTTAGTAGGGTAGGCATTGTCTTTCTGCCTTGATGTAGTGCACGCAACTGATGTTAAGGATTTACGGTGGTTTTCTTTCAGGGCCCATAGATTTTTCCACCCTGTATAGTTTAGTGTGAACTTAGAAGTATTTTAGCGGAGTTTTCTTTCTTACCCATATCAAAACTAAAGTACCTAAGTAACTACTTTCGTTACTACAATCATTTGTAGACAGATCTCGTACTAAAAACTACTTGTTCTGCTAATCGGACACTTAACTACTTTAAGTAGGAAATCACCTGTTAAATTTGTCGTCAGTGTTTTATAATGATGACATTTATCATCATTATAAAACACTGAGACATCAAACATAGAAATTTACTTAATGTTAACTTGACATGTATTTGCTAAAATTATTATTCTTATTATTATATCAAGCCCATTATGTCCCACTGCTGAGCAAAGGCTTCCCCCCTCTTTTTCCAATCATCGCGGTCTTGAGCAATGTCTGGCCAGTCTTTTAAAAAGGAGTCCAATTTGTCACGCCATCGCCGACGAGGTCTACCGCGTCTCCGTTTTGTGTTTTGCGGCTTCCTTTTGGTAAAATATGTTTATTTCATTAATCGCTTCCCGCTCACGCCATTATTACACCGTGAATAGTCGCATTTTCCTACTAGCACATCGTCGAAGACGATATAGATATTACAAATAATCTGCGTAGGTAATGTAGGTACTTATCTATCTAACTCGCATCTTGGGGCACAGAAAGCGCGACCTTAAATGCGAACTCGGCAAAGTACTCGTTGCGTGTTGAGTGCCACCGCTGCGAGCGAATGTGATCGTTAACACACGGGGAAAGAGTTCAAGTTCAATTGTAGAATTAAACAGGACTATTCAAATGTGTATTATTCTTTACATAAACCTTTTCTCTGTAGGATTCATGTACTACTTTAATAATCTATATAGTTAAATTTAATTTAGGCACAATTTGGTTCTATAAATATTTTTACCGACAGTTAATTGGAGTAAATGTATTTATATGCAATTCTAAACAAAAATTAATACGATTTTTAGGAAAATAGGTTCATCAATTACTTTTATGAGAATCAAATCAAAGTACTACTTATTACAATTTTTTTCTACCAACTTATGGCACCTGTCACCCAAGCCATGCATTTTATTAATCTATTGGTTTTACGTGTAAAAAAAATGTCGGATTTCATTGTTTACAGGTTAAAGACAATAATATTGGCATGTTGACGATTATAAACAACTACTACTATTTTTATTTTTAAAAATCGGCGTTTATTTGACAGTATTTTTTATACCTACTTCCGGGTCGAAAGTTTTTAAGATTCGTAAATATAGTATCTTAAAATATGTATTTAATGACGGCGAAAAAAAACACAGGCTATTATAAATTAATGTGGCGAAACCGTAAAATGACTGGAGTACAGCCAGCCACTTGGCTGCTACTGGGAATGTGAAAAATCGTGGCAGCACCTAGTACATACGAGTATAATTAATTTAAAAGGAAATCTATCACGGCTAAGTAGGCATAACTAGTTACTGAGTCATAGTCGACCAACAAAATAAATAAATTTGGCAAGCCGTATGGTTGTTTGCCACCATCGTATTAAAACGAGTACATATTATACAAGTTGCCTCACAAAGTTAAACCAAGCATCAATATGAAACGAAAATTCGGCGAAACCATGCATTCGGTGAAACGTTTGTCGGTGAAATAAGGGGACACCACCCAAGTATATACCCGGGGCTACAAGTGCTACAACATTACATATATGAATTCAAATGTAGTAAAGATTATGTGTGTTTTAAAAATTTAAAGCAGCAATCGCAATACACAAAAGATTTTGTCATGATAAAGGCAAAGGTCCAAATTTAAACGTATTCATCGTTCATATGTAAATATAAATATTTTATTGATTATCAATTAAACAGTTTGAAAAATTTCGTTTGTATTCTCATATTTCATAATTATAATACTGTAGTGCCGCGGATCAAGATCATTACGTCGCGACGTAGTGCAAGCGAGAGAGAACATGAGGCAGATCGCTCGCGCTACGCTGCATCCGCGTAGCGCGAGCGACGTCGCAACGTCGCATTAAAATCTCAAAACTAGCTTAGCGCGAAATGTTATGGGGCTCTTAAGAGTCCGTATCGGCCCGGCAAAAGTTCGATTGTTGGTATATTACCCGTCTCGAGCGCGCCAGCGCAGGTGTCGTGGTGGGGGTCGAGCGAGGCTGCTAGGTCGGCGTAGAAAAGTTTTGATACTTTAACCGTTTTATCTGAGGTTTTCGTTACTTAATATTTATATTCATATAAATATATAAATGTTGTATGTATAAATACATATACAACACTTATACGTGTTGTGTTGAAATAAAATGTCAGGCAATCAACAAAAAAAAATCTCATTTATTTTCTGTGTGAACATGATACGGAGTATCAAAATTATGCACAAAAAATATTCGGGCTATTGAAATTCAGCGTAATCGAACTATGCGAATCTCTATTCTGCCAAAACAGTTTATTATGCGAAAAGTCAATTATGGCTACATAGACTATGCGAAATTGAATTCTTACTAAAAAAAAGACCGGGTTGCACTCCGGGAGTGCCGGCAGAAGTGAAAACTAATTAATTTAAAATTATTAACTAATTAATAATTTTAATTTTGAAAAAAAACCCTTCCTCCCCCCTCCCTACCCCTGCGTGCCAATATATCTAATAACAGCTTTATTAGTAGTACGCTATAGTTCAACTTAACTCAGCAAAATTGATGAAGGAGACGATGAAATAAAATACCAATTTGTTTTGCCATTGCCAAATATTTTTCAAAGCCTCTCTTTCTCTCTCTCTCTCTCTATCTCTATCTCTTTAGGAATAACGTCGAAATTCGAACTATTCGAATTTACTCAATGGCAAAACGGTAAAGGACGCGTGGACAAAATTACATATTTATTTGCAGACAATGCAATTGCAAAAAGTGTTTAACGGCTTTATACTCTTACGAATAGTGTTCAGTTTTGAATGAAGTCGAATCGGCTAACAAAAAAGATAAAAGTTTGCTTTTTTAAACAAAATGGAATTTGCATTTACGGAAAATGTGTTACGACCTTATACTGTTAACAATAAAGTACAAACTAGAACTATGTACCCCTAGTCAATCCCCCGTTTTCCCCCCCGCCCCCATGCCTCGTCCCGAATCTCTCCCAATTCTACGGTCACGTGACATCACAAAAATCTGTCACGACTGTCACGAGTTTAGCAATTTTCCCCATCCCAAAAAGTGCTCAGCGCCGCGAAAGAAGTTTTCACTTCAAAACTATGTCAAAACAGAGGGAACCTACTTAGAACTGTATCGTTAATTATAATGTATTTATGTTATTACTTGAAATTCAGAATTCATTCAAGTACTTACTTGTTTGACGACTGCTTTAGCCTAGTTGGTAGTGACCCTGCCTACGAAGCTGGAGGCCCTGTTCGAATCCCGGTATGGGCATTTACTTCTTCCTGAGTCATGGATATTGGTTTTTTATGTACTTAAGTATTTATTTACCTATCTATATAAGTATGTATATCGTCGTTTAGTACCCACAGTACAAGCTTCCCTTAGTTTGGGACTAGGTTGATTTGAGTAAGATTGTCCCCAATATTTATTTATCTTTTTTCATCTTAAAACTTAGTAATTTTGGCTTTGCTGGAAACGTATGGCCAACTGGTGCCTTTTTTTACGGTTCCGTACCCAATGGGTAAAAACCGGGATCCGTTCGCTGTCCGTGTGTCTGTCACCAGGCTGTATCTCAAGAACCGCGATAGCTAGACAATTTTGAGCGAAGCCCTTTCACGTCGGTTGAGAAATGCGACCTCTAGAGGAGAACAGCCGGAAATCCGGACAGACATACGAAAGCATTTTTGTCCAAGCTGAAACGGCGACCTTATTCGCTTCCGCTCACTCGGTCGATAATTAACTACTGTTAGAGTTTTCAGTTTCCAGGTTATTAAATTCTAGGTGAATAGTCTTTACCTGAATTATAGTATAACATTAGTGTATGTGTTGAAATAAAATACTAGGTAATTTAGAAATGGAGGTATAGTTTATTTTTGCTTACAGTTGATTGGCCTAACGTATGAGCTTAATCACCTGATAAATATTAATAATTCGTTAACCTTTCCAGATTCCAGCGTTGTGCTGATTTCGTTATAGTCTGGTTTAAATCTTTAGGACAACTAAATATTTTCTCTCTCTTTACTTTACCAAATGAACGGTTTGTCTTCCTAGGCGCCATACTTGAATCTAAAATAATAAAACCAATCAATTTATGAATATTGTTTTATAGTATACTACATTAGCGACATGAATAGTAAGAATCTGACCAAGCAAAAGATGGGCGATAAAAAGATATGGAGATAAAACATGTTGCACCGTACGTCCACAACTAAAGTGAAAGATGAAACAACTTCAGCAAATATTATCCCTATACGTAGGTCACAAATGACTTACAAGATGCAAAACGATAATACACTTTAAAAGCGCGAGTTCTCTACAAGTGGTGGAATGATATTGTACAAATTACTATCAAAGCTGCAGAAGAAGAAACAGAAATAGCTTTTTTTTTTGTGAAAATAGCCGATTTTAGCTATAGCCTTTAAGAGTGCTCGTGAAAAAAGCGCTCGCTCAGGATTCGGTATTTTGATACGCGTAGTGCGTAGTGTGTGTGTAAATACTACTAGCACGCACACAAGCTTACTGTAGCTGTATAGCGCACCGTTGGAGCGAATGCGCGACCGATATTAATACTTGCACTATTCATATTGTTATTTTTGTCAACCCTGCATGTTATGTCGGTGGTTTGTAAGTACTTGTGAATGTTACAAATGAAAAAGTGATAGCCGTTGGACCTTGGACCCGCCACAAAGTGGACTGATGTAACTAATAACAATAACTAATTAACAAATAATTAAAGCTTGTTTTGTAACAAGTTTTTCTCCTTTAATAAAATTTTTAACTTTTTAGATTTTTTAATTTTTCCTATATTTGTTGGAGTTGCATATTCACTCCATATCATATAGATATGTCAAACGAGCCCAAAGTCGATGGGGCTGCGTCTTTTAGTTACGGAGTTCCATGGCTACCTTCCAGCTCCATTATCAGACCCTGGTTACCATATAGAACCAAAGTACTCGTCAAGACGAATTACACGACCCCAAACTTGATGGGGTTGCGTCGTTTAATTACGGAGTTCCTATGATCACCTTCCAGCTCCATCGTCAGACCCTGGTTACCAAAGTACTCGTCAAGACGAATTAATCGAGCCCAAACACGATGGGGTTGCGTCGTTTAATTACGGAGTTCCTATGGCTACCTTCCAGGTCCATCATCAGACCCTGGTTACCAAAGTACTCGTCAAGACGAATTAATCGAGCCCAAACACGATGAGGTTGCGTCGTTTAATTACGGAGTTCCTATGGCTACCTTCCAGCTCCATCATCAGACCCTGGTTACCATATAGTACCAAAGTACTCGTCAAGACGAATTAAACGAGCACAAACTTGATAGGGTTGCGTCGTTTAATTACGGAGTTCCTATGACCACCTTCCAGCTTCATCATCAGATCAGCTTTATGTCATAATAATAATACGTTGTCATCCAATTTATACATGCATGCAAAATTTCAGCTCAATCGGAAACCGGGAAGTGGATCAAATTTAACTTGCAAGATTTAATTACAGACAACGGATAGGTGAACTAAATAAAAGTTTATAAAAATTCACCAAGTATCACGATCACTCGTAAAATAATTGACATGGGAGCTATACAATTCGTAAGTTGTCTCGATTAGCCTCACTAATGTCTCACTAGTATAGTTTGACCCCGACGTTGGTAACAACTATGTCTAGCCGGAGATCAAAATAATATTTTAGTCGAGGGGTAGCCTTCGTGAATAGCCACAATTACACGACGTACAGGTCCGACCCGGACAACGGCCAAGCCGGTACTGCCGAATCGAGCGCCGTGCACGGTGTTTTATTACGAACTTTAGTGTGATTTCAAATATTTTTTATGCTTAAATTTACTTCTACACATAAATATATTTTTGTTTGTACGAATAGCGCTTAAACTAGAGTTTCTTATTATGGCTTCATATTTTTGAAATAATGAGCTAAATGGCCAAAAATACTGGCGATTCTTCGTGTGTTTTTACTCAAAAGTTGTTGGATGGAAATACGGTTTTACTCAACAATTTAATATGTAACTTATAAAATGTTTTCCACTTATTCCTAAGAAGACTATCATTCCAATATGGATTTATTTGTTTCATGTCGGTTAGAAATCAAATAAGTCTTCAAATCCACGTCGTTTTACACGTCTCCGAGCGAAAATTGAGAAAACAGCGGTTGGACTGAGCCAAAATATGGTAAATTGAGAGCTAAATGTAAACAATTTTTCTACTTATTTAACTTGAATTGGAAAGATCTTTCATATTACACACTAAAATCTTTAGCAAAACGAATATTTAATGAGATATGACCTCAAAAAGTTTAGCGAATTCAGCAATCGGCTATATACGGACTCTTAAGGCGCCGTAGGTTCAGCGAAGTTAAGCGAACAGAGTTATTGCAACAATATAATGCGTCTGTTTATAATAATATGGTTTTATAAAAATACGAATAGTAATCTTGAGGCTATTCTGCAGGGAAATCAGTGTTTAGAAACATGATTAAGCAATTTTCGCTCGATAGAAAAAAATCACGAACATAGGTCTAAAAGGGTCTAAAATACACTTAAAATATTCCTTACAAATTATGCACAAAAGCTAAAAATATTAAAATGGCTTCTAAAAATCAGCAATATCATGTTTGAGAGGAATCAGTGTTTACTTTTTTATTTGTTTAAACGGCAAAAAGAAACAAAATTAAATACATGAATTCCGCGCTTCCTAGCACGCACTTCCATCTCGCTCACGCTTATGCTCAGTGAGAGGGAGAGAAGACCATGAACCTACGGCGCCTTAAACTTCAAGACTTGAGGGAAATGTTAAGATCTGACATTGAACAAAGGTTCGTGACGTCGGAGAAGCCGTTACCAAACTTAAAACTTGGCCGTACACCTTGCCAGCCAGAGAGAAGGCAGGTGGACCAAAATGGAGTCAGATTGGAGGCAACTTCTAGGTAAAAGGAGCGCCGGCGGGCCACCAACTCCATCGAGTTGGTGGCTGACAATATTAGTAAGATCGCGGCTCAATCCTGGATAACACTAGCTTAGAATAGGGATGGGTCACCTACTCGAAGAGAGGAGGCCTAACAAAAGAGAAGCCCCCTCGCACCGATGTGGATAAGGAGGGTTTCACATTGGTACAGAAGAGCCAGCTGGTCGCTGTACAGTGTACGTGTCGCGCCTGCATTACTCCGCCACGGCTGATGACATAGTGCAGTAGGTATATACACCAGAAGACTGGCTACACGCTGAGGGTTTTCCAGCTGCATTTGCGCCACTACGTGCACTTCAGCTCATTTGTGGAACTGCAGGAGACCATCGCGTGTGCTGACTTCTGGCCGACTCTACACCGGACTTGACGACGCAGCGGAGCCGGGTCACCCCCACTTAAACTAATATCGTTAGTGCTAATTTCATTACACCTAACAACGTTCGATATAATTTTCATTAGCCCTAATATTCGGATAACTAATTTTATATGGCATAATTATTTGCTGCGCCTAATTTCAAACCTCCTTATCATTCCTAATACTAAACATCAAGTGTGCTAATATATTAGAAACTAATAATCATTTTTCCTAATGACTACTAAGCCTAATGATTAATGTGCCTACTGATCACTATGTTTAATGTTCATTACACCTAATTTCGTCACACCTAACTATCACTTGACCTATTAACTTTTGCTCTAATGTTTGACTAGTACTAATTAATGCATCCCTGATGAACAGGCTACTTTTTACCGCGGAGTATGTCGCGGCCGTCCCATGATAGACGTCCTAATCTCGTCAAAATAGGAGCCAATAATGCACGGCCAAATAATGTACGGCCCGATAATTCGTGTCCAGTTTTCGTGGACGTGGATTATTGGATTGTGCATTATCATGGCGGATGAAAATGGCATGTCATAAGCGGACTCTATCTTAGGTCGGTTAGGTTAGGGTTCACTTGTGTCCCTCAGACCAGAAATAGACACCCCGCGCAGCGGGGTGGCGTCGACTTGCTGTACGGCTATCACAAGACGGCGCACGAGCTCTCTCATTTTTTCTCGCATGATACTTCTCTGTCTAATAAGAGTGAGCTAGATAGACATCGGATTACCCACCTATTCTACCCTAAGGCAGGTCAGTGTAGGTACGACGACGAGCGAAGCGAGGAGGAGTGTTAGGTAGAACTGCGACCCTACAGCGAGTGAGCGAAGCGAGCGTGCCGCGGCAGCGGCCGGCGAAGCGCCAGAACCGACATTATAAAAAAAAAACAGTGAAATAAAATTAGTACTACTGACAATTCGGGATAATGACATTAGGGCTAAAATACTTAGGCAAAATGAAGATTCGGGTTAGTGATTTTAGAGACATTGATAATAAGGTGTAGTCATTATTAGGCATTGCAATATTAGGCCTAGGTAGAAATCGGTCAAATAAAATTAGTCTTAGTGAGAATTCGGTCATGAGAAATTAGATATTATGAAAATTCGGGATACTGAAATTGGGGCTAATGAATAATTAGGAACAATGAACATTCGGGTTTGTGATTTTAGGGTTAATGAAATTAGGGCTAGTAAAATTAGGTATGATATTATTAGGGCTAACGGAGGGGAACCAGCGGAGCCACACTGTTTCGTCCGCTAAATAATAATTAGTTTTTAATATTATATTGTATGTATGTTTGTTGTGTCTGTAAGGTATTTGTAACTATGGGCCATAGTTGCCTGAAATAAATGTTTTATTATTATTATTAATAGATATGCCTAATGCTGCATGCTGCTATTCGCTGTGACAGAAAAATTACACAAAGCTAAGAACACCTAAAATTCTTGCCACAGCTGGCATAACAATAAATAAAACATGTTATTGTGTATGAACAACTTAATAGGAACTGTTGTTTAGAAGATCGGCTGATACGTGTTCAGTATAACGATATAATCTTTAAAGCACGATCGATCAAGAACTGTCAAAAGTACTTAATCAAGCAAGCCCAAGTAACTGAATTAGTTATGTTTGTTTATTATAGGTGTAGTAATGAAGGAATACTCAAATATGGCATTAACGTCCGGCAGGTTATCAAGACACGCAGTTCATTAACCCGAAAGAACATCCGCATTAACAATAAAGTTTACAAGCTTCTGCTACTGTATAAAAAGGGTACCCAGTTACTTTTGACTCCCTTGAAAATCAAATGCGTTTGACAATACTTGGAACTTATTTTCTCACTTAGGTGGTTATGATTTGAGAATTCAGGACCTGTTACTTAGGTATACAACGTGACAGCTAGAACCTAGATTTTTCCATACTGGATTGATTGGGATGATCAATGGACGAAGCATTTCGAAAGTAAACCACTTAAGTACTTCACATTTAGAACCGGATTGTCTTTCCCGTTTTTTATGTAATTTTTAATTGACTCCCGCGACAACTTATTCGAATTTTTGTGACAAGAAAGATGACAAGACCGTGATAGTTGAAATGTAGTCAGCTGTATTTCAACACATTAATTTATCTTGTTCAATTGGTACATTTTCGTATGATAACATTTTGTGCCTTATTGAACGAACGAGCCAAGCGAACGAAGCTCATACTCATACTCATATATATTTATTGCAAAACCATGGTTACATAAGGTGGTAGAAATCTTAAATGCTAAGTACATGGGAACCCTGAAAGGGCGTAGCAATTTCTTATAGCTAAAGTTAAAATATGCTTTGTATCGTTTCCTTAGAGTAATTTCCTTATTTTATAAGCTTATATACCTGTACCTTATATTATAAATGTTTTTAATTATAGCTCCATATATAAGCTCTCCATTTATATTTCGTATGTCTGTCCGGCTTTTCTCCTCTTACCATTTCTCGACCAATACTCGTGAAATTATGTGAGCAGGTTCATTAATCGTACAGTTTTTTATCAATTCCGTTTTTCATATGTTTTTTTTTTAAACTGGCTCGCGACTATAATAGAATAATAGGGATTAGGTGCAGAAGCGCAAACATTTTAGGATATGAAGACGATGTTATAAAATTTGCGAAAATGACCTTCAGAAACTCAATGTGTAACTTTTTGTTACTGGTTACGCACATTGGTAATATTTATGACTTTTATTGTACAACGTAAGTTAAGCATACCTCGCCCAAACAAACGCGTCACCTTAATATTACATAGGTAAGTATATTAGCATATCAGTCATTAACTTTACATAATATCATATGTCATGAGAGTGATCTTTCAAGGACCGGCCGTTTGGACATCCGCAATACACGTCACAAGCGCTGGCCACTAATTAAAACGGATGTGACTTGTAAAATTATCATTCCTGATTTATCAAGTAGGTGTAGGCTTGAGACAGTACCTATCGGTAATTGATTATTCAATGTTCATTATGATAAAGCTATTCGCATTTCGGGACATAATATTACGTCTCTATTTCCTTTCTTAGGTGTCTACAGTGATACCTACTTACAATTGCATTGATGCCAAAAGGTTTATAAAAAAATAAAACCGTAATAAAAACCCTACGTAAACATAGTATACTCAAATATGATTGCATTCTGTGGGTACTACCGTTACACACGTTCTGAGCAAATTTTGGTAGGTACGTTTTTCTATAATACGAGTAGGGCAAATTGCCAATAACTGGCCACCTCAGACTAAAAAAAATGAACTCGATTTGCCTATAATAGAATGAATAGTAAAGGTGTTAATACTGTTAATTATTGGCCGCCCATTCGTTAACTGGCCACTTTATACTAAATTGAATTGTTTGTAGGAGAACAGAGTTCATTTCTAGTATGAGGGGGGCATTTATTGGCGATTAACCCTAGATAGTTTCTGAATCCTAATCACATTGGTGTCCGGCCTATTAAGAGTTAAATAAGACAATACACGCGCGTTATAGGGTTAGAAAGAGTTACATAACATATTTGTATTTCAGTTTTTACAGTAGGTTAAGACGTTTTACAAGTCCATTAATATTAAATACATAAATACTGAGAAAGGATGCTTTCTTAAGCATTATTTCATATTGTACGTACAGTTTACATACCATTGTATATCTATATTGCTCTTAACTCCAAAATCGGAAATAATTCGGGTAATTATTTTTTTAATTTGGACACTGCAAAAAATAGAGCGATATTCCCGCGCACCCAAACGGGTTGGTGGGCGTGCTTTTAACGACCCCAAAGTAGCATCAATTTCCTGGCATTTTGTCACATTAGTGCTGCCATATCGAAATGCCCAGCGTTCCCGTTCTCAAGCCCCCAATTGAAAAACACACGCCGGCGAAAAGTTAATGAAGTTCTTAACGACGACTGACGGACAGAAGGGAGATTTATTACCCCACTAATGGCTGGTGGTTGGACCGAAAAAATAAGCAAAGCTGTCCAAATTGTATTTAATTGCGCGAACCGTGTACTTGAGTCACGTACAAAATTCGCTTGAACAAGCGGATACTGCTCAACCTTCTTCCCTGTAAATACATGCTTCAATGCTCTGGCAATGTACCTCCACCCAAACCTGTCCTGTCCTGCAGTACAAGTATAAGAAGAAAGAGTGAATAAGTAAGTGCAGACGATTGCATTCTACTGCCAAACATAATTTCGAATGATTTATTAATATCAACCATATATTAACGCTTAATTTGTAATGTTTTTTTTTCTTAAATAATGTAGGGGGGTCAGTAATTAAACTGAAACGTACTTCATTATATGGAGTTACCCTGATCTTAAGCATTGAGACCAATATTAAATAGTAGGTAGAGGTTCATTCACAAGAGCTGGCGCGTAATGTCTATGAAATTAATGACAGTTTCATATATTTTCCGCGCCAGCTCTCATGAATTGACCTGGGGACCGATTTTTGACTTTCGAGCGCTCGACTCTTTCACTCGAAAACTGACAAAAATTATGAAATGCTATTTTGAAATACCTAGCGAAAATTTAAAAACGAGTGGTATTGACCATTTTAATTGTGATTTGATTTTATGTGTTTTCGCGCTGGCTGAGCTTTTGGAGTAACGTATCAGAGATTACGTTTATTCCCATTATCCCATAGTGCCGTGTTAAAATTAGATTAAATAATAATACTAATTTGATCAACCTAGGTCAACATAAATATATGAAGAATTGCATTAGAATTCGTTCTCACCAGCATTCTATTTTTCTTGTTCCGATTGTTAGGCACAAAATCCAACAATTCATAATATATGCGAATGCCAGTTACGTGTTCTAATGATCAAACCTCGAGAGAAGCCCTACCCCACGCACGTGCTATGAAAGGGCCTAATTTAGCAACGCTCGTATGACATTTTCCTGCGACTAATAGGACACATTTCGCGGGTGTACGAGATTGTGCAAGCTGTGGCGCCTAGTGTAGAGGACGGACAATGGTCGCGGTGTCAAGTTAGTTTAGGCTAGGACTATATGGGGTTGACCACATTTAAAGTTGTTTAAGTAACATGGGACAAGAAAAAAAAAGGTGGTACTCGTAGATAGCGAAGTCTTTTCGTCGAATCTGACATTGTCAATTGCAAGTAACTAAAGCGTTTGAGAGTACCTAAATGATTATACTTAGAAATGGAATAAAACTCCGGTCTCTCGATCCATACGCAAAATCGACTCGACGTCATCATAATAGCGCCTGCTATCGCGCTGCGTCGCGTTGCGGAAACCGTTGGGTTTCCCGCGTACACCTATAAAACTCCGGTCTGCCTCAACCTCCGTGCATAGGCTTCTTCACTGTTTCCGGCTAATTATATTTCTGCACAATGTAACGCTTTTTCACGTGTAGGTAAATTAAGTAATTATTTATTTTGACATTGTGATGCGGTCGTTACCAAATTGTGTAAATGGTCTTGAAGCGGCTAGTAATGTACCTTTTATAATTGAAGAATTGAAGAATCCCTGAATCTACTCAACGTATTTCCAGCTGTGCCTGTGTGTAATGGATCAAATATGTCGGATCAAACTCATCTTATGACCACTGCTAGCAATAATGTAAAAAGCTATAAGTAAAGTAGTGTGAGCACGCTTAAGAAAACTTTGTTTGGTGTTAAACTATACTCTTGAATTAAAATATGTGCCGGGTAAATATGTAAATTATGCAGAGATGCTGTCGAGAAATATCCTGCAGATTACAGATAAAGATTCTCAAATGTTGAAAATGGTGCACTCAGTTTCTGTTCATTTATTTATGAGTGATGATAAAAAGCCCAGGGGACCGATTTTTGAATTTCCAGCGCTCGAATATAAAATAAAAGTAATACGTTTGTAGTGTCAAAATGGCCGGCACTTACTTTCTACCAATAGAATTGAATACGAGTGGTCAATATCACTCGTTTTTGAATTTTTTATTGCTACTTCAAAATAGCATTTCATAAATTTTATCAGATTTCGAATGAAAGAGTCGAGCGCTCGAAAGTCAAAAATCGGTCCCCAGTTCAATCTTGAAAACAGCCATGATTACATTAGCAGATGTATGCAAGTACTGCCATTATATAATATGTCTAGTATGGACGTCTTTTGGCTGTGGTTGGTGCGGTGATAGGTTTTAAAATTGGCATGTAAACCTACCTTTTCTGAGCGAGTGGGCAGCACGCCGACTTATGTCGCGATAGTGTCGCGAGATTCCCGCGGAGCAAGGACCTTATTCAGACCGCTTGCATTCTGCCTGCATCTGTGTACCTTTATTACATTTAAACTAAATATGTGGCACAATACGGTGGTTGAGAATAGTACAAAATACTGTTTACTTACTTACTTGTACATTACTGTTTACAAAAATCACGATGACACAGAAAATATCATAATAACACTTATTTATTCAAAAGGATTTTGAATCCATATCCTTCCTAATATTATAAATAAATGCAAAAGTGTGTCCATTTTTGTTCTATTACCTCTTAACCGATTTATATGTACCGATAATTTTTATCCCGGAAATTATTCCCTATGAAATAGGGGCGACAATTTGTATGGAGCTACAATATAAACGGCTTCCACGCGGGCGGAGCCGCGGGCAGAAGCTAGTAAGTACAGGAAAAGCCTTAGTGCAGGGATCTGTACTAGTAATACGTGTAAAAGATTTTGCGAAATGAATGTTTTGTTTCTTGCCATAATGATCAAAAATGGCCTATATTACCGTGACGTCACTATGTAGGTACTATTTCCTTACAAACTTCATCCTAACAGAGCTTTATTGACGTTTCATAACAAGCTACCTACTAATTGACTATCAGGGGGTGCCCCTTGTTTTGTCGACAAGGTTCGGGGGGTGAAGCCCCCCGCAGTATAAAAACAAACAACCGTAACAATTGTATTAGGTTAGGGTTCACTTGTGTCTCTCAGAGCGGAAATAGGCACCCCGCGAAGCGGGGTGACGTCGACACGCTGGCGGTTAGGTTAGGTTCAGGTTCTTTTTGGTTAGGTTAAAATAATTGCCATAGGTAACTGTGTATGCCAACTATTTTAATTTTAAATAATAATCCTTTTAATAATTTGTATGATACTTAAAAATACTTCAAATAATAAATCACAAAACGTTTTCCATGACATAATTCAACTATTTAATGAATCATCCGACAAGATAAAATACACGATTTAAAATTACTTGTAATGACTATCACACGAACTGAATTGTCGACGAAATGAAAATACATGAAACGTTGACTTTGAAGTGCAATTCGACGAAGTGAGTGCCGACAATTTGATGATAAACCGACTATCAGTCATCATCCTTATTGCCTAACTATTACGGTGACGAAAAAACAAATAAACTATGATGAATTTCACTTTCAATACTTATCTAATATCCCGTTATGCGATTTATTTCTGTCGTATATTTCTGGAGATCACTTTCTTACATACAAAATGACAAAGCTACAACCTCACAGACTCTAGCTCATGCAAGTTTAATACTAATAATCAGAGCCCGGATTTTTGACGGCAAAATAAAACACTATCGGAATGTAGCCAGTGGGAGAAACATTATTTTATCGATATCGACAATTGTGTAGTAGAAGAAAAAACCAAATAAAATCAATATTTATTAAAAAAATACGTGAAGTTTGTGTTATAGACTAATTCAGGGTGATTCTCTATCCACGTTTTGATCGTATCTTGCACATAACTCATTTTTATTTTTATTGATAACTGTAATATTAAGGTATTATACGTATATCAAACACGTCGGTTTCAAAGCGTTATAAGAAATAAATAACATCTAGACGCAATGTATGTTTTATACGTAATGAAATGACATTTAAAGTCTTATGGAGTAATAAGTGGCTATCATTGTCAATGATAGCCACTTATCATTGACTGTATTGTCTACAGTTTTCAATGAGCTGGTAAAGTCATTATCGCGACTTTTTAGATGGCTCAAATACCTGATGGCGTTTTCGGAAGAAAAATACACTTTGTTTTTTATTAAAAAATATAAAAAGGTTGTTTTGCACGCTGTAAATGTCAATAATGTAAAAATATATTAGAATGTTATTTTTATACTTACTTACCTAATAATACTCGATATCGATAAAATAATGTTTCTATCACTGGCTAGATTACGATAGTGTCTTGCTTTACCGTGACTAATCCGGGTTCTGCTAATAATACTCCAGAGCAAAGAAAACGGCTCAATTTGTAGGGTTTTACGGCTTGGCTTTGCACTACTGCTAAGAGCTTACTTATAGTAACATGATATGAGTAGTGCTCAAAAAAATCTATAACGCTTTGACGCATTTGACTATAAGATTTTGTTGCTGTTTGTGAGCACCTTGTTCGTTACAAAGTACCGACAATGAGAAATTTTCTTCCATGTTAGTCTTTGTGACATTAGCATAAGATTGAATTTCACTTGTCCCGTGGATAAGGTTTTTGCACTAAACTTGTATGTACTACACTGTACTATCAACTATAAGTGCACAGCTCACCGTGTCATTAATTTCAACTTACCCAAGTCTGTAATATGCAAATTACGAGTTCTATATCTAAAACAAAAGCGAGCTAAACATTATCCGCGCCAATTTAATTAGGATGAATACCGAACCTAGTTCTTTGTCCTAGACAATGAGGCGTGTCAGTCGCTCGATCGCCCACTTAACCCGCCATTACAGGGCTGGTATTCACAACTGTTACCGATAACCATCCTCAGGTGAACCAGGATAAGTTCGAATACCGACTATGGGTAGTCGCTTCTAATCTCGGCCTCAAGCTATACTAGGGGTGAGTGGTGAGGTGAGTCTACACAGGTTGCGAATCTTATAGCAGGATACCGGCGCGCGCGCCGGCCGCTCGATAATGAGATGTAATTGCCTTATCGACGCCCTTGCCGCGTCCTTGCTTTCACTGATAACGCCGGCCTTATATAACCGATTAAGATCATCAGCTAAATGTCAATATTCTGACCCTTTTGCACCAGTTTTTGACACGGTAGGAGAAATCGATCAAGCTGACAGATTAAGTTCAGGGACTGATTTCATGGAATTGTTTCTTTTTACAAAAAGTAGCATTCATTTACGCTCGACTTTTGCCCAAGTACATACAGTATGGGTATAATTACCGAACTTGCCCTTACGGTATTACCAAATGGACGATCACTCTAATCTTAGAGGCTCCTCACACCGGCTCCCAGATACAGCCATTCGTATAAATAAAAGAAGTGATATTTTATGTTATCACTCATTTAGCGGCTTCTCCTAGTGAGTCACGCTGAGATTTAAAGAAAAGGTATTTGACTCTACAATTATATAAAACTTAAATTGTACATAATTCTATAGGTACTGGTTTTAACTTAAAGAAAACCCTGACCGGGTGAATCTATTGTACACTAAAGAAACAATTCTGATGAGGTTTTTACAAACAGGTTGGTTTCTTACTCAGATACGGTAAATTTATCAAATTCAGTAATCATCCTCCAAGCGTTATTCCCAGTTATGCCCAAAATGAGCCCAGGGTCGGCTTTGACACCTAATCCTAAGATCATAAGCACTAGCTTAACCAAAGCGACTGCCATCTGAATCTGACTTTCCAACCCAGAGGGAAAACTATACCTTACTAGGATTAGAGCGGTTTCCTCAGGAAGTTTTCCTTCAACGAAAAGGTAAAGGTAACGAACGGTTTATAATTTTTTGGTGTTAGAATTTTTGTTGGATTTCGTATTTAGGTAATTATTTAAATGACAATATATCTGCACACAAAGCAATTGCTAATAAGTAGGTATATATTACATTATTTCCAAAATTGTTTATGTCCATGCAAGTTGGCAGTACAATAAATGGACTAATGTTAAGCTGGACTCAATGGGAAAGTACTATCCGGCATCGGGTAGCTTCGAAGGACAACTGGTGATTCAGTCTGAGTCTGATAGATTACGGAGATCATAGTTGTTAAAGATCATAATTACGATTCAAGGAACATAATACCTAAGTAATTCAAAGTCGTGTTTTACGTTGTACTGTTTTATTTTTCAATGAGATACAATAATCACGTTTTGCGTGTAATCCAACTTGAAATTAAATAATTTAGGTACAAGTGTCTTAGTTGATAGCATTTATAGATAATAAGTAATTATGTATTCTTTGTGACGCTAAAACCTTAAAATATAACTAGTGCTCGAAGTGATATGAATATAGTACAAAATTGTACTATTGAATACAAACAACTATCTACTTTATAAGTATTTCATTGCTTTTAGAAATGCAAGTGACGTATGCAGTTCGAAAATCTAATTAACTGTGTACCTAAACAATTATACATTTTATATCTATCTACAGCTACAGTAGATGCGATAGTATCACGCTGAAGTAAATATCAAGCAGTATGTTGTGACAGAAGTAATGTTATGACTCTAGACATAGACGTATTATATGTTCCATACGTTTGTCAACATCGTGCTTGAGCTTTGCTGTTATGCTTATGTCGTCAACACCAGACGTCAAACACATCAAAATGGACCTATCATGTTTACTGGCTTAATTGATATTCAGTTGCGATTAACTCGAATGACTCTTAATTAATTGTGGCTGTTTTAAAAGCTAACAATTATTTTACAAATTCAATAACTCTATCATTTGCTGGTGAAATATTTAAGTTGCTAAACGTCTCTAGTCAACGTGATCCGCTTTTAACCTTCAATTTTATATACAATAACTGTGTAAATAACAATTTAACAAAATATTTTTAAGGGATTTGCAAATTCACGTATCTACTTAAAAATATAACAATAGGTAATATATGCATCATTTTATAGTGCCAATGTTTTATATTAATTACTCTATCCCTTCTTTAAACCGAATAGTAAACAATTTTGTCTATAATTACAAAAGCTTTGGTAGGTTCTTGACTAAACGAGAAATACGATGTGACTCTGACCGAAAAATTTCACCCTCTACAGTTTAGTAATTACAAAATGATGTCACTGGACATGAAGTTAAATCTTTACTTACGTTACGAGCAATGTGCAAATCAATATATCAAATAAAGTATTATTAATATTTAAAACATTAACTTATACTTTACACATTTTTAACAAACTACATCCATATTAATACATGCATACCTATACTTACGCTAGAAATCGGCTGTGGAAAAATATATACAGTTCGTAAAGTACATTATTTAATCAATCTTAGATCACAAGATTTAAACTAGGAACAATTATTGAACTCATTTTAGCGTAAAATTATATAATTCTATGATAAAGAGAAGAACTCGAATGTTCTTTTAATAACCGGCCAAACGGTATGTTGTCATGATAATAAGTATTTCACTAACTAGTTAACTACGCGAATGATATAGGTATTTTATCTTTATACTCAAAAGAAGAAATCCGTCATTAAATAGCTTTGAATGCATTGATAAAACTGCACCATGGTTTTGATAAAATATAAGCGATTTCTTCTCATGAATGCAGACTAGCTGTTCCCCTCAAACAATGTCAAAATTATAGCCTATAATTAATTACACGCGGACGAAGTCACCGGCATCAGCTAAAATAATAATAAAATTGCAATTAGATGTTGCTTGCTGTGCTATAGAGAGACGTCACAATACGTACTCGAGCACCCGCTCATCTCGACTCGACATCTAATGGAACGGCTGCGACCACAGTGGCGGCGGAGGCGGTAGCGGGTACGCCGACGGCTATGTTGAGATCGCGAGCACGGGGGGCCGGTGCGGCGCATGCGGCGCGTGCGGCGCGTGCGGCGACGACGCGGGCGGCGAGCGCGCGCCCGGCGAGCACGTCACCTTACCCATGAACGAACGGATGTCGTCAAAGCACGCGTCCTCGCGCTCCGTGTCCGCAGAGCTTGGGGAGTCCCCACCCTCGGATTCATGCTTCTTCAGGTGCCGATCTAGATTAGTCTGCTGCCCGAAACACCTATCGCACCTATTGCATCTGAACGGTCTCTCCTTATTGTGAATGTTCCTCACGTGTCGCTGGAGATTGGAAGATATCGAGAATGAACGCTCGCAGTACTTACATTTGTAAGGCTGCTCCCCAGTGTGGGTGCGGAGGTGACGAGTCAAGTTCGCGCTGCGAGGGAACACCTTCCCACAGAACTTGCAGGCGTAGCGATCGCGGAGCTTTCCTGACCCGGCGCTTAGTTCACGAAATTTTGCATACGCGCTCGGTTGCCTATCGGGGCCATCCGTGCCGAGGAGCGGAGATAAAAAATTAAACGGGGTCGGGACGTATGGCGACGAGTTCAGGATTGAGTCGGACGCTGAATGAAAGGGCGGATATCTGGGCCGATACATGGCCTCGATGAGGCTGTTGTTGTGTTGTGGGTGGACAGGCATCGGGAATGCTAGCGGTGGCGAGACCAGTTGTGGAGGAGTGTCTTCTCGTTTGGGCTCTACTCCCTCCACATCGATATCCGCGGTGTCGTTTTCAGGAGTTTTGCTTTCACGCTCCATTGGGCTTTCGGGGGGAGAATATGATTTGACAGATGAGTTACGAAAGGAGCGATCGTCGACGTCGGCTTCGGAATCTTTGTCACTACATTGTTTCCGGGAAACGGACAAATCCAGGGGCTGATCACCATCATTCTTTACTTCTACTTCTGAATCAGAGTAGTCTGAATTATTGTCGTCATCATTTACTTCATTCTTAGTGGACAAGTCTGTAGGGAATGGTGAATGGGACTTATTTCCCTGAATGGTGTTGTTATTGAGCTTCAGCGAAAAGTTAAATGGCGATTTTCTTTGTTTCATGTCGTCTCTACTAAAATTGAATGGATTGATAGGTGTCGACATGCTCAACACGGAAGATGGGCGCTGCTGTGATGGAATTTCTTCAACTGAAGGAGGCGACTGTTTCACAGTTAGCGCGTGTGATCTATTAGGCGTGACCCTATCACCTGTGTCGCTTTCACGTTTAATAGAATCATAGTCAAAATCCTTATTCTTTTTCATTATATCATCAAGTGAATTTGAGCTGTCCATGCTCTTAACGGACATGCGTCCTTCCTGATGTTTCGACAATAGACCAGCATTAGTTAATGCAAAGTCGTGCTCCATAGCAAGCCTGGCTCCTTGAACATTGAAAAGAAGTGGGTTCAAAAATTCTGGGGGGCAGGCAGCGGCTGCCGCAGAGAAAAGACCTGGGTACTGCGCGAAGGTGTTGTACGGAAGCGGCAAAGTCGGTCCCCTATACATAGGGAACGGATTGGGGTTCCCGGGCGTATTCATTCCCATATTGGGTAGGGATGGCATTTGAGGCAGTCCCTGCGGCATTTGTCCTCTCATGCCTACGTTGGCGGCGCTGGCAGTGTCACAGAATCTCTTGTGTTTAGTAAGAGAAGCGTAAGAGTTGAAGGAGTTGCCGCATTTCCCGCACTCAACGAGGGCTCTGCAGGCGACGTGCATGCGCTTGTGTCTGCACAAGTTGGAGAACTGCGTGTACGACTGAAACAATGCGCAATTTATTTATTACTTTAATTATATTTTTTTATATTTATGTTATGCTTATGTTATTAGTACAAATTACAACTGGAAGCTGCTGGGTGTTTTACGACACGTCCGTGGTATAAATTATTTCTCAAGGTTTCTAAAAGTGTGATAATGATACACTCTTAATAAAAATAGTAATTGATATATACTACACAGTATATATTTCATCCGTTTCTCATGTTTTAACTGTGTCCTTGACAACCCAGGTAGGTAATTGTTTAAAGTATTTAGAAGGTATAGACATATTATTAAATCAATTCTGAGCTCTGAAGTAACCTAGCACTAAGTTTTTTTTCGTATCTCGCTTGATCAATGCCCTCTACGTAGTCTTCGACCAAAAGGTACACTATGCTCTAAAGGACGAAGTATATCTCGCACGTTAGATCGTTCAATCCAATAGTTCGTTGGCATACATGGTATAGGTACGGTCGCGTTGCTGCAAGCAACAATTTGCAGCGGAATCAACCCGTTGTGTGCTAAATAGTCAGTAGTAATAGCAGTAGTATATAGAGAGCGCAGCAGAGGTGTCCTGATCCCACATATTATGACCCCGCGTGCACCTAGCGTTTAATAATGCTTTGTTGCTATACATGGCATAAATAGGTACATACATTTCTCGCGGGTTCAACGATCTGTATTCGTACAAAATTCGGACTCTGATAATATCTTTAGCAGTAACTGGTCTCACCTTAAAGCACACCTTGCACTGGAAGGGCTTGACGCTGGAGTGGATGTGCGTATGCTGCTTCAAGCCCGAAGATGTGGCGAAGGTTTTCCCGCACTCGGGGCAGGCGTGGCTGCGCGCGCCGACGTGCTGCGCGCGGATGTGGCGCTGGAGGTTGGAAGGATCGGTAAATACCTGAAATAACATCAGGTTTCGGAACGGGTGAAATTTCATACTCGATAACGCTCGGTGGTGATACTGCAATTGTACCCAGCGACAAAAACTGGCTAATAACATTGGCTAACAATTGAATGTTTTTGCAACTGAGTATTTATTTGAATTGCATTATCATTATCATATCACCGAATACGTTGTGAATTATATCGATTTGAAATTGATGTGGAACGACATTAGCGTGAAAGAGGAGTAAAACTGTAGAAGGATTATTCTTCTAAACTATTTATGCGTATGTTGTTCCACAGTTAAGTATATTAAAACGTTCATTAAGTTGAAAGTCAACCCTACCGAAACCATAAGTCATTTCATTCTAATTGAATTAATTATCAAGAAAACATTGTCAACCAGGTTGTAATTTCCAGCAGGAGACATTTATATAAACCATGATAATCAAAAATCCATCTTAATACTATGCTTACGGTACCTAAAAATAGAGTGTGTTTGTATTTTCATGTCATTACAAATTTAAACCAATCTCAATGTTCATGAAAGTAATTTCATTAAAACCATAAAAACCATCATCAGTCACCAGTCGGTCCCTAAATCCTGAGGCTGACATCATGCCTTATTTTCTCTGATCAGAATCCTCCAAAGGCTCCTATCATCCGCCATAAGTGCCTGAGCCCAAGTACACATTGATTGGGATGCTCTAAATAACATCCACCAGAGGTCTCGGAGCAGCTGGCCCTCATCTCTGCCAGATACTACGGTAAACCATAACCATAATAATGCAGTGGTATGCGTACCTTAGGGCAATTCTCGCAGGGGTATTTCCTGATGTCCGTATGCGCAAGCGCACGGTGCCGCAACAGCAGCGGCCGGGAGCTGTAGGCCCGGTTGCAGAGCTCACAGTGAAAGGCGGCTGCCGGCTGCGCATGCGACTGGATCAGGTGACGGTCGAGTCTGGAAGACGAGGTTCTTTTGTTAATTCAATTAAATAACAAATGGGGAAGTAACATGTGGTTGCTGAGGGATGATCATGTAACGTTCCGAACGCACTTTAGGACAATTCAACTGTAATTTTCCCATACAAAAGTTACATTTAGTTACGTGATCGACCTGCTGATCAGGCCCCTATTTGACCAACTTGACAATTGTCACCTGCCACTTACAATGCGCCATACATAGCTTGTTCTAGAAGTTAAAGTGGTTGCTAGGTTACTTGTGGAACCAGCAATGTACGGAGAATTGTCGTTGGAAGATGACAATTGTCAAGTTGGTGAAATAGGGGCCTGGAAGTCGAGGAGTTAGAGAAATAAGTTCCTATGTATGATAAAGTTGGATCTGAGTTTCGAAGAAGAAAAATCTTCCTATAACAAATTTCGAATTAGAATTTAATGCCTTACTCGAATAAGCACGAAACGAAAAAAACGATCGATAGCATGTGCACAATCACATTAATAGTTCAATTATTTACTTGACTTCCCCGTGTAGTCGGGTTAGAATTTCGCCACCCCGTTTCTTCCCGTGGATGTAGTGAAAGTAGACTAAGGGATCAGGGTTGAAGTGTGTTGTGGGCGATAGGCTAGCAACCTAACACTGCTATATCACATTTTGTCGATCTTTTATAGCCACATTTATGCTAAAAGTGGCACTGGAACATAAGTTTAATGTGCTCTGCCTATCCCTTTTGAGAATAAAGGCGTGAATCTAGGATGATGAATTATTCACTTGAAGTGCAAACAAGCTTCTATATGCTTCTCGTTGAAATATTGCGTCCTAGCTCTTATTCAAATTCAACATGGATTAATCCGATAAGTGACTACATACAACGTCTCTATTAGAAAGTGAAAAGATTACGCTAACGAACTCGACTAAGTAAAACTACCTTCTAGTAGACTAAGATATAAGTACAGGAAGAGACGAAACGATAACATCTGTAGGCATCGGGATCGCCTACGCGAAGATAACTTAGAACCAGATGTACATTATTCAAACGTGTTTTCATCCAACGTTGTGAATGTTCGAATTCATTTTTGCAATAAAACCAGAGATATTGCCTGCTTTATGATGGTAACAATAAAACTATTGGTAAGAAACCTAAGATAGACCGTTTCAGTTGAAGAGATTCGATTTAACTTTAATGATTTGCTTCTGTAAATCTTTGCAATAAACAAAGCCTAATAAATCATGAATCTGTATAGGTCTGGTAAACAATTATCTCAACCAAGAGCTTAAACGTTTAACTCCTTGCCTCCATCAATTCTCGAGGTAGCTAACGAGTTTCTGACACCGCAAAACGAGGGTCAAGAAAATCTTGTTATTGCTGTCATGATTGGCTGTCATTTCATGAAAACCGTATATAATATTACAAAAATAGTCAAAGCGAGTCTCCTTGGCAGTAACTGGTCCACCACACGCAACCCTCGCTGCCTCCGGCTATTTCTAACATAGCACCTGCTGCGCTATCTGAGTTATGACTTTGGACGTTAGCAGTGATTACATCGCTGCTTTTGTATAAAAATTTACATAAGTTTCATTATTGGAGTGGAATGGTATGCTGCATTATTGGGTAGCGTCGTGGTTGTCGTGGTTGTCACGATGATATGATGCGTTTTCACTCTCGCGGACGGCCGGATCGCCGGCGAACCGTATCTTTTAATTAATCTCAGGAATAAAATCTAGCGTCAGTAATGTTTGATGATTGCGTCGTTTCAGCAGTAGTGTCCAATATAACGCCGAGATATAAAATTAATAATTTACTTTAAAAACAAAGTTTTAAGCGACTTAAATTTAGTACTCCGCCAAGCCGAGAACGTTTCCACATTTTTTTTACAATTTACCACGAACTGATTTCCGGTAGCAAATGCGTTGATTACTATAGAAAAAAACCGAATCGCTGTATGTGGCCCGATAATATTTTGAGGACTTCCGTCGATTCCCCAAGATCATCACCAATGGCACTTCATTAGTTCCTATTTCAACGGAATCTTATCAGAACCTGTGACCTGTGTGATGTGATTTGCACTGTTAAGTACATAATTGAGGAATTCGATAAGTCATTTGTGGTCTTCATCATCAATTCCTTGCCGCCAAATTTATGATTTCCGGATGTAAATACACGAGTTATAATAGAAAATACCAAAATTACTACACGCGTGCCTAATAAAATTGACGAGTTCCCTCAATTACTCATGGATCCCCCATCATGTAACTGAATTTTGAAAAAAACGGGACCCACCTGGAAGCATATACATACAAAGAAAAAAAAATCGAATCGGCTCATCAATCACGGAGGTTTGAGGTAACAAACATTGAAAAAAAAAGATAAGAAAAATTAAAAAAAAATAAAACAATACAACCAAATTTAGAATCTCCTCCTTTTTTGAAACCGACTTCACGGTTAAAAATGAGTTCAATCGTATTTCGTTTTCACTACTATTTCCGTATATGCGTCTTCAAGATAGTAAGTCAGCTTTAAAAGTAGAAGCTGTTCTAGCCTGGTAAGTGGCGCACGAGCCAGTAGGTACAACGCACCGCCCCAGGGTCCGCTTGCAACATTCACCTATCTGAGCAGGCGATCTTCAACGGCGTATTTTTTTCATTATCATTACAACCGCGCTGCTACATCTAAGTAAACGGTCCTAACAGAGATCGATTGTGTTCCTCTTAATAGCATATTGCGTAATTGTGGGCAGTTAAAATTGAAAGTGTGCCGTTTTGCGGCACGTTTAAAGAGTGGAATGCAACAATTGATCTATTAGTGAGTACGCTGTAGAGCCTCGATGACAAAAAGCCTATGAAGTTTTTAACAATGATTGCTCTGTGGAGGGCGAAACGTAATTATTGGACACGACAATACAAATGTTATGTATGAGGCGTCTCATACCGAGTCCAAATTAATGGTTGGTTTAATTCCTTTCGACCTTATAAAAACAATTGAGACTGTTGGCTGAAAAACAGTTAGGCAAAAAATATGATATAAAAACGCCACAGTGAGTTGACGTCAAATGTAACCTACGCATGCAACATAAAGCACCTGATCGCATAACACTTATTATTTAATAAACATTGTCAATATCGGTTGACTACAAAATAGAAGACGTAAATTTAAGTAAAAAGTCTATAAAAAACACAAATTAGGCTCAAACAGACCGTAGGACGCCGTGGTTGCGATTGCCATCATAGGGGCAATCTACATGTTCACGAATTGATAACATCCAATGAACAACTTTCATTCAGAGCCGATCCATTAGGCCCCACCCACACGAGCCACTGATACCTGAAGCGACTTTAAAATGCTGCTGCCAGGAACACCAGCGATGACAGGAATAATTCATGATTGTATACGGAACAATATATTTACTGTTTAGTATGACAACCGAATACCAATACATTTTAGTTAACGACGAGTTTCCTTCGTTCCGTTAAATTCGAGGGAAATTTCCTTTAAACACAATTAATTGTGATAGGTATTAATACTTATCTCAAAGAAACTGGACTACTTTGGAAATATTCGATATTTAATTTTAACTTCATGAAGGTAGTCGTCTCAAAAACAAGTACAACGCTACAATTTGTATAACTGAGAGCAACTTGAACTAAGGAAAACAGTTTAATCAAAAATCGAATTGATAGATCCGTGTAGGTATGAATTTGACGTCATTGAGTGTCTCAAAGCTAGGTTTAACGTTTATGTGTGCAGCTTGTCCTTAGGTACTTGTCATCTAGCCCGGTATGTCATGTCATGATAACTCATGATTGTCAATTGTTTGGTTAATTTTACAATCAAAATTTTATAAACACAAATCTGAAAGATTTGTTTTATACTCGTAAGATTTAGTTCGTAACATTTTAGCGGCGCAGTAGACTAATGATGTACCGACGATCGTGCTTACATTTTAATAATCGAATGTAGATCCAAAGCGCTAACAATCGGTTGAGAAATTCCTTGGCTCAGTCCCCGATGGCTTACGAGATAACACGAATATTACCAATGTGTTTCTGTTCTATTTGTCTATAGAATATATGAATCCGTTCGAATATATGGGTCGGCATGAAAACACATTCAATGTTTGCATTGTTTTATTTCCTTCTTCTAATCGTAACCCCGCACTTTCAAAGTGTCCTCAAAAACATTCCCTTTCCGATAGTCCAATCATTGCACAAAAAAGGCAATCACAAACGAATAATACGTAATTTCGACTGTACTGCGCAAGCGCTACCATAGATCAGATATCGATTCAAGGTGTGACAGGTCTGATGATTCCAATTGTGACGGCCGTGATGAAAGCAAGAGTGGAAGAGAGATCCGATAAGAGATAACAATGGGATGGCGCAAGGCAGTGTATCACGTTCCAATGGGTATTAGGGACATACGTGACGTTATAATTTTACGCCTACTGATGCATTATGGCCAGAACATTTAACTAAGATAGCACCGATATTAGCATAAGCGTGTCAAATCAGTTTAAGCTACAGTAATAAAAGGTAATGGAATAATTTTCAGCTTAGAAAATACCATGAGGAGTAAGCTTACATGATCATTTTTTGTATCACGACTATGGCAATTTAGCATACGGCTTGCCTGATGGTAAGCAGACACCGTCGCCTATGGACGCTTAGGACTCGTTGCAGATCCTTTAAATATTTGTATTCATAGACATACTCCTACTCATCTTAACATTTTGACGGATTTGTTGAAGCGAGTGCCGTATGACTATGAACAACTTGACTGTTGTAAGTTCTTGTATTCATTCATACTACGGTATAATTAAAACGATGGCACGATAGAAAAATAATCGATCTTCGATGTCGTAGAATTGTAGGAATCGTTAAAAACAATAGTGATGGCCCGATAAGCGAGGATACGTTCAAACGGTGCATGTCGATAATCTCTCCTGCATTATTGATGAGCCCGACGCCGCTCCAATAGAATATGATGACACACGCCATTATAAGCTACCGACGCTTGTCATACAGATAATAAATTCATGATAAATTTTCTATTCGTGATGAGATGCTTAGTTTATTGTCGATTTGATTTTATCGCCGCAAAACATTTAGTTGCTGGCGTTTAGTTCGGTATGTACTTTACACGTGTTTACCTACTGTCTATGTTTGGGGCCATTTCAAACACTCAGGTTTGACCAATTGTCTTGTAAGTACTAAACAGTAAACACATATATTTCGATCGTTAATTTTTTGTAGAATCGCCCACTCCTTCTCACTGTGTCAGTTAGGCCATTTGTTTTCATTGTAATTTCAAAGAATTACTATTGAGACAAACCAAAGCCCAAAGAAAAAAAGACCCGGTTGCACTCCGGGAGTGCAGGCAAAAGCAGTGAAAACTTGAATATTAACGTTGTGAAAAAAAAATAACTATAACGTTTTCACATCAAAAAAATACGCGCATAACCGTAGGAGCAGACCGATAATCATACTCGATGTATATGATAAAAGATAACTCTCGGCCACCACTGCCCTAATTATGCTCCGAATTTATCCTTGTGTTTCATGTGTGTCATAAAACTACATTATTATATTGTAATGTATTTTGAGAACAAGATTCCATTCGGTTCAGTTTTAGAAGCTAGGTGAAACAATATTATACTGCTCGGTAAGACCATAGCAGATGTGAACGGCGTCGCGTGCCCCCGCTGCTCCAAACAAATCATCGACGCCCGCCTTATCGAACGGGCACATCTCTAGCGCTAAATAAATCGTTACCGGACCTCAGACGACCGAATATTTATCGCAAGAGGTTAATGGTTCCGAAGACGTTTGCAATGGATCGACTTCTGTATTGGGGTTTAAGGGAAACAACTTTATCTAAATTGAGCGGAAAAATATTTTTCATCTCTCCTGTTCTGAAAGTTGAGTTTTCATGGGTATATAGCCGGGTGGAAAATTGCGTGTTTCCCCTAGGGTGGAAACTATTTTTTTTTTAATTGGTAAGATCAGCCACGGAGTCGAAGATAATAACAGTATTAAAATAAAAGCTTTTCACAAATCGACAGTCAGCTATGTACCTACATTAAACGACGTGTTTATTACGACCTATAGGTTGATATTAAAATCGTTTTTCAGTTGGTTTATTTTTATTCGCAATTACAGAAAATCAATATTCAAAATCATTCCTCTATTCGACTGCCCGCCATAATGCCATGTAACTTTTTCTTTTTTTACGTTTCGCCATGGCCCTCTAGATTAGTCGCGTCGCGGCCTACTCGATTACAATTTAAGTCGTGTAGTCTAGTAGGCCGTGGCATAATGTAGCCAGTGCGAAGAAGTTGGATATTGGATTGGTTGGATATAGTAAAATTATTTTAATTATTTTCCTCACAGTCGAAATGAAAAGTAGAGTGTTTAACTCGGGTGAAATTACCCATTTGACCCTCGAACTATTGCGCTCTCACTTCGTTGGAGCGCCAGAAATATCTCGGGTGCAATGGGTCACTTTCAACCCTTGGTTAACAATCTACTATTCTCACGAAACCGAAATTGAGCACACCAATTTCGGTATTTAATATAATGATGTTGGCATGACTTATTGATTATTGATATTAGCGTATTTATTACAGATAGCAGTGTATTTATTTCTTTGGAAATAATACTCCTAAAAATCACTCGTATTGTCAATAATTACACACCCACCCACGCCAGCTCTAACTTAGCGATATTTGGCTAACATACATGTTTCCGAACGTTGGCGGTTACGCAAAAACGTTGGCGCTAATGTGTTAATGAAGACACTTACGCGTCAATGTTAGGGAAGGGGGCGTCGCAGAAGGAGCAGCGCGGTTCCGTGTCCTCTCGCTCCTCGTCCTCGTTGATGGACACGCCTGGCGGGTTGACGCTCGACGATAGGCGACCTGAAACAAAGTACATAATTTTTAAAATCTGAAAGTAACGCCACTAATTACTTGAATATGTCACTGACATATTCAATAATGATGACCATTTATCCATTTACCACTATGGTAGCAAATAAATGTCTGATGGTAAGCGGACAACTTACCCTATGCGCATTACCAAATAATTGATTGACTTTTTTAAAACGCCTAAATCTTCATGAAAACCCGTGCCTCAAATGAAAACGCAGCCGGCTGAAAGTGGAACATTGATAGGCAGAGTGTATGGTCATGATCCAGCATGTAAATCAATAGAAAGGCAGCAATTAAAGCGGAAACTTTCGTAACAGGACGCATAAGTCTTTGTCGATGGCCCGATGTGCATATTGACACGAATTAATTTGTTATTTATTGAGTGTTCCGACTAGAAAGGTTAGCCGTACCCTGTTATTGTAATAATTGTAGTCGGTTGTTTGTTTTACAAGTGCTATAAAGATGAGAGAGCGGTTAACAGCTAACTGTGTTTAATTGTGCGCTTATTTCACTTATCCTACTTTACTAAATTATATCCGGTGACGGGAAATTTCGCTCAACGAGAAATTATTTTATGCATTAGAACTTTATAAATCAGTTATTCTTAGGTATATTATTACTGATAAATCGGCATTTGCAGCACGTAACTTTTATTGTATCCAGTCTAAGGATAAGCACCCACCAGACCAGTGTGAGGTAGTGGAACGATGTGCGAGGAAAAATACCACCGATAGCATTGCTAATGCGCGCGAGCGAGTGTCTCTTCCTTTGTTTTTTTCCTCACACATCGCTCCGCTACTTTGACCAGCTCTCTAAATTCTATTGACCAGCTCTGGTGGATACTCACCCTAACGCGTGATGTATTGCGTTAAACCTCATATTATAGGTACACCAATTGTAATTTTCACGATCGAAATCACATTAATTCACGCCAATAGACGCCATAAAACAAAACAACATGCAATCAATGCAAACATTGTCATCATATTGCAATGCGAAATTTAGCACTCCAGCCCAGCATCACGAATCGTGTCGGAAGTAAGTGTTTCACATTGACACATGCAGAATTAATTCGCCTCACGACGAGCCGAGCCACGCCTCGAGCATTGTTTAACGAACCTCAGCCAGATAAGGTGATATCATCGTTTTTTAACTCATCGAAATAGCGATTGTTAGAACGCGAGCACTTAAAATGTCGCTTATCGAGTTTTACGCCTTGCTGTGCTGCAGATTGCAGGAAAGATATAGTACACGTAAAGACAGTTTAACAGATTTATTACTTTTGTTTGAACTTTGTAAGGGTTGGATAAATATCGGTCTGATTGATTCTTTTCAATTATGATTAAACGGGAGATTGTTATTTTAGTGACACCGTGCTCTTTGTTGTAGCGATTTATCTTTTAAATGTCGCGATTTAATGTGACGGATATAATTATTTAAACAGCTTAATTGTAACTATATTAGCCAGTATTGAAATTATAACAATTATAATTGCAACTGAATCACTCAAATTAAGTTAAAAGTATTAAACGAACTTACCTGTTAAATAAAATTTCAAATTTAAAGTAAGTTGTCGCGTGATTCACAAGGATGTCACGGGAGACCATCAGAGGTCAACCGAACTGTCTGACGTCAACAAAGCACTGAAGTGTTTGTTACAAATTATCATGGGGCTGGCCACCCCCACCCGACCCCACCTGTGGGGTAATATGCTCACTTGACCCGACATTTGCATCGGGGGTAAAAAATCATCTGAGCGTGCAATAACGGCTTTTGGTAATTAAATGCACGATTGATTTAATTTGTTGATTTGATTTTCAAATTTGTACGCAGAAGGGTAGTTAATAATGTAAAAATATGGTTGGTACTTAATGCAATAGGTTGTTTTACTAAATGAACATTAGATCTTGTCTGTTGTAGGTACGGTTCAAGACAAACATACATACACATTCCACCATGTCATGTAAAAGTTAAGGAAGTATACGCAAAAATGAGCATCTTGCACCTCTGCAGTTGCAAGCATCCATATGCTACGGAGTCCGCGCGCCTACTATACACAAGTGATATTAAAAAACGTAATATTCTGTACTCGTTTTTAGCTCTTCCGTACAAACACGCACATCGTTTAATAGTCGATGGTTGATAGATTCAGGAGATTTTATCAATCAACACGAGGTGACAGCACGATTCACAGTAATTGTTTGTTGCCGCCGATTATCATCAGTTATCGCCATAACAGCGCGCATCGTCTAACATACAATGGCAGGATATTTTGACAGCATTTGGTTGACAGGCCTACATTACATCTATAGCCACTGCTATACGACCCACTGGTTGCAAATTTTACTGAAGGCTCCGTCACGATTGGCAAGGTTCTTGCATTTTCACCGGAATTTATCGCTGGTGGCGTTGCTCAGCTGATTGGTACAAACCAGGGACCTTATACCGTACCGTATAATATTGCTATCATAGAAAATACCGCTATTCAATATTGGTTGTCGCGTATTATTTCATATTAATGCATTGTATCTCAATCAGTCAATCAAGCGTCGGCTCAATAAGTCAAAATTTGCAATCCATTTTTCAGTCGCTTGCCGTTATCGGATTGAGTTGAATTTTTTGGAATACTATGTATGACAATTCAATATCCTATCGAGCTGATCTGATGATGTAGTCAAAAGGTGGCCATGGGAATTCAGTATTTAACCAACGTAACCCCCGTTGAGTTTGGGCTTGTTAGAGTCGTCTCAATGTTGATGAAGGTATACAAAAAAATACAGTCGGCAATACAAGCTTCTACCAAAAATTAAAATTATGGCAAAAACTTATTTATAAATACGGAATCAGTGCCTGTTGCAACACTCAATAGGCATTTTGGCTACTTCTATCTTCAAATCGCCTCCATTAAAACAACGACATATATTCAACTAACATTACAATATCCTTATCTTGTACCCTAGTGTCGTATGGGAAATGATTATTTTCGTGTAGGGTGATGCAGGCGTTAAGTTTTCCCACGACGCCGACCCGCCGACAGATGGCGTGCGGCGCGCGTTCACCGTGACGGTGACTTACCGATCTTTGGATATTTTAATGACTCCAAACTGCCCCGCACCTGTTAGTTCTCGCGGTGATAAGGGTTTTATTAAGTTTGCTCTATCTTTTTAAAGCATGTCACAGCTACTGCTTTAGTTTAAAATAATTGAAGGAGAAAATACGGTCGGTATTATTTTATAAAACATAGCTTAATAACGTTTGACGCGTCACAATTATGCAATATGCTACGTAAACGCAGCGTCATCGTATTTTATTCATGTTTCGGTAGGACCGACTCTTAACTTAGTTTAATAAGTTGTTGCACGGTCCCATGCAACAACTTATTAAACTGGAAATAATGTCTGAAAAGGTGCCTCAAAGGACCAGTAGAATGGCGTATACTGAGGAAAATCGCATTAAACGTCGTCTTGGTACACCTAGCTTAGAAAACAAAATAGAACGAATAAACTGGAAACCTTCTGGAAACTGGTTACCATCATAAATTCAAAACAAGATCCCATTACCATTTCGCGGAACCTCTGAAGTCGGTACAAGTATTAAAATCTCTTTCACAATGTTCCAATATCCTAACGTAGTACGTTTTGGCTCATGATGTAGGACATTGGACCAATCGATTCTGGTGTACGCAATATTGATGCGATCTCAATAGCGGCATATGCCACACATGAACATCCTATAACGATATTTCTATCAAGACGCGAGTCACTTCCTAGTTGGGGCAGGCCTATCAACGCTCGAGGCGGCTGGATACCACAGCACGGGAGTTATCGTCACGAACAATAATAGGTAATACTAAATTTAATTAGGACTAGCGTAAATTACATTTTAATAGTACTTTTTCGGGCCATTTTAATCATCCAAGTTTAATCATCCATTTACCTATTTGAGCTTCTCATTTCAGCTGCTTTTGTGCATATACTATATAGGTACTCGTAATACCTAGATGTTTAAACCAACCCGATATAAAGTTTGAGGAGAGACATTGAGTTTTGTTAATTTGAATATTTTTTATATAGAGATTTTTAAAATAATTGCTAAAAAAATTACGTCTATTATTAGTATAATTCGTATAAGATACACCATATGCCTATATTGGGCATTCTAATACTATTTAAGTAGGTAACCTATCTTTTAATGAGCTAAACATCTTATACTATACTATGGTACTGTTAAAGACTCAATTACTAATTATATGATGTATGCAATTACATACTGCATGCACAGGTAGTTAACCGTTCTATAACTTCATCAGAATCAAAACACAACAAAAGTCATCAAGTTCAAAGCGGACATACTCCAATACTGGGCAAGGTGCGTCGCGGTCCCGTAGCCTGCCCCGGGCGCCGGCTTGATCTCGTTCCCCTCTACGGTCGACAGGATGTGTGAGATGCGTTTCAGGTCACACTTTATCTAGGAGCGTTGAGAGCTAGCCCTAGGGCTCTCTAAAACATTCCCGCTGCGCCTGCCTACGTACAGCGAGATTTTTAAGTCAGCAACCAGTTTAGACGGGTTAGAAACGTCGCATGGAGTGAACAGATGAAAACATTAATTAAAGTGAGCTCTGACGTTAATTACGAATACTTAATGTACTAAGATGATAATGGTTTTCAACACCACAACGAATCACATCTCAACAGAACAAATACTGCAGCGTAGCGGCGTCGATGGGCTAGTTGGCGTACAACGGCGATCTAGTAATTAATAGAAAAAACAAACTCTTTAAAAATTTCATTCCGCTGATTTTTATTTTTTATTCGTTTTCTTGGAACTATAACTATATGATTACTACACTCAATAAGAATACGCTACTTATTTATCTACATCTAATAGTTAAAATATGCACTAGGCATGTTTTACTAAATACGAGTACTTACATGTTAGTTACGATGAAGTTAATTAGGTCAATATTATACCTACGTGGGACGCAGGTAGTACCAAACCGAAAAAATACAACAGTCGTTTCAAAATAGATCCAGAATGAGATAATAAAGTCACGATCGAGATAAATCACAAAATATAAATTATTAAATTTCGCGTAACATCAAGATAGTTGCGAGCTAATCTGGTGACAAAAAACGACAAATGCAACGCCAGATTTAACCCTTCACTGGGGGCGGAGATATTAAATTGAAATATTTCTATTTTATTGTCGGTAATATTTATTTGATTGTTAAATAAACACGCGGTGTGGGACGGCGATTGTGCGCGGTAATGGGGGGAACCCATTGTTGTTGCTTAATTTTTTGATTAATCATCCTGTATCGTGGGGAATAGTCCGGTCCTGGGACGTGTTAGTTCCAGTTTTTACATTATTTGGACTGTGGTAGGTAGCATTATACGTAGATATCATTTTATTAGTTCACTCCAAGATTTTAGCCAAGTAGGAATAATAACTTCGATTACGGCGGAGGAAAACAGAAAAATTAAGTACGTAATAATAGGCCCCATTTTTTAGTAGGTAGGTAAGTATTTATAAATTAAATGACCACCCAAAAGCCAGTCATCAGCCACGCCGCATCTTTTCAAACTTTGTTATTTTACATGATAAACCATTTTGTTTCACTTTCCATACAAATGAATGCATTAGGGCAGATTTGTAACGCGTGAAATATGTGGCTAACGCACAGGCTCTACAGTTCAACGGCTAGAAACATAATATTAATGAATTTTAATTCAGTGCAACGCTCAAACAATTTAACAACCGGCTTAAACTGTCTGGTCAATCTGACTAGAATCTGTTCCCATTTACATAGCATAATTAATCCAGCAAAATATTATTTTTTAGACCGGGCACGCATCGCGATAACGCCTGCCCTGTACAATGGCGCGTGCGACGACAAAGCAACGTCATCAATTTTAATCTTCGCACAATTGCGCGATGACAAATGTCAGTGGCTCATTCATTACGGCCGATTGCGTACGCACGGCTAATAAAGGGTTAAAATTATTATTGTTAAACAGATTATTTTTGAGCTTTTATGACGTTTCTATTAGGACGACGGCGTATGGAAGTTTACAGTGCCGCGGTACCGGCCCTATAGTGAATACGAAAGTTAACCCTAAACTTGGCAGTGTATCTTTAAATGCACAGATATTGAGCCAATTTTTTTTTTCTGGATCACTTTTTCGCACTCTCTACAGCGCGACCACGGCTTGACGCAATTTTTCCTTTATTTTTGCAAGGTTTAGGGTAACTTAATTCCACGTTCGTAAAGACGATTTAAATTTTTACGGTACTCTCTACTCTCATGACATAAAGATGCGTTAGACCATTTGGTCTAGCTATTTAGCTGATAACATTTTAGTAGATCAGTACATTTTTTGACATTACTTACCGACATAAGGTCTACAGGATCTAAAATCGAGGGTAGCGTCTAATATTAGAAGCCGAATTAATTTTACGCGAGTCATGCTTTAACTATTCATATTTTGAATATTCCATTTGTCGGGGAGCTTGAAAATTTCAAAGATAAAATTGGGAGAGCGACGATCCATCACAATTGCGCCAACGTCACAGCTCGATCACCTTGCAGCGCACGCGCAGAGTCACATTAATCCTTTCGCAAAATCGTACTTATCTCGAAATTAATAAATTCAATGAATGGAGGCCTCTCATGCGATAAAGACCCCATCAATCATGTCTTGCGCAACGTCGGTCTATGACAAATGAAATGGAACTGCAAATCGATCCTAATTAGGGATATTTAAGAGTCATTGTGGTAGAATTGGAGTGTCATGCAGCTGATACTGGGCATATGTGGGCGGATTTGGTCCATTCGTTTTGCTTCATGATGATTGTTTGTTTGTACCCTTCTGTTGAGTAGGCAATGCGCCGACGCAACGTACGAGAGTTTTATTATATTATTGTGTAACGGACATTGTTAAGATAATTTCTAAACAGGATTGTCGTTGCTTTTCATAAAGGTGGTTTTAGCGAGCATTCTAGCAAAACGACAGTAGATCTACTTCTAGTACTTTACCGAGGCCAGCAACCTTGTTAACACATTCACTGCCAATAATGGCTACGTGCTACGGCCGTAGCTGATCCTGCGGTTTTCCTCGTATGTAGCGGAAAGCGACTACGGCGTAGGCGCCCGTTAAGCGGGTTGCTGGTAGTGAAAGTGTTAAGCGATCATCAAATCAAGAATCATCAGATTACCTTCGTGAAGAATACATTACTTGACGACCATTATTTACTAGAGCGTTCGTACTAGAACGATCGTGAAAAAGTTCGTAGCTATGTTTGGCGCTATGATTGGCTCTGTCCGTTGTTTAGTTCGACAAATTTTAAAACGGTGATACTCTATGTTCATGATTTACATATTTATTTTATTAGCAACTTTGGAATGAAGAAGTGACGATATATATTTTTTAATACCCAAATTCCCATTTCGCTGGAGAAATATTCAGAATATCGAATCTAAGGTTTGACTTTAATTACAATATTCAACATCCTGCTTGTCTCATTTATTACTAACGTGCATATTAAGGGCGCTAGATATTGGGCCAAAGCAAAGAGTCTAGTACTAGTGGATAACAATATTTAACAAAGCTCAAGCTCTCGAACAAACGTACCTACAGCTCGTAACTAAATGGAGACCTATAGAAAGGTGAATATTTGACAATATGGTGGTACCGGTATTTTTAAAGCAGTGATAAGAATAATACGGTGAAATACAGGACACCATACGTCATTAGGTCGTTATAGTTAGTATTGGAGGGTGCTATAGTGTGCATAAATCACGCACGCGCCGGCTGCGCCCGCGCCGGAAGCAAAACGCTGAAGACCAGCACACCTCCATGAGGAAGCAGAACCAATGGAAACGGCTGTAGATAGTAAATGGAAGGCATCTGGAAATGCGCAGGACTCTATTGAACCTACAGTTATGCGAATGCAATAAGGTTAAAAAAAACTGCGAATCACCTACCAGAATGGTTCACGATAATTTAAGAAAGTTTAGATTTTTGGGAAATTGCAAGATCTTTCCGACGGCACATTAGTTATGACATGTAACAGGCTTAAAATAATATATTGAAAGGTAAAGGTTGTGGGAGTCGGTGGCGCAGGATCGTCACTTTGGCACTCTTTGGGGGAGGCCTATGTCCAGCAGTGGACGTCTTTCGGCTGATATGATGATGATGATGATGATGAAAATAATATAAAATGGTTATCATGAAGCAATGGCTCTAATTATTTTCGGCAGTCGGGTAGCCCTGTAGTGGAGACTAACCCACAGCCAAGACCAGCAGACGCAGCCCCTCCGGCTTCTGCAAACAAACCGGTCCAAAAAAAACAATGGCTCTAAGTGAAAAGACAGGTAGTACATGGACTATGGGAGAGATGATATAGATAGGAACGGACTGCGTCAATTGGCATACGGGTAAGAATAATGATGAGTAAAATTTTAAATATTGTAGCAGTGCATATTTGCTGAATACAGAGCCATCGAGGCTTGAACCCACGTTTTTATTTCATTTTATTTTGCTAAATAAGGAGGTAATTCTTACATTATTATACATTTAACTTTATCATTAAGAGCTTAAGCTATTTTATTTTCGTTGAAGGAAAACAACGAGAGGAAACCAGTCAGTTTCAGATTATTTATTGATAAATGTACACCTCATTTACAAGTCAGAGTATAATAAAATTTAAAACGTTTGACCTATGTTAGGGTCAATGATCTTTTTGGAGAAACTCATTTACATTGTACCACGCAAGGTCAGTGGGCAATGCCTTAAGTTTTTTTTCTTTTTGGTTGTATAGCCTAGTGGTTCAGGCATGCTGCTGGCAAGCGGCGGTCGTGGGTTCGAATCCCGGCTCGTACCAATAATGAGCTTTTCGGAACTTATGTACGGAATATTTACCGTTAGCTTTTCGGTGAAGGAAAACATCGTGAGGAAACCGGTCTAATCCCAATAAGGTCTAGTTCTCCCTCTGGGTTGGAAGGTCAGATGGCAGTCGCTTTCGTAAAACTAGTGCCTATGCCAAATCTTGGGATTAGGTGTCAAAGCGGACCCCGGGCTCCTTTAGGGGCATTACCGGGAATAACGCTAGGAGGATGATAAGGATGATGGCTGTAAGACTTGGACGGTCAGATGGCAGTCGCTTTCGTAAAACTAGTGCATATGCCAAATCTTGGGATTAAGTGCCTAACCGGACCCGGGCTCATTTAGAGCACAAGCGGGAATAGCGCTAAGATTGATGATGATTAGGCTAATATGCAACTTTTCACATAAATAGTTATATATAGCACATTTTCACCCGTTGACACATCCAGTTTGTCACGCATCGTACCCAACACACACGCACACGCATCGCGTAATGCGTGTTCCCATAGGGCGGCGTCGCGTTCGTCGCGATTTATCTAAATTAAACATCGCATGCGCGTGCCGTGTCCTGCCCGCGCCCTGTGATTTTGTTCATGAATACAGCGTGTGCGGGGTTCACGCGTGACTTTCTGTACTGAAAGAGATTTAAAAACGTTTCTGAACATGTACAATTTTCGTTATATGTACGTACACGGGCGTTGCCAGGTTTTATATATTTTTGAATAGGTATATTTTATGGGAGACTTCGTTATACGACCGACCGGTACACCTTATAGTAAAACTTTTGAACTAGCCTAAGAATTTGTAATTTTGAAATACCTAATGCTGACATTGTAATTGCTTTTTCTTTTCCAATGAAGTTTCCTGTTTATACTCGTATTAGCATGCTGTAAATTATACATTAAGCAAAAGACACTTAACCATAAACTTTCAGTAAGTATCCATATATGTATTTCGTTTTGAATTGTATTTGTAGTTAGATTACTTAATTAATAAATAATAAATAATGATAAACCTTTGAACAGTTAAATAATGACCTAGCACAGAGAGCCAGGAGCCGCCATTCTATCATTATCATTTAGTCATCTACCAGTGTGGATAAGAATACACTATGCGCATCACATAAGGAATAGATTTTCCTGTAAGTTTATGTATATTGAAGATTAAAGAGCTGCCGCAGTAGGCCCTCTCTGGACGAAATACATTAAACCTACCAAACGTCCAGTAACTAAAACCTATTTATTCATCCTTATACTCGTACCTATAGCTAGGTACTATACGCAGTTGAACAGACACTGATGCATTTATATCGAAAAAAGGACCGAAATGCTCGAGTCCATTATTCATTTATTTAATTGTATAGCATACATTATTTGGCCTTTTAAAGTCTGTCCCTTTTTAGTACCACCCAGGGGACACGTGCAGGGTTGTGGTAGGTAGCTCCTGCGGACGCGAGTAACAGTTGTCCCCCTTTGTCAAGTGAGTGGGCAACTCGACTGTTAGAATTTCTTAAGCCGCCCAAAGAATAAAATTACCAAATACAAAGTTTAAGGGCAGCTAGTTTAAAAGCTTTATAAAATAGTTACCTCCAAAGTTTTAAGCCAGCTTCGTAAAATAAGATCGACCTATATAGTAAAGTATGCTCACGAGGGTCACACGTTTGACTCGCAGGTGACTCCAATTACCGCGCGCCGGCCGACCGTGACGCGTGATTCAACGGGTAGAACGTTTACGGGCTTCAGGAAGGGCAACTTGGCTTCAGTGGGCACGGTACACGTATTTACTTTGATTCTCCTTTGCGTTTCCCTATAATTAAATAAGAAACATTTCCGCGCGACTCCGCCCACGAACACAGACAAAGTTGCGGGACAAAATATAGAATAAGTCTATCCAGATTACACATGTAAAATACACTTGATATCGGATCTCCGTAACCACTAGTTCCGGAAATTGCCACCTTTATACAAAGATACAAGCTCATCGTCTTTTGATTAGAAGTATACATGAAGTCACAGATATATAGGTACCATTCAGTGGGTAAATAGTGATTCTAGCTAGTTCCCATTTCCGGAACAAAACACTGTAACCTAAATTGTCGCGTACAGCGCGAGTCCATAGGCTACGGTGACCGCTTACCATCAGGCCGCAAGCTAATTTACCTAATCGGTAAAAACCACATCGGTAAAAACAACCTCAAAATCTTTACAGAGCAAAACTCGCTCTCCCACACTATGAGCGATGGACTGACGATAAATAACGAGTGGCTGGGAAAGATTGGATGCGGAAAGCACAAGACCGCACAACATGGGCTAAAAATAGAAGACTTTGCACAGCATCGTGTTGCTCAAGGTTGAATAAAAAGAGGGTAATATAATGTGCTCTTACCAGCCGCAGCTTGCACGTCTTGGAGCGGTAAAGGTGTCCGCGGGCCCAGCAGCAGTTCCTGTCCGGAGATCACGTCTCTGGCAACCTTGTACCAAATCTGGAACGCAGAGTTAATTTGTTATGAGTTGAACACACATTACACACACTAGGTTTGTTAACTGGGCTAAGTATTGCAACGAGTTGGTTGTAGATCATTCGATTCACGGAGCTGTATTATCTTTCGTAGGTCTTCATCAAATCTTAGTTGTATTACCTATCGTTTGCAAGACCTCGAGGAGCTTTGCCTTGTGTTTACTTTAAATTAATTAGATAATTACAAATTAAATTATTAGAGAAAAACTCTGAAATCTCTTTAGGTTTTTTGCGTTCTTCCAGTTGATAGGTACAGGTCGATTCACGAAAGCTGGCGCGAGATTTGACAGAATTTCTATGAAAATAGCTGTCACTCAGTAGAAATCTCGCGCCAGCTTTCGTGAATCGACCTGTACTTATATCTATTTTGCACATCTTCTGCAAAAGCTTTTATTGATAGAAATATTAAAGACACACTAGTATATGCATATAATGCTCCTTGCAGTAGCACAGCTATACCAGCGTCCATTATCAATATATTAATGTTACATAGTAAAGTAAATTATAGATGTACCTAATTAAAAAAGTGATAAGTAAACATTGTATCAGGGTGTAACTATGAATACTACGTATGTTTTAGCAGAGTGATGATCATAAATATCTTTTTACACGTTTTATATTGCCAATTTGCGGCAATATAAGTTTTAAGCTTATTTTATAAGATTTTAGTTTATATGAGTGTCTGAAGGTTTAATAAGTCAAAAAAATCATGTTCAGTAAAACATATCCCGTCAAAACAGACTGTTTATTCAAACGCCTGTTTAAAATAAAAACGGTAAAAATTCATAATATCGGATGAAAATCTCAAAACCGCGTCAGGGGTGAAATATCAAATAGCTTTTAACCTCCAAAGTGGCACAATACCGTGGATCTAATCATCGCATCTGTTGCGCGATCCAAAAACTTTCACGATTCACCGCATCGACCTCATACAGCCATCCTACTCTCCTTCCAATCAAATGAAAAGGACAGCATCACTAATTTTACATTTATATATGACGCAAAATACTCCGGTGCGTTAGGGCCGTTTGCTCCCCTTCGATTGACCGGAAGTGGGACACAGTTGTTCAGGCGAACACCGATTTTCTGCCACCGGAAGTACCCGACGTACATTCAAATTTGATTGGGGTAGTGACATAAAAGACGCAATAATGAGGGCTGCCGTGATAACGATTCGGCGACTAGTTCGTTGGGCTTTTTGATTGTGATATTATGAGGTCATTATTCATTATGAATTTTATACGTTTTAGTCGTTATTTAAACGCTACTTAAAATTCGGAATTGCCATAATCTTGCATTGTTTAATTACTTTTTTTATACACTACATATAATCACGCCTTTTTCCAGAGCGGTAGGCTTTAATTTTTTTTGTGTCTTCACGAGTGTAATCATGCCTGAAATATCCACGAATCTCAAAAAACGTATCTGTTAACCACCATTATTTTATTACCACAGGCGAGGCGAAATAAGACGACGCTGGAAATGTTATTCGTACGAGGCTACTCGTAGTCATTTGTTTTATCGCCAATAGTATGCAAATTCCAGCCTCACCTCGTCTCACTGGACGTGTGGAAATAGTGATGAAAGTCACTGTCCACGATGCGCCATTTGACGACTCAAGACCTAATTGGTGGACCGTAGCGATCGGCGTTAATGACGCGTTATACTACGTGAAAAAAACCTTTAATTGCAAGGAGGCATAGTTTACATCAAATAAAGTTAATTTCTCCAAGACAGTAGTATCTTAACTCTTCCTGTTATCAAGATATTCAATATTTCAATTTAATCGATTTTGCAGATTTAAACAGTGTAGGTAAATGGCTCCTAACTGTGACGTCATTATATACAGCTTTTTAAATTTTGTAAGGCATACACTAAAAGAAGGTTTATAAAGTGAGTTCGTTCGATATAGGCACGAACTGACTCGAAGGTACCTACGTGTGTCATGTGTTTCAAGAACAATAAAACTTTAACCGTGAATGCTACAAATTCATATACGTAAAAAAAATATTTCAAGAAATAATTATGCAACTTGGTTTCTGTGAAAGTACTCTGCAATATGACGAAGTTAACGGGAATTCCCGGGAACAACGTGTAGACAGTGAAGAAAAGAGCGGTTACACATGGCAACTTTTTTCAGCGATACAAACGTGATACAGTCGCGACATAGTATGGATGCAGATGAATATTTATAGCTGCAAAATGCCGCCGTGTGTTACCGCTTTAAATCAAGGTAATCTATCATACTTGTCCACCATGCAGCATATGTTGCACATTGACATCCTGAGGGTAGTTCGTAGAGCGGACCAGCTTCAGCCAGTTGTTTTTCTCATTGGTTCCGTCCAGCCAGCCTCGGAGGCCGTTGGGGCCGAGGACCTGCGAACGAAGATGAGGTTAGTGAGGTTGAACGTCGCGGATAAGAAGCTAAAGATACTGGGTTTGGAACCCGTTGAGCAACCAGTGTGAGAGGCTGTTAAACCGACTAAATAGAGGCCTGTGAGACATCAAGTGAAAATAATATAAATAAAAACAAAACCGGACTGAATATATACTATAAATATTAAGGCGTCATATTTAGTAGCGGCCAAGGTAGCCAAATATTTCAGTACACTTTATTACTGTAAGAATAAGGGTGTGTTACGAAATCTATACCTTGGCTGCCTCTAACTATATGATGCTGACTGTACATATACATGCATATAAGTATTATAGTCTCAAAAATATAACCCAGTTGTAGTAAACACAGTGTGTTACAACACACTGAATTACAAGTAATAAAGTACCTATGTACCTAGCTAACAGATAAAGTAAGAAATTATTTTTTCTGACAGTTTTCATGACATTGCGATATATTATATATGTACATTGAATTTCACCTGCCTGTGTTTTTTTTACTGTAGCTACTTCCGCACCGCCATTTACTCGATTTAGATACTGGGCCATATACAGTTTCACTAACTAGATCGAAGAATCAAAAGATTCCTAGATTGGAAGAGAGTTTCGATTTAAATTCTGTGTCGAAATATATAGATTTAAATTAATTTCATAATTTGATTTGGCACATAGTCTGTAACAATATAACATACATAAAACAAACAGCTTATAGAATTCTTCATTTCATATACAATAATCACATTGTTTGAAAATAGCGCCATCTACAAGGTTTACATCGAACTAACTAACATCCAAGTAAACTCAGTGTTTTACGGCAATGTGTAACTGACTCTAAACCGCAATGAGAAAATAATAAAATGGGATTGCAATAAAATGTATAATATAATAAGTATTCAGCGTGTAATTTTCCTTTGGACTTCATAATGCAACACATTAACAAGGACAATATTCATTATTGTTCTGTTGTACTGAGTCGGCATGATAAGTATGTAAGATAAGTATGTAAGTAAAAGTATTTTCAAAAATAACAATAGCATAACAAAACATGTTTTCTAAATGAGCTAATACATTTCAATTCACATTTCCAATTTATAATCGTCGCGGTTCGCTATCATTAGCGCCACCTCGCGGCACCTGGCGGCAACAGACATTATGCCGGACACCGCGGCTTCATAACAGATGGCGCCATTAGTCGCTGTCAAGATGGAACGGGGTCGTCACAGCTTGGACATTTATCACTGACCGCCCCCATCCCGGGATGATTTAATTTTCATATGTGAAATTAATCGGCTTTTTGTCTGACTCTTGAATGAGGGATTATTTAATCAAATTACATTGAGAGTAAAGCATTGTGAAAGCATTTACGATGAAGAGTTTATTTGTAATGTAAAATTTATTTATTTTATAAATTTTGTTCGCGCTACGCTCGTAGCCAATTCCGTGGTTTTTCTCGCATGAAGCGGAAAGCGCCTACGGCTACGGCTAAGCGGGTTCCTGGCAGTGAAAGTGCTAATTATTATAATTTGTTATTATTAACCTAAAGCAACAATTCATTATAACTATCTAGAATCTCAAAATATATGTGTTTTTTTAGTCGTTTTAAAGCAGTTTTTCATTTTCCTACCCCTAAGCAGACTTTTCCTACCCCTTAGCAATAACTCGCTATTTAGGTACCTACGGATACTACGTCTAACTTTTTAAAGCCTATAATTAGTCAAGATTATTACAGAAATTGACATTGTAGGCCTGGCTCCTAAAAATATTTTCTGCCATTTACGGATTATCCAGTCGAAAAGGTTGAAGCAAGGCTGTTAATATGGGCACGAGTAGGTGTAACGTTAAGATGTTGCACTCTAAATAAGACCTTACCCAGAAAATAATACCCTTGCAAAACATTACTCCTTCAAACTGACCATAATAACATAGGCACAAACAGCATAATATTTACATAACACTACAACCGATAACATCGACATTGTTACACTGATCGATTCCCTAATGCCACCCTTAACCTCTTCTTTTCCAATTGGACGACATAACCTACAATTTACTAGACAGTTAGACACTTCCCCTGTGTACCTTCGATTGAGTCATAAAGTAATAGCTAGTTGAAGACGTGTGCTTCCCTGATAGAGGGTATGATGTTTGTGGTGGCCGTAAAATTAGGGTTTTTAAGCTTGATCTATTGCCTTCATTGCCCGGGGAGTGGCGGTGTGGTGTAGGTACCTATCGATTCTATTAAAGTTTCATGAGTTTGTTTGTGGGCTAAGTAGTCGAGTGTCTTACTAGATAGTTTCAATGTTTTCTGGGCTATGATTAGCTGGTTTTGTTTCAGCTACAAAGCAACAGGTAGGTAATTAATTAATTAATTGACTCAAGTAGAGAGTATTTGGCTGGCACTCAAATCAGTTACTTATTATGAACACGCTCTGCTGTTACCCATGTCGTTTGTAGGGAAATACAGATTAGTGATGTTACCGTTTTCAGTAGTAATATAGCGCCCTTTTTTGGAATTTGTGAATGTCACTCGTAGTGACTTTGATAGGTATATTAATATGTTTTCGTACTAATTATTTAGTGGAAATAATAAATACAATTCATTCAGAAATCCATTTCACGCAACGACATTCCAAACACTGTTTAATAAATATAAATAAGTTAGAACTGCAAAAAAATAGAACAGGTTAAAGTAAAAGGTTAGGTAAAAGTAGCATAAGATATGTTATGAGGGGGCCCGGATTTATAATGAGTTACCAAATAATGTGACATTTTAAGTGCATTTAAAACTAAATTTAAACAACACATAATTATACAATACTGTATAACAAATCTCTAACGATCAGGCTAAAATGTTTAATTTTAAGGAATTGTAATACGTAAGCTCATTTTAAGTGGACTGTAATCTTCTTATGAGTTAATAAAGCATATCTAAACCTAACATTAATAAAAACAAAATATTATCGTCGTTATCAAAGCCTCTAAACAAAAATAGCAACGAGTGTCTTAAAATCTTTTTTATCTACAAATTCATTACTACAGGAAAATTATTAAACAAAGCTAGAGTCTAATACACCCGGCTCTAAATTTACAACCAGCTTGTAATAGCAATAAAAAAAACACTAGGGATGTGCCCCTCCGAACCGCCCCTGCAAGCAAACACTTATCTGAAGAAAGCCGCCTATCGTTACCTAATTTCTCGTAAAATTAAAAACGATCACTTTATCATGTCGGGAAAAATGTGAAGAAAATTACATGAAGGATAAAATGCATCTGTTGCGTAATCGAATGACGGTAGGATGTCCTGATACCGACACGCGCGTTAGCTCTTATGTAGTGACTATAAGGTTTAGATTGGTGAGGAGTGAATGGTGTACAAGTGAGGTATTAATCAAAAGGCAAGTTAGGAAACCCTCCTTCCGCGTCAGCGACAAGCCTTCCGCAGCATTTATCGTGTTATTAAAACTGAAGCGGGCGCGTTGCGTAAAAAAGATAATTATCTTAGCCCCTGTCTTGGGCAGGGTTGTCAGTTTTGCAGATGATTGTGTTTGCAAGTAACTTTACTGTAAATATTTAAGAATATTATAAACGCGAGTTTGTAAGGATGTTTTGATATTTGGTACCTTTTCCACAAATTTGTGGAACTTATCACCTATGAAAAATCGAGCAGAAGCTAGTTTGATACAAGGTACCTACGTATTTTATTTATTGTCTTTTAGAGACAAGTAGGTATCTACTCTTTGAAGGAAAATATTTAATATAATTCTATTTACAGAATATTTTGCTAAGTAACGAACGGATAAAAAATATAACTCATAACCACAATTGGCTGTCATCGGATAAGTCAGAAAAAAACTGAGTAGGTACTTTGAAATATTTGAAGGATTGGGAAGGATATGAGCGTTAATTGAACTCGTCACTCTTCGTGTGGAGCACAGAACCGCCACTTCCAAGACGCCGTCTAAACATACGAGCACGAGTGGCAACCCTAAACTCGGGCACGGGCGATGAGTTGCCGAGTGCCCGCGGCACATGCCCGCCATCAGTCATCGATGTGCCCGGTCAAGGATGCCGCGACACTTGTTACTAACGTCATGCTCGTTACCCCCCCTAGCGAGCTGGAAACTTGGCCCGTCAGCAAACGTCGCAATTGGAACTTAAATTATTGGAGTAATAAGTGAGTAGACATTGTGTTGGCAACTGATGTTGGCCATCACTCATCCATGTGTTTCAAGGGTGATCATAGTTATCAACATGTTGTGTCTATTGGGGGCTTATCTTAATAGTTACCGATAAAATCTATACTGATATGATAAATGCCAAAGTGTGTCTGCCTGATACCTTTTCACGCTTAAACCGCTGAACCGATTAAGATGAAATTTGGTATAGAGATAGTTTGAGTCCCGGGAAAGGACAAAGTATAGGTAGTGTTAATATATTGGTATGTATGTTAGTCTGTAAGGTATTTTTAAATATGGGCCTTGTTACCTGACATAAATAAATAAAACCCGGAAATCTTTCCCACAGTGATATATAAACGAGTGACGAGAGACGAGAGGAGTCACAGGCAGAAATTAAGAATTAAAATAAAATACTACAAAAGTAAGAAAAAAAACTATAATGCGCAAGATAATAGTGACTCTAGCAGAACTTTAATCACCGAGTGATATGTCAAGGACGCGGCACTTGTCACTTCGGGGCCAACACCACCAACAAACCGACACATAGATGTTTCCTATAGACCCAGGCAGCTCTAAGATAATCTTCAAAAACACATGAAAGGTTGATTAGATACTACATCAGCGAAAATCTCGTAAGTCAAACGTATATTAAATCAGTGAAACGGTTGTTAGCAAGTACCAATTTAACGCATGTTAAATGTATACTTATATGTACATATTACAGCACAATAATCATAAGTTACCACAGCGCATATGAGCTGACCTAATTTTCAGAACATGTAATATTCAATTCGCACCAACTATTTGTACATACGAGAGCACAATGAATTTTCTCCTGTGGTTAATTCTATTTACTCTGCTGAAACCGTTGCACTGCACCCATAAATTATCGTCAACTACACACCGCAGATGGAGTATACAGAGCTGTAGAATATTTATAAAAGCGGCGTAATTTAAACGAACTGAGGGTAGATCTCGCTCGCGCCGCAGATCGCAATTTTCCGGAATACTCGGGAAAGCTACAAATGTTCCCGAGTCGTTCGCGCCAGAAAATTACATTTCATAAAATCTAGTGACGTTGTGGCGTTATCGATAGGCAAGCTGTTTTTTCGACACGAGTAAGAATATAGTTGCGTGTTGCACAATTGGTTACAATTCGCGCGTGTTTTATGTAAAACATCTTCGACAAATGTGAGTCATACAGTTACAAAATAAATGCATGAAAGTTCCCATCACATTTATGTCCATTATGTGTAAACCTTAACCTTGTGCTTATCTTATCTATATAGATGAGGGCCCTTTTGGATGCACTTTTACCCAGTGGGATCTTTTGTGCATTTGCCCTCTCCTTCATGCCTTCTCCCAAGCTCGCTCCATCATTTTCACAAAACGGATGATGCAGCTCAGCGGAAGCACCTTGAATTCCTTTGGTTGCGTATAGTCGTTACCAAAGTAATTCATTATTTGTCTGGCAAGGGCATTCACACAATAAGTGTTCCATTGTCTCATCCTCCTCGTCACACATTCTACAGTCTAAACTATCCGATAGTCCCATCTTGGCCTAACAATCCTTGACCCCGAAGTGACCTGTGAATACCCCAGTAACCTTGTGCTTGTCAGTGTCCAAATTTATTAAAGATCAAGCTCCAGAGCTGTTCGCCGCTCCTGAACCCTCTACTCTTTTTCGTTTCTGTTGTTTATTATCACACAATTATCCAAATAGCAACAATGCTCGTGAATGCTGACTTTTGGCCGAAGGGTGTTGCATTTCGACGGCCCTGGGGCAACCTACTGAACTCCACATCAGAGCTGGGGAGGCAGCAGAGCCAAACCGCTATGTATCATAGATGATATCTTTAAAATTAGTTTTTTATAATTTGTTATATGGGCCTAAGATGCCTGAATTAAATGAATCATTATTATTATTAAACCAATTCCAGTCTCGAGTTCCCTTTCATCGACACAGCCCCATCCCTAGGTGGAACTGAAGAGCTTTGCGGTAGCGGGCACGCATGGCTGCGCGAATCACACGACTCGTTTCACAAGATAACAATTTGTGCGCGAGCTTATGTACCGCACCTGCTCGCTTGCTCCGAATTGGACCTACCTTTACGCAAATTTACATAGGGAGCTTTGATTTGCCCTGTCTCAGATTTTTAGGTATGCTGCATATATGTTACATAAAAATATGTCTCATGGCTCTTATGTCGGCGAATGATGGGTCCAGAATATATTTAGGAGAGGATTCATTCAATACATATTTGACTGCTATTTTGCTGCATTTGAAGCTACGGTAGCCCAGTGGTTCAGGCATGCGGCTGTCAAAAGGCGGTCGTGGGTTCGAATCCCGGCTCGTACCAATGAGTTTTTCGGAACTTATGTACGGAATATGATTTCATATTTACCGTTAGCTTTTCGGTGAAGGATTAACATCGTGAGGAAACCTGCATACATCAGCGAAGAAATTCAAAGGTGTATGTGAAGTCCCCAATCCACACTGGGCCAGCGTGGGGACTACTGCCCGTTCCCTCTCATACATGAGAGGAGGCCTGTGCCCAGCAGTGGGACGTATATAGGCTGATGATGACGATATGATGATGATATTTGACTGTGCATTGCCAAGTAGATCCTATTATATAATTGTGCTACGCTATTCTTTCTAAGAGGCGTCAGTAATAAGAATAAAATGAACAACCGGGTAACACAGACTGTATTCGTTTCTACAGCACGTTTATCATGCGACGGCCGCGACATTTTATTACTCTCGATTTTTCTCGCACTATCAGTCTCTTTCTTATTAGAACACTTAGAACAAGAGATATAGTGCGAGAAAAAACTAGTGCAGTAGTTACAGGATGGTAATAGCCTAGTTAGTATTGGCTTTACCTGGAAAAATCCCAGTAATAGAAAACATCTGTCATCTCTCATCGATGAGCACTAGTAGACACCTATTTGCTGCCGTGTCTTGAATGTTAACCATGTATTTAATGATTCTTTTATCCACGCCTAAAGTACCAACCACACATAAGTCGCCTAGTACAACAAATTAAGTTTTCCTTAGTATGGCAATTGTCTATGAAATAAAAGCGTGAGCCAGTTAAATAACTACCTGCATATGATCGAAAAATAAAAATGTACCATTATGCAACCCCAAAACCAGACTTAACAAATCACTTATCCCAAACGCTTCCGGCGGACAGAAAGCCCGTCGGAAAAACACGAAAAAGGCTACTTTTCCGTTTTTTCCATATCTCCTCGCGGCGTGTCTAGGACGGACGTTTCCGGCGCTTGTCTTCGGTATCAGCTCGGGAAAACATTGCTTCCGGGACTGTCAGCTTAGGCCCGGTCAAGATTTTATATCGCTCTTTTTCCTTCGACTCTTAGATCCATTTGTCTTTGTTTACTGACTTGTTGAGGGGAGGTTATGAATAAGCATACTTGTTGAGCGATGGATTGAAATAAAGTTACGATATTAGTATGAATTTTATTCGGTACGGACAGAGGTATTAATATACGTACATAAATAAGAGCATTAATGTCTGTACACGCCTTTATGACATTGACAATAAAGTCCTATATTGTTTGTCCTTTCTATGTACGTATATTAATACCCCTGACTGTACTTCCTTATGTTTATCACATCTTTACTATAATTAATTAAAGTTTACCAATTTACCTGTTACTGTTACGTATTAACAAAATAACCGAATTAAAATTGATGCTAATGTTTACTTAACCTACCCCTTGTTTCGTTCACCCGTGCTTCTTTTGGTATTGTGTTAGAGTCGATAACGATAACATGCAATGTATTTCAATTATACGACTCTATAAAATAACTAATTATACGAATACTTTTGTTCTAATAATGATTACTTAGTCCTTAATCTGATTTTCTCATTTCCAAGCAGCCGGCTATAAAACGCACGAGACAGGTTTTGTGACACATCAATTAATCCAGATTATTGAATTTCAAAATCGCCAAACGGCTTTAAACCTGCCGCTTTTAATGTATTCCCCATAAATTATCCACACCCGTATAGGATTTCACTGTTCATCATTGTCACTGCATCCTGAACAAATTATCGAAAAATTATGACTTCGTTCTTCGGTCACGTTTTAGCCATTAAACGGAGACAAAACGATCTAATTCCTGACGAAGCGAAATATCCACGAACTGGTGCTATCATTGCGCAAAAAAATGCCACCACAGAATTGATACACTTTTGAAAATCACGTTCACTCAACAATAGACCTTATTATGTGTCATACAAAAGTGTCTGTCTTTTTTGTTGGACGCAACGATATATTAGTCGAAGGTGTACAATCAGTGGGTGTCAGAATGCGTTGTCCCATTGATACAGAATTAAGGCGCCCCATTTATTGCGACAAAACATCACTCGATTCGATTGTCCGGCCAGCGGTGAATAATCCTCGGCTAACATTTGTATGTTACCAGTTTCGTTTATTTTAACACTCATTTGTCTATTAGGAAGACCACTGGGTCTGGTAAGGGACTGCCCTTAGATGAAGTGATAATACCTACTAATAAAGTTAATACAATTCTAAACTCATACAGACATTGCTTGTATTATGATTTGAACCCTGGATCGCTTGCTTTATAGGTAGAGTCACTGTTGAAGATAACAACGTCTGAATATGGAATTGGATGAACCGTGTCGTGTGTCCTACTTAAACCATCAGTGTGTGTCACTCTGCCAAAATGGCGTCGCATTTTGATGAAACTCATTGAGGAGTGAGATCAAGACTTTTTCCACGATTTTATTGCGTCACAGGCCCTCTACCCACATCCGCAATCACAGCAGAGAGTCATCGCATCGCGCACATCTGGCTGCGTTAAAATGGATTAACCAGAAGATTACACGCGAAAAAAAAACGCATAGTAGCTCTACAAAGACACCGCACCGTGACAATTGGTGGGATTACCCGGTGATTGGTATCATGCGAACAGCGGTTTCGAGTTTAGAACATTCGTACGAGTATGTTTATGTTCGTGGGAGAATGTAACTATAAAATACTGGCATGTAACGGATAGGTAGAGTTGTGGTAGAGCTATAATTTTGACAGAAAGGGTCACATTTCTGTATTTTTTATTTGTCTACGCAAATTACAAAAAAACATTGTGCTTACCTACATATTATGAGGAACGAAATTTCAGCTGTCGATAAAACCGTTATTTGGCATTATTTTGACAGTTTAACCGATAAAATTAGCTAACATTTCACTCATTTTAATATGTAGACACATATCAAGCGAGATCCACCCTGTAGGTATTTCACAATTCTGTACGCCATATACTTAGTGAGTTACATAATTTGTTGCTGTTATTGTAACTTTATCTGACTAAACTTTCGGGGAAGCGGGTTTGTTTCCACGTTTTCAGTTAAGAGTTTTAAAATAATAACAATGGTTAAAGTTAGCCACTTGGCATGTACGCATCAACATCGCCTCTGCCGCTTCAGTGTAAACAGCGCTTAACCTAACCCAATAACTGACGTTAGGTACACGTATCGCATTGCTTTCGAAGTATTTCGTTATTTTGTCTACACGGATGCTGGCGATGGTGTGCTACCGACTATTTTACTCAGACCCTCGCGCGTTAGAAAGCTGCAGAGAACAGTTCTACCATCTTTAGTTTCGGGGAGGTAGAGGGCTCAGCTTATAATGGTAGGATCATAACATTGTGGTAGGAACGTGCCGTGGCTTCGAGTCCACGGGCTATTATTGTTCTGGCCAGCTCGGATGAAATATTGCCCCACTGTGCATGCCGTACTGTTTTTGCGAACGAATTTGTTGGGAAAAATATTAGCGGAAATAAGTAGCCGCGAAGAGTCGTGAACAAACTTTGCAATGAGACTTTCGTGTTGGTTCGTGCCCGCCGTGTTGCCTTTGCGACTTACACGTTGGTAGGAAACTTGAATATAATTTGAGAAATGTGGTAACAAATCACGATTCTTTTTAAAAATAGTCTCGTTGTCGGTAAGAAGTTTATTCTGATACCGGTTAGTTAAATTGTAGTTACGGTCTTCTTTTTTACTTAAATGTCCAAAAATGCCTAACTATTGATAAGTACTTACTACGTAATACCTAATAGGTCCTAAGATTAAGAAAGTCGACTTTAAACAGTTCCGTCGTTAGTTTTTGTTTTTAGAATAAGGTGCAAAACAAATGAGTTCATATCAAAAATAAACCACTAAAATGATTTAGCGACAAATTTCCGAATGCACCCTAAATATTGAGCATATTTCTCAAACAGGCGTATCGAGGGGAGAACGGGCCCGAGTGACAATGACGCGGCAGCGAAGATAAATTTCTATCACGCTCGCAGATTAGCTGCTATTGTATAACAGTGTAAGATTAACTGATAAGTGTCTGCTTGTTAATAATAAGAGAAATGTTTACGAATGCCACTTACTCGCCGAGGGTGATGCTCCCCTTTGTAATAATATTGAAGATGTTTTTTAATTAATCAAAAGTGATACGATTTATGGGAATGAGGTTATTGATTAAGACTTTTTAACCTGCAGAAATAATAAATGGCTCTCTGTGGATTCCTTCCTCTCCCAGGCTAAAACTTTTTTGTTCGCAAATCCATACTAAATGCTGACGCACATATGGGTCAGCGGGAGAAGAGAGGAACAGTTGACGTGTTTGTATACCTACGGTCTAAACAGCGAACCGTAATGCTTATACTTGCGATCCGATATTTGCGTCAGTAATTTGATTTTAAGAAAATGTCTCAGCTTCAATTGAATGTACAAAGAACACGAACATTTTGGAAACAAATAATTTGATTGCAACATTATGTTTGGTGTAATATCACAGCAGCTTACTTGTTCATTCGATCCATGGAGCCGGTGTCAGATGGACCAGGTGTCAATGTGACATCTCCTGTCATGTATCGATGCCGTGAGTTCGTATGAATTTTTCGTGTAGTGTGTAGGACAAATAAAAAGTATGTTCAAGAGATTAAGGAATAAAATCAAAAGTTCGATTAGTCATTTGAATACAATGTACTTATAGGATATAGGTATTGGATGTGATAGATTTTTTTACTCAAATGTTGTGTTAACGACAAGTTATACTACCGCTACTTGTCTATTATGTAATGTAAAACATACTCCTTATACAAGTAAGCATGATACTAACGGATAATTATCAGTTGCAACTCAAAATTATATAACCTAATAAATACGTAGCCATCTTATCTCAGATGGCGAGAGACTTTTAACGATCTAGTTCATAATTTTGTAGTACTAGTTAAGATGATTTACATGATGATATACATAAAAGGTACAGCACGTCAGATAACACAGAAGTATTTACAACCACAAATAATCGGTCGGTTCTCATTTCACTAAACCATACTACCTAGCTATTTATGCGTGATATTGTCCGCCAGTGTTCTCAGCAACGACAATACGCCGTCCCATCTGTGCGCCAGTAAGCGGAGATCATACGGAATTGTATAAACATTATCAACGGTGGCAATAAATATAATAACAATAATATTTTTTATTGTGGCGCACAATGCTGGGGGTTTGTCAGCCGCCCGCCGTAATGAAGATGTAATGGGGCCGCGGACTAATCCGTCCATGAAGGGGGTGACCGGGGCTGAAAGGATGTCACGCGAATATGACAGATATTATGACAGCAATGCAACGGATTCGATGCTCGCTCCAAATTAGCTTTTTCAATTTTTATTAAATGTAGCCGCTATTGTAAAAAAATAGTAACGATTAAAGTCTGGAGCTTTTGTATCTTCTGATTTCGTTGAACAAAATATCCTTAATTTTGAACTGCATTTCATTACTATCATTTAAAAATATACGAGTCAATTAACGATGGAGCCCGTAACAGTAAAATAAAGTTAACTTTTTAGAACAAACATAGTTTATTTGTTAAATAAAATGGGCTGTTATACATTGAATAATCACAAATCGGTCCACGCATACTCAATGTCCCGTCGAACAAACATTACAAACAAATTATTCGGGCCCAACGCTTCGCGGCGAAAAATCAACAGAACCACATAAAACATGCACATCCAATTCCCCTTTGTCAGTTTCGAACGGACCTAAACTACGCCATAAGTACATTTTGTTTGATTCAGAAGGTAACAATTTGAATATTTCGATCATAATTAGAGGGATCCTATATCACATACCTACTCGATAACTTCCCAGTCAAATCTATTTAAAGAGTTCTAATCACTTTTACAGAAAGTCTACAATAGCTTGTTATAAAACTCATAATTTGAGCGGGACTTGCCATGTCAATTTCGCATCAATTTTGACAGTTGTCCCCAGTGAAAATAATTATTTATCGATCCATTAATTCATTACTTGATTGACGGATTTCGAATCGCTTTGTTGCAAACGAGTTTGCCTCATCTTGTATTCATCACTGGATATGAGCGAGTTGTTTTCTTTCCTCTCAACTTCTGAATAAACATGATCATCTGCTTAAATTAATATTTGCATGATATTTTTAATAAATAAATTCTTTGCGAATACTACAAAGAAGAAGCAAACTGTATCTCTGTGTCGTGTTTTTAAGACCTGTGAGAAAAATAACCGCGTGAATGTTGAGTGATAATTGAATACAGAGAAGTTTTAATAACAAACGAAAATGCACACAAAAAGAGATGCATTTCGAGAGATTTCGTGACGACTTTATTTGAAAAAAAAAAAAACTCGCCAATCAAGTTTTCATTTTAAAGTATGAATACGCTGACATCTTTCTTTGTTAATGTTGCCGTTACTACGACTGTTTTCGTTAAAAAAGCGTAGATTTCTAAAAAAAATGTTGACGGGGGTCACGCCTAAACCAAAATTAGGGTTTATTCGTACGCAACCTTTTATTGCACTTTGACACGAGATGTTCTGAGAACGCCCGGAGATTTTTTTACATTTGAAGATTTTATTGAGATATCGAAATTTGGGAAACGGTGGTTAGATAACGTTACCATGTGTCTGATTGAACAATGGTGGCACCCCTTTAAGTTTACTTCGACATGTGAACTTATTGAATTTCGGCAAATCCCTTTAAATGTACCCATATGGATTTAACGCGAGAAAGGGTGATTTCGATCGATGCCAATAAAGTAATAATAAATCAACTTGCTGACTAGGGATCTCAACTTTGAATACTTCTTCGTATAGATACCTTACTGGTTGTTATAATAATAATGAAGCTTATCATGAAGCGTCACTTACTGCAAGTATGTGGGTGTGCGAGTTAGGCAAGTAACATCAAAGGGCCTTTATGCAGCGGCTCGGAAGCGCGGTCAGCGTTTGCGTGTAATGATGCCGCAATTGGCACTCTTACCCTACGTCACGTACCAGATCAAACTGCCGTGAAACATGGGGAACCACGTTACGAATGTCTTTAGAGCAAAAATAGTGACTTTAGTTATACCTTAATTAAGTAGAATTGCAAATACCTACATGAACCTACACCTAAATAACTCCATTTAAAACAGGACGTATTCAACTTGAAATTATGCTAAAAGAAGTATAACTGTTAAGATTGTCACTCCGGCGTGATGCTGGGTCTTTTCTCAATAATTATTGTAAAGGAAGGAACTAAATGAACGCTTTCAATTAGTTCCTTTACTTTTCTAGATACTTACTTATGCAGAATGATTTATACGGTAAAGTACCAAGTGTTGTACTTATTCTAATGCTCATAATAACTCATTTTAATAAACAGCGTTCAAGACCAATATGGCTCAGACCTAGACGTTCCAAAAAAGAGACGTCATATACGTACCTACTTGAAACATCATACTTTACTCGCTATCGAAAATCTATAAGTCACCGTTTAGTTTATAATAATGTTATGTTACCGCAAACGTTTAAACATGAAATCAACTGGCCACCATAAAAGAGACGTACGGATCAAAACAAGAATGAATCCTTGTAGGTAAGCACCGGAACTAAATGTCTGCGCACAATAGCGGTTAGGCTGTAACCGGAGAGGCGCGGGCGCAGCTATCTGTCCCGTCTCCGTCTGACATTCGATGCGGATCCAGCCCGGAACGTCCGGTGTATTCATTATGTAATTGCAAATTGGTTGAGTTCATTCGCAATTCATGGTTTTAAAAGTATTTTTTTTTTAATTGCGATGTTCTTGACTGTCTTTGCACTAAAAAAAATAAGTTTCAGTATTTCTTTTAGCTTTGGTGCAAGCTTTTGCTGCCACCTGTACCTACTGTTCATCAACTACCTACTCATTGCAATCATTCTAGCAAGGCCAAAAGATACGTGGATTGCATTTTTTCTTCCGTTTTCAAATTTTCCGAAAGTTTTTTTATAAGTAAAGTTCTTACAAGTCGTACCTATTGACCATCGATAAGACCGGGAAGTGAATTAATAGTACATTACGTAACTAGGGCGGTAAATTGCCCGTGTTGAGTACAAAATTTTACGTGTTCACCTGGCCACAATGCTAGTTTTCCCGTACGCGCAGCGTGCAGTAAAACTCGCATTATGGCCAGGTGTGACGTAAATTTACTTTACTTACTTTCGTGTACGTGTCTCGATACAATTTTAGGAAATAGGAACTGCGAATTTTTGTAGAAAAAGCGCAGAAATCGTCCGTAATTCAATATTTTATAAGACATTGTTGAATTGATTTCCGTTTCCTCGCAGATACGCGCCACGCCCATTGCAGATTCAAAGTGCACTCGCTCGTGTACTTTGTACAATATAGGATAAATCGTGACCCAACCTAATAGTACAGGTAATAAGAGCTATTTTCGAATGACTCCAGTTGCGTTAACGTTTTTAACACGATATAGATGCTCATAGATAACAACTCATTGTGCATTGGATCAGATTCATCTTCAATGAGTGTGTGGAATCGTTCAATAGTCCCAAATCTCAATAAAGACTTACCGAAGCGAAATAAGTTAAGTTGATTTAAAATACACCAGACATTGAACAGAAATTTACGTTTTAAAAATGCTTTGTATAACGTCAGTAACCTCGTTACTACAATGATAAGTAACTCATCGGTGTCCATAAACAATCTTGAAACAAGGGCTTGTTTTCTAAATATGACACCTAAAACCTGCATAAATAAAAAAGACACCAAAAAACCAGACTACTTCAAACATCAATAAAGTCGACATTTTATTGCATCCGTGCTCAACATTTCGGTAACGCTGCAGTTGTACCGTAATTTATGAACGAACCGCTCGTTTTTTGACACTTCAATTTCACACTTGACTCGTACTGAAACAAGTGGTCTATCGTCACCCAGTGCGATATATTATCCTCAACTTAACCTGATGCTAGAAAGGGTGCCTTGTCATCACTAGAATCGAAACTTACCTCCCAAGCGTATCTCGTGTCCAACGGCTCTGTCGCGTTATACTGCCCGATGAAAGGTCCATACTTCGTCCCGCCTTGTATATTCACTCTAGCGAACACCCCACCATTCTTTATTGCCAGTTCTATAGGTAAATTCAATTCACTATCGGCAATATCGGCATTTTTCGCTCCTCTCTCTTTCTCTCTTTGGCTTTTCGTGTCATACCTCGGCAGTTCCAAATTAGCGGGTAGGTAGCCACGTCCAAATTCTGCGAAGTTAGGAGATAGATAGGTCTCCGATAAGCGATAGTCGAGCGCGCTAAAATAGTCCTTAGCGTCTACGCAGGGGGGCATAGTTTCCTGTTTGATGTGAACTAAGGTGGGCGGCGATTCAGACGTTGCAGAGTCGGTTGGACTCGGCGGTGGGCTGCCTGACTCCTGGCTGTCGCCTGCTGTGGACAAGAGAAACTAATTATCATACCGTCTTATTGTCAACCAACAACATTTATCATCAACATCACGTAGCCAAAACAATGATTGCGTCAGAGATAATACACACAATCCACAATCTATTCCGCTTTGCCTTAAGGTTTGACTGGTAGAGAGTGCCTTATAGCACTAAATCCATTTTTTTTTAAATATATGTGCACTAAAGTTTAAATAAATTAATACTCATATTAGACATTAAAGAACATACACGTAAATAATTTAAATAGTAATTAATAGATAAGAGTTAGAGCTTGACGACAGACATCCGAAGAAAGCCTTGTAACACGAAAGCGCTATTTAAAAATATTTTTGTCAGTAGGTACATATGATATCGTCGATTGTGACATGCATTATACGTATATTGTCATAATGTCAACTTTACTCTTGCCAAGCTACATACTCATTGCAGACTCATATTTTCGAACGGAAGGGACAATGATATCGACACTAAAGATACGCCTGTACGAACAATATTAACTTGACATACTGGAACACACTGTGACAGCTGAAGACTAAGGCATGGTGGCCCGCAATTGCCTGTGTCGGGCTACCGCATGGGACGAATTACTCGTGCGCGTTGGGCCTATCTTTACGAAGTAATATATATTATATCTACAGTCTATGTTTATATTTACGTGTGTTCCGCCGTAGCGCTTAAGATACTCAACCGATTTTGATAAATTAGGTGTCAATCGATTCAAAGTTACGCTCCGGGTGACATAAGCTACCATTAGTAAGTTTTTTTTCACTTTTCCGTAGTCGGGTTACAATCAACAACATATGTCATTTTGCCGGTGACATCGCCTCTCTTCACTATACATTATTTTGTGGCTGTACTACCAGAATATTTCATACGCTTTACTAATCCTATTACACTTCACAAATGTAATAATGGCACTTATTATTTAAAGCAAAACAGCTAAAAAAATATGTAGACGTGCAAGATGCTGATCTCATTATTCGTATTTCCGCCGTCGACAAAGAGTTTCCGCTCGTCTTCTGTCTCTCAGAGCATCCCTCCGATATGCAAGTCCTGGATATTTGCCTTGTCGGCTAGTACGGTGGCGATCTGTCATAAACGTCTGCTCAATATAGTACCCTGGATTATTATTCGGTACGCGTTAATGCGCCTTACCTCACCCGTCACGCCTAACGAATAGATCTCTCCCTACGCTCAGTTACTTCGATCGCGGCGTCAAGATATTTTTGTCGGTGATAGCTGAGGTGTTAGTTTGCATGATTGATTAGACGACATTAAATAATATAATAACAATATTTTGCAACTTCACTAGATTATAGTGAAGTTGCAAGATATTCCGCGTTATCAGCAAAAAATAGTGTATTTTTTAATTTTTGTCGATTTGACGACTAATTTTGCCTTGTTTACAGGATAATGCAGTATTTTAACTATATTAATCATTTGGCATCCTTTTATGAGTTTAACTTTGGCGATTAACATTATTATTAAAATACAGGATAAATATGAAAATGCGATTTTATCTAATTTTCCATGTTAGGTAGCAGGCATGTTAGGTAGTAGGTGGTAGGCAGGTATTTTTACGCGTTAAATCTCGTGTTGGAACAATATTTCAAATTGGATTATATTTCTCATTACACATAATGCCACAAAATATGATATCGACTAAAAGAACAAAATATGAATTCATAATTGCACACGGAAACCTAACATCCGTCCGTACGAACGCGTGTCATCAATAAAACGCATCCCCTTTGCAAATAGCTGAAAGAGACACTCTATAAATCATTAGACCCCCTATTACTACTAATATACTTGTTAGAACAACCCCTATCTCGTCCATTTGTCTTCCTCAGCACGTGGCGGTGAAAAAACAGGAATTATACGCTCGATAAAGGCGTAATACAATGCGATTACAAACGAAATGATAACTGCTTAACATCACAAAGGTGCATCCGACAATGCCCAGGATGTGTGAACGCGTCTTAAAGAATCCCTTTATTTGGACTCGTTTGGCGAGCTTATCACCTGTCATATGTAGGAAGTGTATGCGTTGTTAATAAATGTAGTATTAGATTTAATCATGAACATACATTAAACAAAGTTTTTTTTTTATATTCACAATCACACGAATTATTGATCATGACAAAGACGGTTTTACGATGGTAATATTCATTGTTTACTCGATAGGGAATGCAACCTAAGCTATTCACCATATTTTTTTCAATAGCACAGCGAAGCTCATCGGGATTCCATTTTCAAATTCAAATAAGCCGTGGCGTGGTCGTCGCTGCGTGAGCGGACAATGCGGACGTGTTGCCGTTAAAGTCTCCGGTTTCCGCAGAAACTGGCCAGATTTAAAATAAGAACATCCATGAACTGCGAGTGGAGTGGAGCTGATAGCAGCTTTCAAATTGTGTAGAAACAAACGAAGAAAATTTTTATTAGGTACTAAAATTTTTTATAGTAATTTCTGGTTATTGTCTACCTCCCGATAGCCGTAGGTCGAGATTAGAGAATAATCCTTTTCTTCTCATCTAAGTTAATTACGAAACTTACTAAGCGGGTCTCCGTTACCTTATTCACCATTGCATTGCATTAGCATTGCTAGCCTCGCTCACGCATCTCTTACCATTGGTGGATTTTTCTACGCACACCGCTCCTCTACAGGTCTGGTGGATATACTCACCCTAACGCGCAATCAACAGTCGCTGTCAGTTTTATAAGTACCCCACAATTATCTGTTTAAATGTTGAATAATCGGCACAATTATGATGGTCGTGTTCTTTTCTTTACGCACTGTAGGTAGATAAAACATTTATCACGTTGGGATAAGAATATGGAACGTGACGGAGGCCTATAGTACCATATACAGTTTTACATATTTATACCGTTTTTATATGGTTGTGTGTGATAACATGTTACGTGAAAAGGGCATGCATTTCCTTTTTAGCAGGACAAAAATTTTATATATAAAACAGTTTACCCTAATTAATATTACTTTTACGTGTTCGGTTTATTTGACAAAAAACCCACATTTTATTTGAATCTACCTACCCATAAATGCCGCTTAATAAAATACTTAGGTACCTACCGATGACTATTTTTTTCAATTAATTTATCAGTAATATCTGTTAAGTAGACATACATTAATTTCTAATTATTACAAAAAGCAACATTTGATAGACAATTAAATGTATTAAAATAATTATTTGCGAGATCGTCGCCTCCGTTTCCGCGGACCCCCGGGCACGCTAATTTGGCCAGTTCGTCACACAGACTGACAATAAGGATTTACTGTCACTCGTCGTTCACGGCCTGGCTTATGTTGTATCGTAAAACACTCACCAATATAAACTTAACAATTAAACAACTATACGAACTCCTTACGTCTGAAGCGTTAAAGATGCAAATAGCTTGTCTAATGATTGGCTGGAACGCAAATAACGTGGTAAGCAGGCGTGCAAAGTGCATGCCTCATCGGACATACGTGAAGTGACTAAATAGATGAATTCAGCAAGACAAAGGTGTGCGTTCGCGGAAAGTCGCGCTTTCTACCGCGACCAACATTTGTAAAGGACAGGAAACGGTTAAATTAATGAATGAAGAAACTTAGTTTACAGGTAACGTGTACTTGTCTGACAAGTGTCATTGGAAAGCGTTGTAAAGTACACCTATTTACTAAAATGTGTTTGTCTCATTATCATCATAAACGAAAAAGCCGGACTCTTGTCGGTGGAGTAACCGCCATTCTGTCCTTCTCTCTGCTACTATTTTGAGCTCTTGATACGACATTACATTAACTTTCTTTTTAGCTTGGTCCATAAGCGCACGTCTTGGTCTTCCCCTGCCTCTCCTTCCTTCTATCTTTCCTTCAATTATAGTTTTTATCTATACCTACTAAAACTAGTGGCTCTTTGAGCTATGAAACTCGCGAGGGTGATGGTAGGTACTTTGTTTTTTTTGTCAAATTTCTAAAAACTTAATCGAAAAAAATCGATGTAATTATCGAACCTGCTGGAGTTCTCCAGAACCAGTAATCCGATTTTAAATGTTCTTTTACGTCACTTGATACATTCTCGTAGTTTATGGATGAACTGAACTGAACTGAAATGAACTTTCTGGATAGACAAAGGCTATACTTTATCCCACGCTTTTGATTGCGTTCTTTGCAATACGCGGAGCCGCGCGGCAGCTAGTAGACATGTAAAGACTATATTTTCCCGCGAATTGTCAAATGGAACCCCGTTGAATTCCATTTTAATCCGTTTAGGGAACGATAGAAATGAGATGAATTGAATTAACATACTTGATTATTTTCAGGTTAAAGAGTATAATACTACCACCGGGGTTTAAGATATCTCCTGCGCGTCGAAACACAATCAGCGGGTGAAGACCGTTACTTTCATGTACATGTATTGTATAAATATGGACAGGTAACGTACGTAACTTATGTATTTAGATACCTACCTAAAATATATCGCTGAAGTATAAGATTATCTGCTTATATTCAAAATAACACAGTAGGTGTCTAAGTCGTGATCTATTTCTTATTATTATTTCTGAATGTTGACATTCAAATACTGACTAAATTAGTCCAGTCCATTTGTTACTCTTATATCCAATATTGTTAATGTGAAACAAATAGCCTATTTTAAATTTGTATCATACGATTGAATAATAAATCCGATATGCCTATCCCTATATCTTTAAATATAGTTAATACCTACCTACCTACGATCCGATAACCAGTTAATGAAACGGAAGTATAATAATTTTCACTAATTTAATTAATCTTTGATTCTGGCGAACTCGTATTGCATTGAGATATGAATCCGTCGGGAAGTTCTCCGCGGGCCTTCTTACTCTACTTTTAAAAACGTGAGGACAAATAAAGTGAAAAATACTTTTTGAATAGGCCATTTCAAAATCAAACTTATGTCTACGTTATGGTTGTAATCGTTTAAGGTGGCCCGCTATTTGATAAAACTGCCATTGAAAAATGTAATCTAGTAGTTTAGGAAGTAGAGTAGGTTTTTCAACGGATTAATTAAATGAATGAATGAATTAATGAATGATTATTTATTTGTATAACATAGGTACATGAAAAAAACTTGAAAATAAAACACATAGGGAACACTATGTTTTGCCGATTGGCGTAAAAATATTTGATATTTTACAATGTTTTGTTTCTTTATGCAATTGTCCTAATCTAATCAAAATCAAAAATAAAATATATATAACAGAATCAAAAATAGAAATTAGAAATTGAAATTACAGCGCAAAATTACTTATGTCAGCAATAAATTTAAATATAATTATAGTAATCATGTCAAATTAAAAGTAATACAATTTCCACATTAAATTCAACACATAGCACATAGCTCGGACGCACTTTTTTTGAGCCTTGAATACTGCTCCTTATCAATTGCAACTGCGCAATGCAACTGAGCTAAGTATTTTTTTTGTATAAAATATGCATATACAACGATGTATGTACCTGCCTATTAATACAGATAATACTGTTTTTTTACATTACCTAAATATCACAAGCCACCAAAACGTCATCACAAAATTTTCGCGATGCAAAAATTTGAAAATAACCTAAGTAGGTAACAAAATGTACCATTTAAATGTATAAGCAAGAATGATGTCGAGTCATATGAGGAAGCCAAGAGACTGGCAATAGATAGAGAAAAGTGGCGGTTACTCCACCGACAAGAGCACGGCTCTTAAGTAATGATGATGATGATGAAGCAAGAATGATTTAAGCACCCACAAAAGGCGGACTTAATGCCTTCAGGCAACCTCTCACCGTTCCAATTAAATCTACTTAAGACATTCCACAACTACCTAATTTAAAAGAATGTTCAATAGGTAGCTATATTTCGTAGATAGGTACGTACAGACAGCCTCGTATAACTATACGAGGCTGTCTGTGCAGTAGCAGCCAAAGTAGCCAAATATATCGTAACACATCCTTACTCTTACACTATAAAGACGTATAAAGACGATATATTACTGACTGACTGTACAGTCGAAAGCTAACAACATTTAAATCTCAACTAAAATGTGTTCTTGGTATGTTTTGTGCTATATTTATATTTTATTAAAGTGAGTCGGAAAGCGGACCCGGGCAAACGCCGGGTTGACGCTAGGTAGAAGAAGAATTAGGTACCTAAGTATAAATAATCATAATAACCCCATGCTATAACGAATAGAATTTTTAGCAAGTTATGACACTTCAAAACGTCTCAAAGCGTCCGTTATCGTTTTCGCACTTCCCTATAACAAACTAACAATAGTCTCATACAAATATTGTAAAACTGTCGGCGCCCGCCAAAAGCTAGCACCTCCGAAACGGCACCAGTCAAACAGCCAACAAATTTAAAAGTAAAAATATCTCGATTACAAATCCCAATTAAAAAAATATCCACACGCCACAGCGGTTTCGCACGCACTTGACAGACCCACAGATAACACGGGAGATGGTCGAAAAAACATAGATGGTCAGATTAGGGTCGTTTGTTTATGCTTAAGTTTGCTAAACCTGCACATTTATCGTATTTATGTCAAGGGCTGTGAATGTTGTAAACTTGTGCATAAGTTGGCATCATCGTATTTTTTCAGTTCGACAAAATTATGCTTTAAATATAGTTTTTTGAAGAACCATCATAAAAGTATTTATAAATTGAAACTTATAAATCTACATGTGTATATATTGGTAAGTGCGCCTTTGGAACTATAAATTACTTCATTCCACTGAATAAAATATTTAAATCCAATTAGAAAAATAAGTCTGCAACATTATTTTGCACTAAAAGCAAAAGGAAGTCCTCAAAGTAATAGCAAGACATTAATTAGGTCACAATGAATACCTCCTCTATAATAAAACTTCACGGGAATATATACCAAATGTGTATGCAGATAAAATTCAATTAACAGTAACAAAGAACACCTTAATTAGTTAGCAAACGCTTATTCAGATAGGAGTATTACGTGCTTAAGACTAGGATAGGAATATTATAACTCACCAGACATCTTCATGTTACACGGCGCCAGTTAACATTCGTGTTGATCAGATTTTATCATGGTCCAAAGTAATTCTTCCACTTTTTTCAGAAATGTCATTAATTTTGAAAAGTTTAGGACTAAAAAACTCGAAAATATTTATCGGAACTAATAGTAAGTAATATTTCGATTCAACGTAAAAATTAATTAAAATATTTGTTTTTATTATTGTATAAAAATAAATGCCTAGTTTAGCTAGTCCACAGATTATCAATTGATTTTATCACCGCACTTTAGAATATAGATACCCGTTACAGAATAATTTTACACGTCATATATTCCTAAATTGAAAACTCGATGTCCGAAGGGATGTGCGCGTGTTTCGGTATCCGACCGCGGTGACAGACCGACACATGTGCGGCCGGCTTGGCGAGTGGTACCAGAGTAACGCGAGAGGAAGCGAGACCCAGCTCATCCCTAGAATCCCGAATCACATACCCTCTCCCGGGCCGCCCCGCGCCCCTGCCCCGCCGTGTCTTTGTGTTACACCCCTCTCTTTCACGCAAACGTTTCGAGTCCTAAAGCAAGGTTACCGACTGAAAATGCTCGCTTTTCTTTAGATAATTTTTAATCAGATATTACTTTGACAATGAAATCAGTATTTTGACGATATAATAAGAACAATTTGGCAATGTTTTATGTCAATTATGCCGCTAACGTTAACAGGCTTTCTGATTTATGCGAATATATACATTTCCGTGTTCACTTTTTTCAAAGCAATTTTCTCAGAACCCATTGTTCAGGCTGAGCTGAACGTCTGAGTGAAACAGTCAATCATTTTATTTATTATCGTTAGGTAACTTTATTGAGTTTATTCCAATGTCATCGATTCTCGAACAGTAAACTTGTCGAGTTGTCGATTACAAAAACAATGAGCGAAGTTAGGATCAACTTTCAAGTTGAGTTGAAACTGGTAGTTATAACAACACTATTACACAGCTACTTTATAACTGGTCTGCTCATAACAAAGACCCTCTGGTTATCAAAGGTTGGAATAAAAGTAGTGTGTTAATAAATATCCCGACGAAGACTAACCTTAGACATGCTATTATAATATTAGCCTTCATTTTAACCTGTCAAGTTAAACTGGCCGGTAAATCGAAACATTATGTAGATTAGGAAAACTGAATTAAATACGTCTCTACAATATCTAATCGATCTTATCGTTTTATATTTAATCGTCCGTAGCATGCTATTACATTAGCAGGCTCGTGTGTCTAAGTCAGAAGTCACAGTAAACATAAAAAAATGCGCATATCGCTTCAATATTAAATATACAGCTCATAAATGTCAATCAAGAGTCAATCTAGCTCCAATCATAAATATCATCATTGATTAGCTTTACACGTTTGAAAACCCTGAGAATTGGTAATGTAACTTTCCAGACTATTTTCGCGCGGCATTTTTCCAGTCTGAAAATAGCGTTCACAAGGCAAGTGAGAGAGGAGATAACAAGATAACATTCAAGATCTGTGCGGGCGCGTGTGATTGGCCGCCGCCGGCGCTGGGCGTGGCTTTGCAGCGGATTCACCAATGGGATGATCCCTGTTGTCTGCCTCTTTGTCTGTCAACAGATTCTGTAGTGATGTGGCAGGTGCTTCGGTATCTACGCTGAACGCTCTACGTCACATTGTTTCAGGCTTGGTAAGTAGGTATGAACGAGGGGAGGGTGCTTTCACGGAAATATGAAAATGCGAAATTATCATTTAAGAGTCAAGAAAAAGATTGTGACTAAAATACGCAGTATATCATTACAAAATTAAATACTACGGCAATGTTTTACTATCGTTAATAATGTTCGACTAGATAAAACAATAAATGATTGTCTAAAAAAAACACATGAACATGGAAATAAGTAAATATACCTATAAATGGAAACATTGTTTACAATTACGAGAATGACTTAAGGCCAATTTTTCAATTCCCTGATAAAACTATCAGTCAGATAAATGTTAGCTCTGTCCTTTTCTTCCATGACTTAAGAAAAAGATGGTGATATTTTTAACTGACGGATATCTTTATCTAGAGATTGAAAAATCAGCCCTGAGCGGTAAAACTATTTTTCTTAATTTTCGTTCTATCTTATCACGATAGAACAGACCACTTGAAGTAACTAGGGAGTAGTTAAATAGTGATATTTCAGTAAATAATAAAGTGTCAAATATGTATTCTATTACGTAAGTGAATTTAATATATTATATATTCAACAAATACTGATCAAACCCATACATACCAGAGATAATAATACCTAATTAAAAAATAGAACATAAAAGAAGCTTTAAGTTTTCAAAATAAGTTCCTCTCATTCATTCATCACCTAAGTATTGCGAGAAGTAGGCATATAGAATGAACGAGAAGCCGTCTGTTACCTTAGTAGGTACATTAATCAAGCAAAATGTATTCATTTATCAATTGATATCAACATCCTATGAAGCTACGGAATTACCCATGATTACATTAGGTCGGCGATGTTAATAAGAACAACTTCAATCAATCATAAGCAAAATTATCTACTTACAATAAAGCTCCCAAAACAGCCTTCGTACATTTTCGTAAGCAAAATAATTCATCTTCCTAAACGGCAGATTTTCCACGACACACTGAAAAGAGCCGATAACTCGCAAATTATTAATTAAGGGTAGCCATCGATAATCAAATTCAATTCGATTTTTAATCAAGTAGTGACAAACGTGAAGGTGCGGACTAGAATCAATTCGCGATAGACGAGACGCCAGATAATTGATTTTCAGATACTGCTGGTCGGCTAGGTAACGTATTTTACGTGTCTCAGGTAGATCTAAATGTCACTTTATCTACGCACGTACCATTAGTGCTCTAAAATGCGTTCAGAAACCGTAGGAAATGACCGGCATTATGACAACCGATTTTACTATGAGAAATTTATTGTCTATGGTTGTAGGTCAAAACTGTACTTTTATGTTATTACCTACAGTACGAGTTAATTTGAACAGCTGTCAAATCTCAAGTGGGTCTCTATTTTAGTACCTATCCATAGATTAAAACCGTTATCGATACGAAACGTCAATTCAGTATGTTTTTTAATATTAACGCACGACATTTGATCTCAAGTGACTTAAGAATAGGATCTTCATTCGTTTGTCTAAGATTTAAAAAAACTGTGGTCTTGATCGAATTGACATTTTAGTTGAAAATATGTGTGATAGCATGATGAACACTCCGCCGGATATCGTAAATGCAGCCACGATTGCAACGAAGATATTTTACAGGCAGCACTAGTAGCAAGGCAGGTCATTTTCCTACGGCTTCTGAACCCATCTTAGAGTACTTATAATACGTGTGTAGGGGAGACCGGGGGCAATGGTACCACTTTAGAAATAATTACCTATAACTCAGAATCTAATGCTACCATGTAAAAATCGCTAAGGATATAACATTCTAGTCTCATTGGCTATCAGAATCTAGAAAAATATTTTCATTTAATGGCATCAGAATGGTGCAAACTGAGTTTTTGTTCATGAAGTCCTTGTGTTACAATTGACCCCTAGTACGGGTCAATTGTACCAGATAATCAGAGGTCAATAAAACCCAAAATAATGTTTTAATCAATCAGTAATTATTGTTAATTTCTTGAGACGAATCAGTCTGTTACGTACATCAGTCTTAATTATAGAGACTCGTATTTACACTCGACAAAGGTAGCATTTCAGTTGAACTAAAAGTAACAATATTTTCCAAGTTTTTGAAACATATTATGTCGTCTTATTATAAAAAAATACTTAGGGATGCTCATAGCACACATCTTTCAATCAATAAGAACATCTCAATACAACAAAATAACGAATTATTTAACAATTACTAATCCCATACAGTTACAATTGAGCCCTGGTACAATCAACCCCATCCTTCACCACAAATAAATATTAAATAATACCACTAAAACGGATGGCATTGCGGGTATTATAATGTATATACATCCCGAAGTGTCCTATGAATCATAGGTATAACATAAAATACCTACCGAAGATGTAACTTGTTACAAAAATAATTAGTTTCAATTGTCTTATTTTAGCAGTCGTGTAAAAACTTTGGGTCAATTGTAGCACGGGGTCAATTTTAACGTTACAATTAACCCCGAGTGTTGTGGTACATTTCTCCTTTTTTACTCGCACTCACTAACCTTCACAAATTTCGATTTCTATATCTAACTGACCCCCACACTGTGACATATTAAAAACTTTAATAACTAGAGAGTCACAATTCAGTACAAGTTTCACACTACGACTGTCTAATTATAAACACTAGTACAAAACGTAAATCGCAAATACTTACTTTGGTTAGTCAAAAATGCAAATCGTCGTATAGCACATTCTTTTCGCACGGCAGCCAGTGGCCGACTAGTGAGCAGGTAGATACACGCTCAAGGCACACTGGTGTATCCACACACATGCATATTTCGATGTGGTTGAAGAATTATAGGCGATGGTACTATTGACCCGTGGTACTATTGACCCCGGTCTACCCTACTTGTGTAGATAAAGTAGTAACGTGTATAGGTACAACTATAGATAATCTTAAAATACTCGTGTGATCCCATTATGAAAATCGCTGACGCTCGTTTCATAAAACCACACTCGCCTTTTAAGGCCTCTCATTATATATCAGTTGCATATACTATTATGTATGGGAAAATGACATTCGAGTTGCCCTAATGTATATGTTCGAAATCATCATTCCTCTGCTCTGAAGTCGCGTGGGTAATATTCATTCGATTTACACATTTTCTTAAGTGAGTCTAAGGTTACTGTGTCAATTCGAGTAAGAAGTAGGTAAGAATTGGATTAAAAATCCAATAAATATGAATAAATAAATATTGACGTTAATTCTTAGATTCGGGGACTGAGATTACCTTAGGCTGAACACTGAACATCCAGAGATTGCAAAAATATAATACACCTCGCATACTTGACAGCTGGCGTCATTACCATGCAAAAAAAATGTGGTTACAATAACATATAGGTAACAGTCTGTTGTGGTTGGAATCTTCAAGTAAGTATTTTACATACTTGTGGCTGGAGATGATTTATGAACCCATTAGGTAATAGTCTGTTATCCTATCCATACGATACCCATCGGAAAAATCGGCCGTTAATCGTCATGCGACTTTAGAGAAAACCAGTTTGAAATGCATAGTTCATTCATATCATATCATCGAAGTTAGTAAAACAAGTACAATATTTCCCTTTGATATTCTGGACAAACGAAGAATTGTAAAGGATTTTCCCGTTAAAATTCCAATGTCTACACTCGTCTGGTAGGCAAAGACTTCCTTTTATGGATGGTAGGGAAATTGTCTATTACATTTATTATCCTCGTAATGTTTTGTAATTATCTTAATCTATTCGACTAACGCTAATAATCTCAGTCTGACTTCCTCCTAAACACCACCAAATAATACAAAACGAGGATAATGAGCGAAAATTTTTCTTTTTCGTATTTAACCCTTTTATATTTAAAATATTTTCCTTTGGGTATGCGTGATGCTTTATGAAACTTCTTATTTATTTATATTAGGTACCCATTTAAATATAATAACATACATAAATCATTTTCTAATCATGTATATCCATTTGTTACTCACTCAACCGTAGAGGCATACATTTGAAAATTGTATGTAGTAAATGATTTCAGATTCTATACATTGAAATATATGTTTATTTAAATCATTATTTGTTATTTTAAATAATAAATATGACTGGTTATGTTCTGCGGATTCGCATTCGAGGTGATATATTGTTATGAGTTTTTGACTGTGTGTGGTTTTTGTTTTTTCATGCTATGCTTGGGTGCGCGTGTAATGTATCATAATATACGTAGAAAAACACTTTTTCTTTTATTTTGGCAGGATCGCCGTGTAATTTGTGTGCGATAAGTGACATTACGAATAAGGTTGCAATTATGATAATTAATACAATATCCTGTCTTACGGATGTAATATGAGCATCGTGAGCGTGCGCGGCACACACTTATATGTATACCTCCATTGTAAAAACTGTGAATAGGTTTACGTAACAACACACTGTTGCAATAATTACTAATTAAATCTTAAAATTCACGAGCCCTAAACGCGCTACAAATAGAGAGATGTTTATGTATACTTTGTCGTGACAAATATTACTGCAGGTTAGAACCTTTAATACTGTTTAAACAAGAATTTATATAGAGTGTCGTGTCGTAGCAACCAGGAACGCCATAATAAAATGTTTAGAACGGACATACATCATCCTTTATGAGCTGGCAGACAGCTGGATTTGCATTTACCAAGGCAACATGCGCGCTGCTTTCAGCAATATTCATGTTTAAAAAATATCGTCTCTGCTTTATCAGTATTTATTACGTAGTTCAAATATTCGTACGTTCAAATCCCGGTGAGTACAAATCCCGGTAAGTATCCATATATTGTTGGCTAACACAAATTTTATTTTGCCTACTGTGGAATTACATCAATTTGTGAACGATGATGCCTTAATAGTTATTTATTTACTGTGGTTCTACAGAAACTTATATAACGTTATAATTAAAACATGTTCTCGTTATTAGTACGAAATATGCACACGAAAGCGCTCCTATCTTTGTTATTCTAAGTACTTATTTTAAGATTGTATTCGTATCCTCGCGAGTCAGACAGTGTTTTCGATAAACGGTAATTTGCATTCCCATAGGCAGGTTCGTTCGCATCTACTGGCCTAAAGCGATTTTCCGTCAGGCTAAAACAAACCACCAAAGTTACTAATACAACGTACTAGTTCAATTCGACCGTCTCTACAAACTTGATTGCTGAATCTAAAAGGCTAAAAGTATTTTTTGGTAAAACTTGGATGCCGGCCAGCTGCCGAAGTGTGGTCAAAGGTACTAAATCATTTGGAACAAGACGAGTGTCGCCGCGGGTTGGCGTGAGCTCTGGGACAGTGTTCACAAAGCTTAGGTACTGACCTCAGGCGATCCAGTATAAGTCTGACCTGCATGTACCTATAGTCGCTACCAATCGCTAACACCATTATAGGTGAGTGAGTCGAGACAGATTGTGAATTGCGTGGCTGAAACGTGTTCGATGGCTAGACAAAAAATTGTTTTCGGCCTGATATTGGTCGCCATCACATACATCTGCACGTATGGGACAGCCGCGACGTACTCTCGATTTTTTTCGCACTATACCTCTTGTTCTAAGTGTTCTAATAAGAGAGAGACGGATTATGCGAGAAAAATCGAGAGAGCTCGCGCGCCGTCGCTTGATAGCCGTGCTGAGCGGTCAAGGTGTTCACAAACATCTGAACACAACTTTAAAAGAGTATAGTATAGTAGTAGTAGTAGTGTGTATAGAGTGCATGTTCAGATATTTTTAAACACCCTGAAGAGTACAGATGTATGTGACGCTGACTGTACAGAAAGGCCGATTTAATAGGTATGTGATGTAAGTGGCTAAAATTAGGTATACGATGTGATTAAGTGAACGCTTGGAGAGTTAAAACTACGAGTAAGTGAAATTGCAAATTAAAACTTAACATGCATTGTGTGCTCACTCCTGCAGCATTCAGATAAATATCCAAGGATTACAGAGTCATCAAGTGATATCAAACTCTTGTGATTTTATCTCGAAATAATAAAATCTAAATCTATGGAAGCTAGAATTCGCCAATAACATTGAGGTACTTAAAGTAGGTAAGTACTTTAGACTAAAGTTAGAGTCGAACATTAATTAAGTTTGTTTTAATTAGTGGTGCACAAGTGGTCAGTTGTCGTCCCGCCTTAAACGGTTACACCAACATGAAGTAACCAAAATGATTTTTCCTTGTTTAGGCTCCTCCCACACACCATAATTTAATTATTTAAATAAACGCTTAGCAACTCATACCTATTGGATACTTTTTATGCCGCGGTAAGGAATTTGTATTGATAAGACAATCATAGCTGGGCATTTGAAGCAAATATTCAAAATGTCTTAACTCAGCAACATAGCCTCAAAAGTCAAAACACAAATAGTTTTCTCTCTCACTCTCACGCATCTTTATCACATGAAAAGGATAGATTCAGTTAGTTTCACAACAAACAGTATTCAGATAAAATGTCCATAGAAAAATAGATGTTGACATATTTCATTTGACAGGAATTTGATTGACGTTCAAGTCCACACTAATAGTATAAATGCGAAAGTCTGTCTGTCTGTTAATCGTTCACGCTTAAACCACTGAACCGATTTAGATGACATTTGGTATAGAGATAGGAGTCCCGGGGAAGGACACAGAATAGTTTTTATGATTTTTATCTCAGAAATCATCCTCTAAGGGGGCAAAAATGTGTATGGAGATAGACGATCAATGTGGATAGACGAGTTCCACGCGGACAAAGTCAAAACAAAAGTAAAAGTACCCAAACCTGCGAGTGCCTACGCTCCTGTAGTGTAAGTATGTAAAGATTGTAAAGTCCCTAATCCTTGTATATATAACGTTCCAAAATGTCGTGTCGAGCCAAAAGTGACCACGTACGCGAGGCTGGCGACAGGTTTATTTGGCCCCCTATCGCTCCCTTTGTCGAGAATTTGCGATGCTTCCCCCCTTTACGAAGGCGGAATGCTAAGCAAAGAGGGCCCGGCTGTGTTTGTGTCAGAGGTGACCAAAAGAATTAGCAAAATCGGACGCCAGCGTCAAACGTTTATCTGAACTTTTTTGGAGCTTTACTGCGAAAATGCAGGAGCAAAAGCTACAATGCAGGCTGTTTTTGACATTCAAACATATGAAAACATTAAATTCTCTTAAAACATCCTTATACGAATTTTACAGATATATTACTTTATTAGTCAATAAAAATTAAATACGACCTGGGTATAATGCGAAATCCTAGAAAGATTGACTACAGACGCAATCGTCTTCAAACCTTTCACAATACGATTTATTTATTCATATCGATTCTGGGGTCATTTTCTCTAGACCTTTCGGGACATTACGATCTCAATCAGATTGATAAACTATTGTCCATTTGAAAAGATTAAACGATTGAAAGTTTAAAATGTCTCCCCTACACCCACCGTCAAAGCTTTTGTTGATAGAAAGATGCAATCTTCAGTATGAGGACTTTTTTATGTGAGACTAGAACTATTTCGGACTTGCTTTGAGTGTATGTTTAATACACAGATTCTATACTGCTCAAAATAAATAAGGGCCACTTACATTTTTCAATTTTTTAGTTTAAATTATTGAACATAAACTAATTGGTAAATGGCTGATGCGCATCCTTCAGAATCCAATTTCTTTCATGCTGGTGTTTAAGTCTAATAGCTGGGAAAAATATGTATTACTGTTTAATATAATTTTCTCAAACTAATATTGACGTTGTGTTCTTCATAGTGAGTTTCGAAGTGTCACGTTTCGGGCGGAGCGAGACGAGAGATGCGTATTGCCATTTCATACAAAATTGGAGGCCTGCAAGATGGTCTTTTTAATTTCCATTCCACAATAGGGTATATATTCATGTATTTTTTTTATATTTTTTAACGATTCTATAAGTAATTATAAAACCGAAAAAAAATATAACACTTTCACACTATCACTAAATGAGCTAAAAAAAAAAATTAAAACTACTATCATTTTCGGACGATTGAAACGCCGCCATTTTGGCGCGCTCATTTTGTGACGTCACCGTGCACTTAGAATAAATTAACAACGAAAAGTTTGATTCACAGTTTTAATAAAAGTGAGTGATTAAAGCTTGTAAGATCAACTTATTGTAACGGAAGAGCACACAAAAGCTTATTATAAATATTGTGTTGCCCCTATGTGTGAAAATAACATTAGAACTGCACTTAACGTGATATATTTTCATATGCCCAAAGATGCAAATATAAGAAAAAAGCGGTGTAAGGCGATGAGGAGAGATAATGTATCGTGCTTGAATTGTTTATATTGTTGTGAAGATCATTTCGAAGTGAGTATTAAATATGTTTGTACCTAAAATCTTTTTTATTATGACTCGCGAACAATATAAACAATAACCTAACCTAAAAATTTAATTATATAGGTACTTATTCATAAAAATATTCTGAGTCCCAATTTTTTTGTTATTAATGTTACAAATATTATGATTGTTGTTGATCAACAGTTGACTACGTGTGTTGATTTTTATCACGAAACGTTTTAGCTAAGTTTCTTTGTTTTTACTGAGTGCCCTACACAAATTTGTTTTATTTATAACTCTTGACGAAAACAACCTAAGTTTGTTATGTTCATAAAGATGTTGTCAACATGTAACATAGGTACCTAATACCTACATATCTTTGATTATATAATATAGATATGTACTAGTTTGTTATTACACTTATTTAAGAAAGACACCTCTACGAGGTACCTACGTACTTAGTCATCATGAACACATTAATTTTAGGCAGATTATCCGACTGCGCCTTGACAAAACCGCTTCCAGTCATTGGGGCGAGTCTTTTTTCACAAGGAGTCACTGCTTTCAGTTAATAATTCCCAAAAAACACTGATTATTTATCATAAACAACGGCTAAACATTGCGAATAACTTTCAATAATCATACAAACGACCTGTTGACAGTAGACACCGAGTGTACGGTGACGTCACGATTCGCTCCGCCAATAGCGTTGCGTTTTGGAAATTTGCGAGAGAATTTGAAAATTACTACTTTTAAATAATTAAATTTGTTAATAGAAACATGATTATTTGTAAAAATAATCATGTGTGTATATTTACTAAGCAATAAAGATTACTCATGATTTTTTTTTGTCTATTTCTGAATCACATGCATATTCCCTATTTGTGGCACAAGATCACGGCGTTCAGCCATGAAAATTTAAGTTTGATTTCTTGGAGTTGTTTAATTTATTTCATTGCATGTTTGAGAAAAGCACTATATATAATTAAATGCCTCGGCGTGAAAAGGGGTTGCCAGCCTCATAACTATTCGATCTCGCTACGCTCGGCCTTCTATACTATGTACTCGGCCGGCAACCCCTTACTTCTCGGCCTCTGTATTAATGTACCTACTATTTCACGTAACGGTCACCATACTTGTACTTAACCCGTATTTTCTTTTGATATCACGGGTCACTCCTGTTCAGGGTCAAGTATAGTTACCGATTAGAAGAAAGGACTATGGTTAGCAGTAGTATTACAAGAAAATTATGGCGATGACAAAGCAATGACAAGAAAACTAAAGATTTTCCAACGACCGACGAGCGTAATCGCCATCTAGCCCGCTAAAATCGAATAGTAGCCAAAGAATTGATTTTAAAATGCCGGATTGAAATCGCTCGCTACAAAGGGGCGAGCCATTTCAATTTTGAGCGAGAACTCTAAATCGAAAAGCGAGATAGCCACTCGGTAAGCGCCTCCTGGGGCGCGTCTATCGAATTTATGGACGCAATAAAATTGTATTAGAAAGTAATGCTGGAACTGGCAGTTACTTACGTCCAATCGCTTTGGACATGGACATACGTTGGCGAATGTTGTAGGTTCATACAAATTAACATGTTTTTCATTTAAGTAATCATCAGAATTTTAGTTTTTTTTCAAATCAGTTATTAACGGATACGTTGAAGAACTAATATTTGTAACTATTCGTAATAATAGAATTTGCTTATGTGTCTGTCAACATTTCAATTTAAACATCTAAACGATTTTAGTTTGAATTTAGTGTAGATATGATGTCGGTCAAAATACCGAGTATTCGTTCCTACTCGGAATATGTTTTAACAGGGTCACCCCCACTTAAATTAATATCGTTAGTGCTAATTTCATTACACCTAACAACGTTCGATGTAATTTTCATTAGCCCTAATATTCGGATAAATAATTTTATATGGCATAATTATTTGCTGCGCCTAATTTCAAACCTCCTAATCATTCCTAATACTAAACATCAAGTGTGCTAATATATTGGAAACTAATAATCATTTTTCCTAATGACTACTAAGCCTAATGATTAATGTGCATAATGATCACTATGTTTAATGTTCACTTGACCTATTTACTTTTGCTCTAATGTTTGACTAGTAATAATTAATGCATCCCTGATGAACAGGCTACTTTTTACCGCGGAGTATGTCGCGGCCGTCCCATGATAGACGTCCTAATCTCGTCAAAATGGGAGCCAATAATGCACGGCCAAATAATGTACGGCCCGATAATCCGTGTCCAGTTTTCGTGGAGTGGATTATTGGATCGTGCATTATCAGGGCGGACGAAAATGGCATGTCATAAGCGAACTCTATCTTAGGTCGGTTAGGTTAGGGTTCGCTTGTGTCCTTCAGACCAGAAATAGACACCCCGCGCAGCGGGGTGGCGTCGACTTGCTGTTCGGCTATCACAAGACGGCGCAAGAGCTCTCTCATTTTTTCTCGCATGATACTTCTCTGTCTAATAAGAGTGAGCTAGATAGACATCGGATTACCCACCTATTCTACCCTAAGGCAGGTCAGTGTAGGTACGACGACGAGCGAAGCGAGGAGTGTTAGGTAGAACTGCGACCTTACAGCGAGCGAGTGAAGCGAGCGTGCCGCGGCAGCGGCCGGCAAATTGCCAGAACCGACATTATAAGAAAAAAAAAACAGTGAAATAAAATTAGTACTACTGACGATTCGGGATAATGACATTAGGGCTTAAATACGTAGGCAAAATGAAGATTCGGGTTCTTGATTTTAAAGACATTGATAATAAGGTGTAGTCATTATTAGGCATTGCAATATTAGGCCTAGGAAGAAATCGGTCAAATAAAATTAGTCTTAGTGAGAATTCGGTCATGAGAAATTAGATATTATGAAAATTCGGGATACTGAAATTAGGGCTAATGAATAATTAGGAACAATGAAAATTCGGGTTTGTGATTTTAGGGTTAATGAAATTAGGGCTAGTAAAATTAGGTATGAAATTAGTAGGGCTAACGGAGGGGAACCGTTTTAACAATATATTATTTGCAAACGACGTTCTATAAGCACAGTCGTGAAACTATTTCACTAGTGACATGTATATAAATCACTGATCCTGATACTCTCCCTTTTGTACTTTATATCATTCGCTGCTGCCAAGAGCTGTCCAGGATTGTAAGCGAGCCCAAATACAAAATAATTTGGTTAGCTGACGCTTTATGTAAAGACTCTTGGGCAAACGGAAGGACCCATTAAAGTCTAGAAATGATGGAGAACATTCTCGCATGCCAAGCGTGCGGCGACAGTAACTAAACTTTCAGTTTACCTTCTAATCGAGGCGGATCAATCTGATCATCTGTTACGATTAATTAGGGATTAAATGGCTAAATGCTTAGTGTGTAGTCTAGGACTGTATAACAAGTTTAATACCTAACTACATTGAATTATGGATTACCTAATAAGTATTATCAATAATATGTACCTTTATTTTACTATGCCGTCCATACTTTTCAAACTGGTTAAAATCTTATTTTACCTACGGCGTAGGTGTGATATTAGTGATCAACCCACCATTAGGGTGAATATCCTCCACTGACGCCAGAGATATGAAACGTTCATAAATTGGCACCCCGCATGCTTGAAAACCATGATAACTGTATGTCAAAATTCAAAACACAGATTTGCACATCGCTATCACACTAAGGAAGTACCCGATGAAATATCGCAAGCAATTTGATGGCCCACCTGATGATAATAAGTAAGTATGTACCTACAAAATAATAATAACGCTCAATGCGTGTTATCTAAACAAAAACATCCGATCCTTTCGGAATGACATTTTGCCGGCATCTTGTGTGTTCTTTGAGAGGTCAAGCTTTATCGATATTTAATATGGAAATCGGGGAGTGCAGGTCAGCTATCAGATACACTTCTCAGAGAAGCAACCGATATATTCGGGTTCCAGCTAATCTAGCTGATAAGAATTATGACACCGGATGAGTTTTTAATGTCGCTTAATAGCTTTCTACTATTTTATTGGGACTTATTTTTTATCAAGCGCTGGGAGATAACAGTGTGCAGTCGTATAGATGAGATGTAGCTATTAAAAGAATACGAGTAGGTAAAATTACGCATTTTACTTATTCCACAATTAATCGTATTCATCAAGAAATTGGGGAAGATTACATACACCAATTCCCTCATTCGACTGGCCAAAAGTGATTAACCAATTCATATTACAGATGAAAATTCTAAGTGGCTGCCGTGTGATGTGCTGTCCAGAGAGTTGCCAATGTTGTCGTCAGAGTTAATTACAAAACTTCTACGTGTACGTTTCCGACTGTAGTGGGCGCGGTATGGCTTTCAAAAAGTGACCTGAATTGATGTAGTAGGGATATTCTCAGTTTCTGACTCAAGTTGACAATCGACTTGCAAGATTTGGATACTATTGCATACCTCACACAGATGACTCACAGTGACATTGTTACTTAGTTACAAATGAAGTTAATATAAGACTAGTTGAGAGACTAGAGAAAAATAGATGTACAAGTAGGTAAGGTACACAGTTTGTCAGCTAAGGACGTCAGTGGAACTTTCACAAGCAATATTGCCTATTTTTCATTTTATTTGCCGCCATTTTATAGCAAGGCGAATAGTTTCAATGCCATTTCTGAACACCTATTCATACTTATCCTATCACATATTTCAAACGTCAAAATTTCGCAAATTACACACCGTTATTCGTCAATACTACGCACTATCGTGTTACGTCGAAAAAACATGTCTTTGTTATACAAATGTATCTGTTGTTGCGAACTCGTAATTGCTGGGCTACTCTGTAATTTGCTACGACTTTTGTAAGTCGCGGATTTCATTCAACAAGAATGGTGTATACGCGAACACTGAACAGTGGACTTTTGCCCTTTTTATCGGCGTTAATAAGAACGATGGGGTCGGATGAATACAGATGAAAACAAGGGATAGTGGAATGGAAAGTTGAGAAGCTAAAGATGTTTTATGCTCACTGTTACTAGAAAATAGTTATAGTACGTTAGTACCTATATAACCAGGCAGTTGATTTCATAATCTATTACTATAGTGTTACCTACTTTCCAATTCACACAATACATCATTTTTATGATATATGTACACGATCTAAGTTTTTGCAAAAGTGTTTTTAATCCTCCGTCAGCTAAATAATAGCTAGATAATGAGATTAATGAGGCAGTCAAAAAGTTATGCGAAATCTGCCCATCGAAATAAATGAACAATAGGTACCAATCAATAGGAATACATACGTACATATAAATTCCGTCTGTTTTCCGTAGAAGTAAGCTGATATCACTGATCCGACGTAATATGTTTTTAATTGCAATCAAAGACGTATTTTACTTTCACTTTAACTGAACAATATATCGCGCAAAAGCAAATACGCTCATAGGCGTTGCAACTCCGATCACTATTAAGCTGGCTATACACAACCGCTCCGACAAGCCGTTTAGTGCATCGCCGCGCCAAAAAAGGTCGATGAATGTCTAAACTGTAGTCTTTAAAGATGTTTTGCGCGGCCCATTGGATATCCAAACGGAGGCGCGACGCCCGTCAATGTAGTCTAAATATTACGTCCATCAATTTGACGCGAGACAAAGATGTGTGCCCAGCTTTAGAACTTTTCAATTCGGCACGACAGTTCAATCAATTGTGCGAGTGATAATGAAAGCGTCAGGCGTGAGGCGCCCGACTGCGATCTGTCGGAGTGGCGTCAAAGGGTTCTGTCAAGGCGCGAATTAAACCGGCCAGCGGGAGGCTTCAGAGGCGACGACTGCGATTGAGAGAACTAGTTTTATCCGGTTTGTGGGGAGCTGGGTATGCTGAAAGAACCCCTGTGTACATGGCTATGTCATTATTAGGGTCCCTTGAAGCAAGCATAGCCCTATCTTTATGTTGCTAAAATTATTGATATAAAGGTTCTTAAATAACATTTTTTTGATGGGGTTACATGTTGTAAAACGAGTTTGCAAATTTTGACATCTGCTTTTTACATTACAAAAAGCTGGAAAATGGGCCTCATATCTTTAAGCATTGGATGGGTAAACAAGACATAGTTGATGATACTGATGAGCTTTTAGCCTTGTACCGTAGTGTATGTAGGGGAGCGGGGGGCATGTATTACTTAACGAGTTTCAAAGTTTTGCACGTAGCGTCTAAAGTTGTACACTTGATGTTATTATTTTTGTACCTACATGCCGAAAATTTATTCATCTTTCATATCCTAAACCTAAATGCTGTCTGAATAGCTTGGTCTGGAAGAACGAAGCACTTTTTGAAAAAAAACCGGCTGTTAATACTTGCCCCATGTTGGGGGCAAATATTAACAATGGAGGAGTAAGAATTAACGTGAGGTTTGTTGTTTAAAAAAACGATTTTTGTTAAAAATAAAACATTATTCATCTTTATAAGTTATTTTATTATTGACATCGAAAACAAACAAAACGAGATCTTCTCTTAACTAAAAAAAATACATACAGGTAATGAACCAGTCTCAGAATTGGCATTAGTTATTTCAGTTCTAACATACAAGTAGTATGCTAACTTACTTATATAAAAATCAACAAAACATAAATTGAGATCACATCTCACTCTTTCTTCTCATTACTAAGTTATTATAGGTTATAGGTGTACGCGGGCTGGGTTTCCGCAACTCGACGTCATATTTGCGCCTATTTTGCGTGTGGGTATTGGCACTACTGTTATTCGTGCCAGCCCAGTTCCACCAGGAAGCCAACAGACCCTTTATGTTGCCGACGGCCTCCGGTAGTGACCCCGGTGTTCCGAGATGCTTTGCCCGGTGTACTGCCACCCCAGGGCACGTCAGGATGACGTGGGCGGCTGTCTCATCCCCTTCCATGCAGGCTCTGCAGAGAGGACTGTCTGTAATACCTAAGGTGAAAAGGTGTTTGTTTAATAGTGCAGTTATTATTTAATCAGTTAAAACTTATAAGACTATAAGAACATGCAAATATCACAAATCAAAATATCTTTAATATCTTCTTGTAGATTGTTACCTTAAATTAGAAACCGTATATTTTTGTACAGTCGCAATATCCCTGTATTTTCTATTAGAATTTAGTGCCTCCTGTACAGCTAGGTCATACACCTCTTTCGAAGTACATCCCCTCGTGGTTTTACGTTTGTAGGTCCTCATTCTGCAATAATAAAAACCACTTTAAGTCTTGAACCATACACCTTCCTCGGGGGCAAATATTAACAGGTGTAGAAAAATGTGGTTACGTGTGATGGTAACGCACCCTTTTCTATAGAGCACAGACCAATTGGGTTGAGATTTCCAATAGGTCGGCACTCTTATAAGATGAAGGTGGATTCAGGCCTGGCTAACAGAACAACAAACAACGATTCCAGTAAGATTTATTTATTTACACAAAAGTTCGTTCACTAAGTAATGTTCACAGGATTTAGTTAGTTTTACATAAGTTCGTTCACTTAACAATGTTCATAAGGTTCACTTAGTTATACGATAGTTCGTTCACTTAAAAATGTTCACAAGGCTCACAGTTACGTTTATACGATTACGGATTGTCAAGCTTCTGGGTAAATGGGACGAGTTACGCTCCGCGCTAGGCTTCCACCGTACTTATTCCGGATTGCACCGTGTGTGATCGGAATTGCGACCATAGAGGGTTTATGCAATGTGTGATCGGGACGGGGCTTGGTCCGTACTAAGTAAGGAGGCGGCTTTCACCCTTCACTATGTAAAGACAGTGTGCGGTCGGGATTGCGACCATAGAGGGTTTACGCAATGTGTGACCAGGACTGCTTTGTATAGAGCAAGGTGTTAGCTTGGAGGTGACTGGGATGTCAACTGAATCGGGATTGCGACCGTAAAGGGTTTATGCAATGTGTGACCAGGACTGCCCTTGGATGTCAACTGACTTGACCCGTGACCCGTCTGGCCTTTTATACTACTTGTCGGCGTGGGTGCCTACGTGACATCGAGGCGACGCTATCCATAGCGTGGCGTCGCCTAATTGTCAAGTGCTTTGTTTTGGCGCGCAGAACCATTGCGCGCGAAGTCCATTCATGTTGAAAAAACAGCGTCTGGCCGGGCCCCAGCGAGCGGCGGATGACGCTCGCTACCTGCTTTGTGCCTCTGCTGCCCCTTTTGCATGAATATAAAATATTTGTGCTACAATCTCCCCCTCTGGCTCCGATGACGTCCCGGCGAGGAGACAGGATTAGGTAGCACATCCACTGTCTGCGGTGCCTGACTATTTGCTTGCTTCTTGGGCCGTCCGCTTTTCCTTATTGGTTGAAGCGGCTCAGGTGGCGATATGCCATCGCCATAATATGGTGTCAGAGCCGAGGTATGATAGACTCCCACCTTTTCTAAGGAATCGTTATTAAGCTTCACCTCGTACGACGCTTGTCCGTGACGCTGTAATATGACGTAGGGTCCATCTCGTCGTGGTGCCAACTTCGCACTTACGCCACGACTCGAACTGCTTTGAGTGTGGCTAGTTACCATTACAAGGTCACCAGGCTGAAATATTGGACCTTTCTGACGTTTCTTATCTGCCGTTTCTTTTCTTCTTTCTTCGCTTTTTTCCCGAGCTTTTGAAAGTGAATCAGATATCGGCGTTAATTTCGGCACGGAGCTGAATCTCTTCACGACTGGTGATTGCAGGCATCCGCTTACATTTTCTGACTCCCCCTGGATGAAATCAGATTCCAAGACATTGTTCTTGCATGTAGTATTATTCTCTTCCTGAGCATAACTGAACTTCTTAACGTCCAGTGTTGCTATCTCAATGTCTTCACACGTGGGCTGGTTTCCTGGCTGTGGATATTCCTTGCAGCAGTCTGGGCACTTGCTGCGGACGACGCCGGGTTTGCCACACCCATAGCAGGCGATTTCTGGTAACGGAGTCTTCGTGCTCACGTCTCCCCCTGCAGTTGAGCGTGGTTGCTGCCGGAGCTTCTTGAGGCGGCATTCTTCTTCGCCGTGTCCACTCTTCTTGCAGCATTCGCAGCGTAGTCTCTGGAATGTTTCTCTGAGTCCCTTGGGTAATCGTTGAGAATTTTCTACCCAGCAAGGTTTGTTCTCCAAGAGGATTTCTTCCGCACTTCGTGTGAGTCTGAGTAAGTCGTCGAATGAGTTAATCGCGCTTCTCGGCACCCGCTCTCGTATCCGTAAATGTAGTTGCCCATACACCATGTGGATTTGCTGGCTTTCTGTCGGTGCTGGTGCCGGTAGCTGGGCTATCAGTGCCCTCTTCTTTGCGACGAACTTTTCAGTAGGGGTAGATACATCTTGTTTTGTCCCAATTATCTCCTGGTATAGGATATACGCAGGTGTTTTTGGAGCGAACGCGTGTCTTATCCGCACCTGGAACTCAGTCCAAGTTTCTACCTCGGACTTTGCCCCTTCCCACCAGATTGCTGCATCCCCTTTTAGCAGCAAGGTGAGGCCTTCTAGCGCGTTCTCGTCCTCGATGTCTTCCAGTTTCTTGTACACATTCACCGCTGATATAAACGTTTCCACTGTTTCGCTGCCGCCGCTTCCGTCGTACGTCGCGTTGCAATGTGCGAATGATTCCTTCTTACTCGCCGGGCCTAAGGCTGCGATTATCCTCTGCAGCTGCTCCTCGGTCATGTTGATGGACATCTTCGTTACTTTGTGCTGCGCTCGTGTTCTAGGTTCGTTAGCCAGGGCCACTTAGTTGGGCGCCAGTTGTAGAAAAATGTGGTTACGTGTGATGGTAACGCACCCTTTTCTATAGAGCACAGACCAATTGGGTTGAGATTTCCAATAGGTCGGCACTCTTATAAGATGAAGGTGGATTCAGGCCTGGCTAACAGAACAACAAACAACGATTCCAGTAAGATTTATTTATTTACACAAAAGTTCGTTCACTAAGTAATGTTCACAGGATTTAGTTAGTTTTACATAAGTTCGTTCACTTAACAATGTTCATAAGGTTCACTTAGTTATACGATAGTTCGTTCACTTAAAAATGTTCACAAGGCTCACAGTTACGTTTATACGATTACGGATTGTCAAGCTTCTGGGTAAATGGGACGAGTTACGCTCCGCGCTAGGCTTCCACCGTACTTATTCCGGATTGCACCGTGTGTGATCGGAATTGCGACCATAGAGGGTTTATGCAATGTGTGATCGGGACGGGGCTTGGTCCGTACTAAGTAAGGAGGCGGCTTTCACCCTTCACTATGTAAAGACAGTGTGCGGTCGGGATTGCGACCATAGAGGGTTTACGCAATGTGTGACCAGGACTGCTTTGTATAGAGCAAGGTGTTAGCTTGGAGGTGACTGGGATGTCAACTGAATCGGGATTGCGACCGTAAAGGGTTTATGCAATGTGTGACCAGGACTGCCCTTGGATGTCAACTGACTAGACCCGTGACCCGTCTGGCCTTTTATACTACTTGTCGGCGTGGGTGCCTACGTGACATCGAGGCGACGCTATCCATAGCGTGGCGTCGCCTAATTGTCAAGTGCTTTGTTTTGGCGCGCAGAACCATTGCGCGCGAAGTCCATTCATGTTGAAAAAACAGCGTCTGGCCGGGCCCCAGCGAGCGGCGGATGACGCTCGCTACCTGCTTTGTGCCTCTGCTGCCCCTTTTGCATGAATATAAAATATTTGTGCTACACAGGTTAATACTTACCCCATTCATATGGTTAAATCTAGCCCCAAAGGTTATTTTTAAACATAAATAATTATAGAAAAATTGGTATACATAAATTTAATAAAATAACATACAGACGTAATAGTCCACGAAATAAACATTGGTCGTACGCGAATCCATTATCAACAAAGTCACTATTTAAAGCTAAAATCAAAAAAATCATGAAATAAAAATGTTCGCTCACCTGTATTTTCGGACCCATGCGACACAACTTCGTCACTCGACGGTCGGCGGGCAACTAGCGTACCATGGCTTGTGCGTGAGCGTCGCCCGAAGTTATAACCTTTAAATTAGTACTTTGTCGTTTATAGTTTAGTAGCTAGAGGCTTGTTAATACCTACCCCCGTTAAAACTAGCCCCCCGCTCCCCTATATATTTTTTATATTAGGAAACAATCTAACACTTATCGACCTAGTCCCAAACTAATAAGCAAAGCTTATAGCATGGGTAGGTACTAGACGACGATATACATCCTTATATAGATAAATAAATACAACAACAAATATTCGTGCTCATCACACAAATAAATGAAAACCGGGATTCGAACCCGAGACCTCCAGCTTCGTGGGCAGGGTCACTACCAACTAGGCTACAAAGGTCGTCTATATTGCATCAAAGTAATATATTTATAAAAAGTCAGCCTCATTAAATGATCTCAACTATATCTAGTAAAGAGTATCTACTGTGTTCCATTGTATTGAGATGGTTGGAAATATGTATTAGCGTGTTATGCACTCACTGATGTACATAATATAATGCCACATTACGTACAATTACAGTTGTATAACTGTTGGAAACGTTATATGACATTCCATCCAAAGGTTGTTTAGCTTCTCTTAGTTACCCTTACATTTAGTTTAAGCAATGTCGTCACCAACCGACGTGTGGAGTTTGAGAATTCAAGATACAAATAGAAGTGGGTACGGGTATCCTTTGTACTAATGAATAGGAATTTCCAACTTTATCAGTTTGAAAGTGTTAGCTAAGTTGTTTACGGCTCCCGACGTACCCAGTCGCCGTAACGTTTTGGTAAGAATATGGAATTATTGGTCATGTAATTAGGTTACCGTCCGGACGTAAGGTAACTAGGGCCACCATTTTGCAATGGACAGTTTCATGTCAACCCAACCAAACCTAACCTAACCCAACCAATTTATTATCGGAAGAAAGATGAATGCCAAGAATGAGTTTCATTTAGAGTAGGTACTATTACGATTTTGGTGTATCGCGTATAGTAATGATCCCATATCTGAAATCGTACGTCCGTTTTTGGGAATGCATTGACGAAATCTCGATTGATCATAAAACGAGAGACGATCGATCATAAAACGTATATAGGTACCTACCTAATATTACATAAATAACTTTCATTTATCAGCGGAATGAATTTATTCTAAAATATGTTACGTTCCAATCATTGTTAATGAACAAATGATCCAATAACTTTCATATTTCATATTCCACTTTATAAATTGAAGCAAGGAAGAAACATCAAATTTCGTCTATAGCCCTGCCGATCAAATAATTACCTTCTCGATAAAATATTGGCACTCTCCCTCGCTGTCGCGTTCCCGCGAGCCACAACTGTCGATGTCACCTTAATTTACGACCTTCAATTATAAATTTTACATCTTCTACATCCATTATTTGCTATGCTACTTTCAGCCATGGCCCATTGACTTAAAGTCTCAAACTGATCGGCTTAAATAAAACATGATTGAAATTACGAAACTCGCGCGCTTCGGGGGAATAGAAATAATTTAAAAATAATAACCGAACTTGGAAGAGATCTTCGATTAACGGAAAGAGGTTCCGAAATGTATAAAGTGCGATTAGTCTTAAGTTCTTCGATAAGGTATAGTGCTCCCTCTGGGTTGATAGGTCAGATGGCAGTCGCTTTCGTAAAACTAGTGCCTATGCCAAATCTTGAGATTCGGTGTCAAGGGGAACCCCGGGCTTCTTTACAGCACAACCAGTAATAACGCTAGAAGGATGATGATTGTGTGAAGCACTGATGAAAAATCGGAAAAGGGGTGACAGGGCATTGAAGCAACGGTTGATGATGCAAACAAAACTAACGCTTAGATAAGAGAGAGAGAAACATTTTTTAAATACTCGTTGGAAACGCAATTTTTATCATAGGTTGTTAATTATTAATATTAAAAGATAAATATTCAGTTAAAACGTATGATAACGAGTTTTAATTGCGGACACTAATGTTGTTTCCGTAATTATTTTTATGTTACGGGCACTGATAAACATGATTACAGACACTGTTAACGCTGCTGTAAACTGTAAACTAATGTTTTGTATATTTTATGCCCGTTCGATGGCAAGCACAATTTGGAAAGATATTCCAAAGAATATTTCAATAGAATCTGCATACCACATAAAAGAATAAATAAAGTTCATCCGCTAAATTAATTATATACAAGTTGTCTCACTATGTCTTTTAAAATATAGAAGTACTGGTTCGTGGGAACCCATATAAAATACCTACTTAAGAGGTATTTGGTTCAAAAGTACTTTTGAAATGTCGCAAGAGGCTGCAATTTTTTTAGGTATGTAAGAGGTAGAACTTTTTTGAACTCCTATTACCTACCTGTCACTCTGACGACTAGAATGTATGTTTGTCAATAAATGTATCTTTCTTTCTAGAAAAATATAAATATTAAATACAAATTATCTATTCACAAAATATTGAATACACAACAGTCTATCACTAGTATAATATAATTTGATCCTCAGATTCGTAACTACATTGCCTAATCATAGGTCAATCTTAAAATGGTCGCGCTTAGAAGTAGGTAATGCACTGCCCTCACCTCACAGGTTAGCTATATAGTTAGGGTTCCGTACCAAACAGTTAAAAAAGGAAACCTCAGGGTGCGACTCTCAGTCCGTCTGACATAACGTTTAATATCTCAGGAACTGCGTATGATATACAAATTTAAACACCTCCGACGCAACAAACACAGCTAAGAAACATACTGAGACTTTAGATTTTTAAAAACGCATTTACACATGTTACACTTATAACACCCTGTTCCGTCGGGGGTAAAAAGTAAACGTATCAGAAACGTCATATACATTACTCCTTTACTATTAGTACCGTAACATGAAGTCTTAGCACATAAGTACAACATCATCAATTTCGAAGAATACAATTATTACCTCGTTCATGTTAATTTAATCCAGCGTCGGCTGTCTATCGTCGCGGGTTTCCTCTGACCTCTGACACAAGATAATACATTTATGCTCATTAACGCGTTATCGATACGAGTAGCTTGTAACGAGAACGCCATGTCAGGATACCAAGGTTAACTTCCAATACTTGTGCCTACAGTAATGTTATAAAACAGGATTCTAAAAGGTATTCCTAAAATAACTCTCTAATGCTCTTTTACGGGTCTGAATTAATACTTTTGAAAATTACAAGCTGCCTAGCTTGTAATTTCTAATTTACCACCGTAAAAGTTTCATTTACATTTCACTTAAGTTACAGAAGTTGCTATCTGATATTAATGCTAATACCTAAAAATGCCTCACGAAAGTTTAAATCAACTATTGTTTCTTAGACAAGTTACAAAAGTCATTTTTATATTTTTCTTATATAATATACTGTTCTACAACTTCTAAGTTTAGACCCCTCGTTACTTATCAATAGATCAAGCAAAGTAATTATGAGTGAAACTTGTCAGAAACTTGTGAGCTAAACATAGGTATAACATAAACATTACTAGTGCTCCTTAAGCTAAAATGTTTCACAGCTTAGAAAAAGTATGAAATGTTTTAGAAATTGTCCAGTAGTAGTCCAAATATGTACTATGATTGTCTCGGAAATGAAATAGTTGTTTGATTGAATAGCGAGAAAATTAGATAGTGAGATTGTAAAGTCGAGGGTCAACGTAGATACGTTGAAAGCATTTCTATGAAACGAAGGGGTACTGGCCATACGTGCTTTAGTAAATCACAAATAGACACAATTAATGCGCCTAATACCTTATGTATTTGGAAGTTATTTGATTACTAGGTATATCAAATTTAAATAATACATTATGGTAGAGGCCGGGAAATAGCAATTCGTGGATGAGTTTTCCGCCAATAGATACGAATCCAAGAATCGCCATTCCCGCCGACACAGATATAGTGCTTTTCTCCATAAATTCGACGAAAACAAATCCTGTCTTCAATTAGATATTATAATCTTAAGGCCTCTCACATACTGGAGCGGCCTGCGGTGGCGGTCAATAGTAAATTTGACAGCTAATGACAAGTTTACTATGGTCCCAGTGTGATGCAGGCTTGAAGCCTGCGACGCAGTGGCGCGGCCTGCGGTGGCGGTTGATATTAGTAAATTTGACAAGTTTACTAATACCGCCGCCGCGGCTATTAGGCCGCGCTAGTCTGTGATAGGCTTAATGACCTTTAACTTTTAAATTTGTACCTGTCAGTAACGAGGAACTTCACGTACTATTTTTGCAACAGTAACGCGAACATTCCCGAGCATATTGGAGGAAATATTGAAGTATAAGAACGGTTACACACGGCAACTTTTCCATTTTTCCAACAACGGCAATAGAAATGCGCGTTTGACAAACAGAATCAGCTTTGGCACTTCATTAGTAGCTACTTCAACCGAATCATGTCAAAATCTTTGACGTAGTTACTGTCTTCTTCTCTGTGGTCTTCAGAAATACATACCTATAGCTATACAGTGGAACATAGGACCTCCTCCTTTTTTAAAGTCAGTTAATAGGTAAGTGGAAAAATACACGTTCATTCTCAGATTGAGCTCGTTATTAAATTGAGTCAAATTGGACCTAAAACACTGGTAACTCGACGAACACATTTTGGTTATTTTTGCATACTCATCACATAATTAACTGGGATGACGGGTCCAGAGACTGAAGCGTCGTCGCCCGTTTTCCACGACTGTGAAGAATATGAAGATGAAGACCAACCGGCGGCGCCAGAAGAGCCTTACAGATCGCGATTCAGTCGATGCGTCTGGCCTCCACAAAGACTCGATATTTAGCATCGCTTTAATCTTATTTTATTTTATCCGAAGAGAGGATGTTTGGTTAATCTCTATGGTTGGTTTTGTTTTTTATATATACTTGACTTATCACGTCAATGGATTGTTTTGTCATTATATTATTTGAACAATAAAAATGCTTACTTAACTAAACGGTTAGGCGCTTATGACATATTTACATTGCATATTTATAGCTTTTCCCTTTTGTTTAGTATTTATTAACGGACTATAATCTTACGCCCTACATAATAAGTCCTTTGTCTATTGTCTCATTTTACCAACTTGCATATATAAAAATGCTTGGCATACAGACAGTCTAGACACCCCATTTTAAACACAAAGATATGATTAAGCTGCCAGCGGCCTCAATTTTTACTTTATAAAATAAAAATCATTTGACGAGGGTCGCCATTAATTTCGGCGACAATGTGATAAATAATGAGAGAGGTGTAATGCGGGGGCGACATCCCTCTAAAATGTCACTTTGATGGGCTGTTTCTGAAGTTTTGACGGGTCACATCCTAATTTTCTTTCTGGGAGTGTCGCGCGGTTGCCAATTTTCAATAAGAGAGAGCAATTGTGAGAATATTACAATTTCAACTTTTTGATTGGTAAGTGTACGTACCAAGGTTCTTTCAATACAAAGCGAATGTAAGTCTACGGTCAAGTTTAGCTCATTGGTTTCACTTTCAACGAGTGCTTCTGTATTAACAAGAAGTAAACACACGTTAACATAGTTATTTAGGTATAAAGATCCTAACTATAAACTAAACACTTGCTCTTGAATTGCGTTGAAAGTTTAAAACTCTTAATAATCCCATCCTTGAACTAATACTGAAATTTCGATTCGAAAAATTAAAGTTCGATCTATGTTTTTAGTTTTTTCATACATGGTGTGGGATGTTACAAGGGCGCGTAATTAAAAGAGCTACTAAACTTTATTATTATTATAACCTAAACCAAAATATATTTTCATCTATAACATGATTAGGTATACATCATAAGCTAAAAACAGAAAAACTAATTAAACTAAGACTAAAGGTAAACAATTTGCTCCAGGTCGCTGCCAGGCGGTAGTGTGCCCCCGTTGAATACACTAGGGGTCGACCCATCTCCAGGGAATGAGCGTCATTCCATCAGGCCTTCTTGCGTCGTTCCGTGTCAAACCAGTACATTCGAGGACTGCAGGGACACCGGCGCTGACGAAGGCCCGACGGATGATGGCGTGGCTATATTATTAAATACTTTGCATCACGACGAACTTGTCTTGGCGGAGAACCGGGCACAATATCATTGTTATTACCATGTTTTCGCGCTACTTTTATCAGTCAAGTTACTTGATTCAGTGAAGTTTCTTGGTTCTTTGATCGGTGATTACCTAATCAATCTACATGAGCTCAATCCTCAACAAATGCCATCACTCTGACACTACTCGACTCATGAATCTGAAATGTATCCACTGTTTATCATTTTTACTTAACGGGATTTAACTAATGTGTAGGTATACACTGTTTATCTTTTCTCCCCCATTACAGGTCGCAACCTGTATTTTATACCTAGTTCATGTTTCCATTATCCTGAACATATACGGTTATATATAAATGCAATGCCTGCGCGGTATATAAATGCAATGTGCAATCATCACGTGCCCCGTTAATTAGTGATGTCAAGCGTGTATTGACGACATCAAAGCGCGCCGGGAGCTGGTGTTATTTCCAGTCAGTGACAATATTACTATTGATTCGATATTTAAAACCTTTTTTAAAGCGAAAAAGGCTAATCCAACGCAATGCTATCTCACAGACTGGCGCGGCCTGGCCGCGGCGGTCAGTGGTAAACTTGTCATAACTGTCCAATTAACTATTTATTTATTTATTAAACTCAGGCAACAAAGACGCATATTTAAACATAACATGTAGACTAACATACGTATCAATATAAACTATTGACTGCCATCGCCCACGCCAGTGTTATGCAGGCTTTTAATTAACATACTTGCCATCTCACAAGTTGTGGCCACGGGGTAAGGTTTTAATCTAGGATTTAACATCAAGTTAGATGAATTTATCTTGTAATTGGTTTTTGGTTGGACTAAAGATATTAATTTGGATAAATATAAGTAAACATCGTGGGCTGTTAATTCGTTATTTGAGTAACGGTTAGTATCACTCAGTTGCTAATTAGTTATTATATACGTTAAC